>OY744475.1:211231165-211831165 GCA_963556175.1 Tipula confusa | reverse complement strand
TTACATAAAAAACATTAAGCATTCATTTTTTTTTTCTCTAAAACTTAATATTTAAAAAAATTCACTTAAAATTTTTATTTAAAACACAATCACTCGTATTATTTATATCACGTAAATGTTAATTAATCGCGTGTGGTAAATTTTTAAACTAAATTTACTATCGTTTTACTATAATGACTGCTTCTACCGCGTTTATTTTGCTACATACAATATACTACAGTAGTATTTTTTGGTGTAGTGCATTGGCTTTCAAACCGCTTTGAATCAAAACTATACGACAACTGGAGTTATTTTGTTAAGAAACAAATTAAAAATCAGAATGAGGTTCTTGGTTAGTTTGTATGTATGTACGAGTAGTTTCTTGTTTTCTTTTCTCTTCAATTTAACTTTTTTGCTTTTATTTTATTTTTATTTTTTCAAGTTTACAACGAAGACGCGAGAGTATCATGGTAATATGTTAGTTTGGAAAGTTGTGTGTGTTTTGTTTAGGGTTGTGTTAACTTTAAAATAAACAAAGCGAGAATAGTGCATAAAGTATACCAAAAATGTAGTTAAGTAAACGGATGGCGGTTAAAATTCAAGGCCATATGAAAATGTAACTTCAAACCGTTACGCTATAACGAACATAGTTTTGAGGGGTCTAAGCTCTTCCAAAGACGCCCTTTTAAAGTCGAAACAAAAATTATAATTTTATCTGTTTATAATAAGTGATTAAGGTATCATTCATCACCATCGGGCCACTATTACGTGTTGTATTGGAAATAAAATCAAATTCGTAAATTTTGCAAATGCTAACCCCTTTGATGATTTTTTTGGCCAAAATAAAATTTGTTGAAATGTTTGTATATTTAATGGCGGTTTTTATGCTGAAGACCAGAGCTTTTGATTAAGGAATCATTCATCACAATCGGGCCACTATTACGTGTTATATTTTAAATTCAATCAAATTCGTAAATTTGCAAAGGCTAACCCCTTTGATGATTTTTTTGACCAAAATAAAATTTTTTGAAATATATGTATATTTAGTTGTTGTTTTTATGCTGAGGACCAGAGCTTTTGATTAATGTATCATTCATCACAATCAAGCCACTATTACATGTTGTATTAGAAATTCAATCAAATTCGTAAATTTGCAAAGGCTAACCCTTTTGATGATGTATTTTGCCAAAAAATATTTGTTAAACAGTTTGTATATTTAATAGCTGTATTTATGCTGAGGACCAGAGCTTTTGATTAAGGTATCATT
Organism: Tipula confusa; assembly: GCA_963556175.1. NCBI lineage: Eukaryota > Metazoa > Arthropoda > Insecta > Diptera > Tipulidae > Tipula > Tipula confusa. The sequence goes on along the minus strand of OY744475.1, from coordinate 211,829,919 downwards.
CATCACAATCGGGCCACTATTACGTGTTGTATTGGAAATTTAATCAAATTCGTAAATTTGCAAAGGCTAACCCCTTTGATGATTTTTTTGGCCAAAATAAAATTTGTTGAAATGTATGTATATTTCATTGCTACTTTTATGCTGAAGACCAGAGCTTTTGATTAAGGTATCATTCATCACAATCGGGCCACTATTACGTGTTATATTGGAAATTCAATCAAATTCGTAAATTTGCAAAGGCCAACCCCTTTGATGATTTTTTTGGCCAAAATAAAATTTGTTGAAATGTTTGTATATTTAATGGCTGTTTTTATGCTGAGGACCAGAGCTTTTGATTAAGGAATCATTCATCACAATCGGGCCACTATTACGTGTTATATTGGAAATTCAATCAAATTCGTAAATTTGCAAAGGCTAACCCCTTTGATGATTTTTTTGGCCAAAATAAAATTTGTTGAAATGTATGTATATTTCATTGCTACTTTTATGCTGAGGATCAGAGGTTTTGATTAAGGTATCATTCATCACAATCGGGCCACTATTACGTGTTGTATTGAAAATAAAATAAAATTCGTAAATTTGCAAAAGCTAACCCCTTTGATGATTTTTTGGTCAAAATAAAATTTGTTGAAATGTATGTATATTTAATGGCTGTTTTTATGCTGAGTATCAGAGGTTTTGATTAAGGTATCATTCATCACAATCGGGCCACTATTACGTGTTGTATTGGAAATTCAATCAAATTCGTAAATTTGCAAAGGCTAACCCCTTTGATGATTTTTTTGGCCAAAATAAAATTTGTTGAAATGTATGTATATTTCATTGCTACTTTTATGCTGAAGACCAGAGCTTTTGATTAAGGTATCATTCATCACAATCGGGCCACTATTACGTGTTGTATTGAAAATAAAATCAAATTCGTAAATTTGCAAAGGCTAACCCCTTTGATGATTTTTGTGGCAAAAATAAAATTTGTTGAAATGTATGTATATTTAATAGCTGTTTTTATGTTGAGGACCAGAGCTTTTGATTAAGGTATCATTCATCACAATCGGGCCACAATTACGTGTTGTATTGGAAATTCAATCAAATTCGTAAATTTGCAAAGACTTACCCCTTTGATGATTTTTTTGGCCAAAATAAAATTTGTTGAAATGTATGTATATTTCATTGCTACTTTTATGCTGAAGACCAGAGCTTTTGATTCAGGTATCATTCATCACAATCGGGCCACTATTACGTGTTGTATTGAATATAAAATCAAATTCGAAAATTTGCAAAGGCTAACCCCTCTGATGATTTTTTTGGCCAAAATAAAATTTATTGAAATGTATGTTTATTTAAAAGCTGTATTTATTCTGAGGACCAGAGCTTTTTATTAAGGTATCAGTCATCACAATCGGGCCACTTTTACGTGTTTTATTGAATATAAAACCAAATTCGTAAATTTGCAAAGGCTAACCCCTTTGATGATTTTTTTGGCCAATATAAAATTTATTGAAATGTTTGTATATTTAAAAGCTGCATTTATGCTGAGGACCAGAGCTTTTGATTAAGGTATCATTCATCACAATCGGGCCACTATTACGTGTTGTATTGGAAATTTAATCAAATTCGTAAATTTGCAAAGGCTAACCCCTTTGATGATTTTTTTGGCCAAAATAAAATTTGTTGAAATGTATGTATATTTCATTGCTACTTTTATGCTGAAGACCAGAGCTTTTGATTAAGGTATCATTCATCACAATCGGGCCACTATTACGTGTTATATTGGAAATTCAATCAAATTCGTAAATTTGCAAAGGCCAACCCCTTTGATGAATTTTTTGGCCAAAATAAAATTTGTTGAAATGTATGTATATTTCATTGCTACTTTTATGCTGAAGACCAGAGCTTTTGATTAAGGTATCATTCATCACAATCGGGCCACTATTACGTGTTGTATTGAAAATAAAATAAAATTCGTAAATTTGCAAAAGCTAACCCCTTTGATGATTTTTTGGTCAAAATAAAATTTGTTGAAATGTATGTATATTTAATGGCTGTATTAATGCTGAGAACCGGAGCTTTTGATTAAGGTATCATTCATCAAAATCGAGCCACTATTACGTGTTGTATTGAAAATTCAATCAAATTTGTAAATTTGCAAAAGCTAACCCTTTGATGATTTTTTTGCCAAAATAAAATTTGTTGAAAGGTATGTACTTTTAATAGCTGTATTTATGCTGAGGATCAGAGCTTTTGATTAAGGTATCATTCATCACAATCGGGCCACTATTACGTGTTGTATTGAAAATAAAATCAAATTCGCAAATTTGCAAAGGCTAACCCCTTTGATGATTTTTTGGCCAAAATAAAATTTGTTGAAAAATATGTATATTTAATGGCTGTATTTATGCTGAAGACCAGAGCGTTTGATTAAGGTATCATTCATCACAATGATATGGCAAAATAGCCATATCATTAATTGTTTTACTTTCTATTTCTTAAAAAAGGCTACCCAGAGAAGTCGGTAAAAATCATCTTCGCAATGTATTGATCACCGCATTCATCTTTCTGTTACAACCACGAAGTGTTCTACATTTGTAACATTGCAGTTTGTAATCATAATAGTTGGATGCTTGATGGCACAGAAGTTCTGAGTTAAAATGGGAAAATCGGGAGGTTAAGTAATAGCCCCAAGGTATCAATTGTTACTTTTATTTTGATAATAACTACTCGTATTTTTGTCTTACAGATGCCGCTTTTCAACATATTAAGAGCAACAGCTAATATTATAGAAAGGTTCTCAAACCTGTTTAAAGTGCGGATTAAATGTTTGTTTAAATTAAGGAATAGAACAGTTAATTGTTAAATCATTCATTTATAAAATGTTAAAAAAAATAAATAGTTTAGAGTACTAAATAAATTTTTTTTGAGATTTTATTTTGATAAACTAAATACTGGACTTGTATCGCAATTACAAAAGATGGATTGGCGCAGTGGGTAGAAAGGTGTAATACGTAAGTATTGAAGAACACGAGTTCGAATCTGGACAATGGAACTTTTCTTTTTTTTAATCATAAAAACGAAAGACGTACGCAAACTTATACGTCAAAACATGTTTCATACGACGTAATTTTAATATAGTATGGCAGAGTGGTTAAAGCCACGGTTATTGTGGTTATTGATCGTAGTGAACGTGGGTCGAAATGCACTTAATGACCATATAACATTTTTATATAATAAAAATAAATTGATGTCGTTTCAAAATGTCCGCAAAATAAATTGAATTACGGAAAAATTCGTTGAAAGTTAAATCGCAGCACAGAAAATTGGAAAAATAAAGTTGAAAAAAATCGCAATTTTTTTTTTATAATGCCTACCTCTTTTAAACTCTCCTTGCCTGTTACAAAATTTACAAAATCAGAAAACTTTTTTTTTATTTATTAGTAAGCTGCATACTAACTTCAAAAAATGAGGGATTAGTAAGACGATTGGTAGTCCATGGAGTAGAGCGTTGGATGATGGAACGTAAGGTCTTCAGTTCAACGCTTGTCATGCTAATCCATTTTTTTTTTGTCAAAAATTATAAATTTGCTAAAAAATGATTTATATTTTTTTTTGTAAATCTTTTGTCGGATCCGATTCCAAAGTCGAAATACAAATTAAAAATTTATATTACCACAAGGAACGTTGAGAACTCGCGATCTTGCGCTCCATCGTCCAACGCTCTACACCATCGCCTACCAGACTTGTCTATTTACTGTATTAAATATGCTGCATAAATAAAAATTTGGCTAAAAGATTTTTGGTTTGATTTTTAGCTAAAGGTTTTATTAAAACTAAAATAGATGTCGTTAATTGTCTCAAATATAAATTTATCATCGACTATTACGGTGAAAAATTTTAATATACGCGACAGTAAAAGTATAATGATAGAAGAGGTTTTTACGAAAATTTCGCAAAATTACTTAAAAAGATTTACTGTCGAGCTATCATGCTGAAAAAAAGTGTATTGTACGCTATCAGGCTATAAATTTGATTTCTCCCATTTTTTTCCAAATTTTTATTTATATTTTTTGAACTAAGCGACCATTTTGAAAAAACCTGTTCTTAAATTTATATATTTGGAAATAAAAATTGACTCTCCCGGGAGAGTTAATTTCGAACCCCGAACATCTCCTCTCATACACAAACGCCGCACAGCCTTAACCACTCGACCAATCTGCTTATGTCAATCTTAGATTTAAGTGTTCATTTACGTAGCTAAATACATAAATAAAAAAAATCAACATTTGGGCAATTTAAAAATTGTAATGAATCAGGCCAGATGGCTCCTTCCTTGGAATAAACTTATATACAAAAAAATAATAATAAATAAATAATCCGAGATCATATTTTCATTCGTTGCCAAAAACAACCTTCGGTTTCCGTAAGGGCCACTCAGCTATTGAATGTATTTAGAAATTTGTATGGGAAGCAAGAAAGGATGGTACAAAAGGTGGTTGCGGTACTTTTGGATATTAAAAGAGCGTATGATTATGTATTTACAGTCGTTTTACAGTTTTGTCTAAATTACTACTATAGATATTAGGCAAGGATTATTTTTTGTTATTTTGTTAGAATTTTAGTGAGAGATTTTAGTTAATTGGGAAATTTTATGTTAACCGTTTGGGATTCCGATCACTACTTGTGTTTACAACTTCATATTATATCCAATGAATAATAGTGTAGTGACGTATTTATATATATATATATATATATATATATATATATATATATATATATATATATATATATATATATATATATTATACCTAAATTGAAAATTTTTTATAAAAGACATATCGAATGTATCATAACGAGGTTACCGGGACACGAAGAAATCCAATTTTTTTTTTTTCAATATTTGCTTGACTTTAATTTTTAATATGCAAATGAAATTTATAAAGAATTTCACGCATATTCTGATATTTGCCATACAGATCGGTTTATACAAAAGCAAGTAATGTGTGTATACTTACGTGATAACTTTTAGTTTCACATGTATAGTCAAACTCGGACTAAAAAACAATAGAATTAAGTAGCCAATGTCGAAAGAATTATAATAAATCGAAGTTATAGCTTTTAGAGCATTGGTCATTGAGGAAATGGAGGTGAAAGTGTAATTTTTGTATAATTTGTATTATAAATATTTTTGGTTGTATTGAACTTCAAAAAATGGTAAAATGAACTTAGACCTATGATTCCATTGCTTGGATGTCATCTTATGGATGTATTCTCTCATTTCGAATAAAGTTTAGATAACCAAGTAGAAACGCTTATTGCCACAGCAGATCAAATTAAAAAATGTGTAGCATAATTATTTCAGTTTCGATAGACTAGTCATCATAGATTTTCTGGATTTTGGAAATTTCGATTTATGGCATAATTTTCTCAGTTTTGATGGGCAACCATCATGGATTTTATGGATTTTGGAAATTTCGATTTATGGCATAATTTTCTCAGTTTTGTTAGGCTAACCATCATGGATTTTATGGATTTTGGCAATTTCGATTTATGGCATAATTTTCTCAGTTTTGATAGGCTAACCATCATGGATTTTCTGGATTTTGGCAATTTCGATCTTTGCCATAATTTTCTCAGTTTTGATGGGCTAACCATCATGGATTTTATGGATTTTGGCAATTTGATTTATGGCATAATTTTCTCAGTTTTGATAGGCAAACCATCATGGATTTTCTGGATTTTGGCAATTTTGATTTATGGCATAATTTTCTCAGTTTTGATGGGCTAACCATCATGGATTTTCTGGATTTCAGCAATTTCGATTTATGGCATAATTTTGTCAGTTTTGATAGGCTAACCATCATGGAGTTTCTGGATTTCAGCAATTTTGATTTGAGGCATAATTTTGTCAGTTTTGATAGGCTAACCATCATGGATTTTCTAGATTTTGGATATTTCGATTTATGGCATAATTTTGTCAGTTTTGATAGGCTAACCATAATGGAGTTTCTGGATTCCGGCAATTTCGATTTATGGCATAATTTTGTCAGTTTTGATAGGCTAACCATCATGGATTTTCTGGATTTTGGCAATTTCGATCTTTGCCATAATTTTCTCAGTTTTGATGGGCTAACCATCATGGATTTTATGGATTTTGGCAATTTGATTTATGGCATAATTTTCTCAGTTTTGATAGGCAAACCATCATGGATTTTCTGGATTTTGGCAATTTTGATTTATGGCATAATTTTCTCAGTTTTGATGGGCTAACCATCATGGATTTTCTAGATTTTGGAAATTTCGATTTTTGCCATAATTTTGTCAGTTTTGTTAGGCTAACCATCATGGAGTTTCTATATTTCGGCAATTTCGATTTATGGCATAATTTTGTCAGTTTTGATAGGCTAACCATCATGGATTTTATAGATTTTGGAAATTTTGATTTATGGCATAATTTTCTCAGTTTTGTTAGGCTAACCATCATGGATTTTATGGATTTTGGCAATTTTGATTTATGGCATAATTTTCTCAGTTTTGATAGGCTAACCATCATGGATTTTCTGGATTTTGGTAATTTTGATAAATGGCATAATTTTCTCAGTTTTGATAGGCTAACCATCATGGAGTTTCTGGATTTCAGCAATTTTGATTTATGGCATAATTTTGTCAGTTTTGATAGGCTAACCATAATGGAGTTTCTGGATTCCGGCAATTTCGATTTATGGCATAATTTTGTCAGTTTTGATAGGCTAACCATCATGGATTTTCTGGATTTTGGCAATTTCGATCTTTGCCATAATTTTCTCAGTTTTGATGGGCTAACCATCATGGATTTTATGGATTTTGGCAATTTGATTTATGGCATAATTTTCTCAGTTTTGATAGGCAAACCATCATGGATTTTCTGGATTTTGGCAATTTTGATTTATGGCATAATTTTCTCAGTTTTGATGGGCTAACCATCATGGATTTTCTAGATTTTGGAAATTTCGATTTTTGCCATAATTTTGTCAGTTTTGTTAGGCTAACCATCATGGAGTTTCTATATTTCGGCAATTTCGATTTATGGCATAATTTTGTCAGTTTTGATAGGCTAACCATCATGGATTTTATAGATTTTGGAAATTTCGATTTATGGCATAATTTTCTCAGTTTTGTTAGGCTAACCATCATGGATTTTATGGATTTTGGCAATTTCGATTTATGGCATAATTTTCTCAGTTTTGATAGGCTAACCATCATGGATTTTCTGGATTTTGGCAATTTCGATCTTTGCCATAATTTTCTCAGTTTTGATGGGCTAACCATCATGGATTTTATGGATTTTGGCAATTTGATTTATGGCATAATTTTCTCAGTTTTGATGGGCTAACCATTATGAATTTTCTAGATTTTGGAAATTTCGATTTATGGCATAATTTTGTCAGTTTTGATAGGCTAACCATCATGGAGTTTCTATATTTCGGCAATTTCGATTTATGGCATAATTTTCTCAGTTTTGATGGGCTAACCATCATAGATTTTCTAAATTTTGGAAATTTCGATTTGAGGCATAATTTTTTCAGTTTTGATAGGCTAACCATCATGGATCTTTTGGATTTTGGCCATTTCGATTTATGGCATTATTTTCTCAGTTTTGTTAGGCTAATCATCATGGATTTTCTGGATTTTGACAATTTCGATTTATATTTTTCTCCAACCATAATGTTTTTTGCTGGGTTTATAAAATATTTCATTTTATATAATCTCAATGTTCTTCGTCATTTACTCAGTTAATGAGTTTATTGAACCTAAAGTATAAACATACAAATATTTTACAAATATTCCGAACTACTTACCTGCATATGACTTATTTACCTATGTTATTCCGCCTCGAAAATGATGCGTTCGAAAATGACTCGAAACATAAAACTCATAACAGGTTGGTAATAAAAATGCATAGAATTTTTATTTTTTATCTCTTGAATCATTTTAGGTTCTTTTATATTTTCTTTAATTATTTACTTAATAATAATTTTAATTAACTTCAACTGTTTTTGATTTATAATTTATGTATGTGGTTTTATTAATAATAAAGATGGTATTTTAGTTTTATTTTTGTTTAACATTTAAAACATTTATCTTGAACTCATCTTCGGACAGTTGTTTTTGAACTTATTATTTATGAAAATATAAGTTTTAATTATTTATGTACAAATATTAAATGTTATAAATTTAATTAAAGATAGTCGAAATTTTCTTTTAAATAATTTATTTACCAAAAAGTTAACAATTCGGCACGGTTTTTGGGTGAAACCGATAACTAAAGATGAATAGATAATGTTCCGTGCCAAATTGTTGGGCTCAGATTTTTGATAAATAAATTTTTTAATTTTTTTTTTTAATTTGGTAACTTGAGTTAAATATATGCTGAATATTGTAGCCAGATTCAAAAACATTTCATTTATGGTTTTACATTTTTGTATCGATACTTTACCTTTTGCAATAACGGAGAAAAAAGCTCATTAATGTTACTGCAAAATTTACTATAGGCATGTTATTGTTTGTTACTCAATAATACCAAATCACTTTTCTTCTTACAACTGTGAAATGTTTGTTTCTATCTTATGTACTTGCCTTAAACAGTCACAGACAGGCATTGGCTAACAATATTCACGCTAGCATAAAAAAAATATACGATAATCGATAACAACAAGTATGAAATTCTATAATAAATCCATTAGCGGATTACTGACGTACAAAACATAATGTAGTGTGAGGAAAATCAATTTGTTAACATTTTCCAGATTACATTACTGTAATACAAATATTTATGATTAGACAGTTTTTACTATAAGTAAACACATTTTCAGTACGATGATATAGTGTCATGATAGTTTACTTAAATAATCAACATTTAGGGGTCTTAAAATTTGGACGATGATAAATAGATGTCAGTAGCATATATATAATATATGATTTACGTAACATAAAGCTGTACTCAAAATGTAAGATCGAGCATTTAAGAATTATGTAAACCGTTTAAGAAAATTTAGATCTCTATAGATTTTTGTGGTGCAAACAATAGAAACTTTACTTCAATAAAATTGGAAGTGCATTCGTATCAGAATTAGACTTTCAAATAATTCTGTCCCATGATCTATATATTAATGGAGCGAACTCTACAGTATTCTAGTTGCACTATATTACTCTTCTTTAAATAACTTTATAGGGTTGATCACAACACGACAATATTTCGTGATCAGTTTCTCGTAACCATAACTAGCACAATAAATACTTTTACCCTTACAAGTTCAGGAATAAGGCTAATGAAATGCTGCTCGTTACTCGAAACTAGTGGACTAATCGTAAATGGTGACTAGTTATCAGCATTTATTAAAATATCACCTTATTTGGCTTGATAATTCCATAAATTTGTATTTTTAATTGATATGGGGTCATAGCAACAGAAAAAACTGTGATGGTGGAACAAATAGAGACGTATCCAATATTGTTCGATCTTTTTTTGATGATATTCCTTTACCAGATTCATGTAGAAAATATGTACAAACTAGTGATAAAAGCGTCATTCATTTCTAAGGGACCTAACGAGAATATTTCTAAATCATTTAATGATCCTGGATCAAGTACTAACATCCTGAACTTGAGCAACAATTTAGTGGTTGCAATAATATAAACAAAAAATAAAACCTTAGGGAAGACAAATTAAATTCAGTTTCCAGTAGATGCACTTATAATTCTTGCATAATTTTCATATCTATATTAATAACAAAATGTTTTGTCACTTTAAGATGGCTGCACCAACAAGTGATATATATCTATGGTAATTAAAACTATAAGACATAGTTCATCTTACAGTTTTCGCTGAGTTACAAAAAAAGGCTTCCAATGATTGATCAAAATTTAGCTTTTCACCAGGTGCCACTACATTCTTGCTTGATTAACTAAAATTAGACTTTAAAACGGGAGATAGTTGAAGGACACACATCACATGCAGCACTCAAACTGCCATTGGATTTTCATCAAACGATTATCTGTTTCTTCGTGCAATATCGGCGTGATTTGTGAGGTAACGACCGAGAAGCGCAAAGTGCTCTTATATTTCTCCACATTTACTAATAATGCATAGAACTAAAAAACTCCCAGGTGAGAGAAAATTGAAGGGAAGGAAAAAAAATGTTTGTAATTTTTAAAACATATTTGTGCTTTATTTAAGAGGTCTAGACCTGTTCCAACCGAAAACTGCGGTAAATATGGGCACAAATAAATTAATTTAAACCTTTATTAGTTTTGTGTTTTTGTGGCAAACTTCATGACTCGAAGCAGTGTAAAAAATCAAAAACTTATCCATCGGTGAAACAGATTACAAATTTACCACAAATTACAGTTGACCTTCGAACCAACGAGTGCAGGCATGCAAAAGACTTCGTATTTCATATGCAAATATTCTATAAATAAGATGTGAGTATTTCCTCTAAAAATGGAACAAGGTATTATAGTTTTTATAGCAATTATACCAGACCACCAAATTGACTTTAGGGAACAAAATAGAACAGTAAAGCAGGTTTTGTCAAATTGAACAATGAAACTTGCCTTATAAGAACAGAAACAATTAAATGCAGCAAATATTTTAAAAAGTGGGAAAGTCGAACAAGAGACTAGATTTAAAGTTATGGCAAGAAGTTTCCTTTTTTTTATACTTATTTTCAGTAACAACGAAAATGTTGTCTCCATCTTCAATGAAATGCTCTGAAAAGCCCTATTTAGTGTTCACTAAATAAAAATTCACCTTTAACATGTGTAAATTATAGAGGCTGTATTTTAGGCTGTATTATAGCTACATTGCTAAAGAAATCCTAAAAATTTAAGATAAATCACGGAAAATTCTATCAAATGAATAAAAGGCCAGTATAGCTATTAATAACAATACGAATTAGGGAAACTCTTTTACACTTATGCCAAGTATGGGAAGTGGACAAAAGACATTTTCACAAGTGCTAGCATCTGGACAGCAACGCACAATTCCTTAAAAATCAATAAGTTTAAAATAAGTTAATGATACTACTACGCTTGAAAAAATATTTAAAACCATCGAAGCGCTTCATAATCCGAGCAACCGGGGCTAATGCAGAGGAGTAAACTAGAAAACTGCAAAGGACTACGAACCTTGTAAGTAGATCATGTGTTGAACTAAATGAATAAACGTCCACGCATGTTAACCTCGCTAATCAAAAAGTTGACTGGACACCAATAAAGCTTAGGTATACTCAAAATCAAATGTAGGAAAATGTATTGGCTTATTGGAAGATACTCAGAGCTGTTAAAAAACTAATAAGTTGCTTTATTATTATACCAACAAGTTTTAAAATGGATTTACGATATCCAGCTTGTTTTCAGGAATATTCACACAGCAACATTCTCCGCGACCTCGGTATTAAAATGGTTAGTGAAACGATCAAGTCATACAGTTTTAAATACCAAACTAGCCAGAGAACTAGCTTAGCATATAAAGGGGTAGACTTAAGATAAAGTTTAGAAATTGTAAAAATTTTACTACTTGTTATTTACGAAAATCTGTAAATTTTATTAAAAAAAATTTTCATTCAATTTTAAAAAAGATTTAAAATTGATTGTAAATTTTTTTTAATATCCACTCAAATTACCCAATTTACATAAATTAATTCTAAAAATATCTTTAAATACGTAAATAGAGCTCAAACGGTGTACAAGCAACATAATATTGTATCATATTTTTTTTTTTTTAACGTACATAATATAAAAATATTTACATAAATTTTATCAAAGAAAAAAAAAATTAATTTTCTTCTGTATTTTATCACAAAACATTTCTTTCAATTGTTTATTACTTCTAATTAAATTCTTATTTTTATTATAATATATTTTAAAGGCTATACACTAAATAAATTTATGGCTTCTACTGTATATTAAGATTTAAAATTACAAAAAAGCTCATTCGAATTAAATTTTTATAGATCCAGTTATAATGATATACATATACATAAATTTTTACAATTGTACATGGTTGTGTACGTAAAAGTTCAGCTCTGTAAAATTGTTATGTGTGTGTGTGTACGCATCTACTGTTTACAAACTAAATAAAATATCGCAAAATTCCGTTTAATTCGTTTCATTTAGTTAACAATTTTCTAAACGACACATGCACTTTCCTGTGAATTGATACAAAATTAAAATCTAAATTAATTTATTTTTTATACATAATATTACGATGTGAAGTTAATAACAATTTATTGGAAATTTTTCAATAACTGCACGTAGGATTTGAAAATCTACCAAGAAAGACAAAGTAAATCTGTAAGGGCAGCTAGTGTTGTAGCCTAATCGTTGTCGAATTCAAATCATTCAGGAAGATGAGTTCTGCGTTGATCGCAATATGTGGTGATAAAATTTCATTTTGTCTTGAGATGACTGGATAAAGTTTATGCACATAAATTGTTCTATGTACAAGAGCTGAAAAGCGCAATTTTCCACTTGAGTATTCCAAATGAGATGAACAACAAGATCAAGAGAAATGATGGTTAAAACCCAGGAATTAAATAGAGGCTACGCTACCTGAGAAAGATCAAAGAAGCAGTATTGAAACAGACCAAAGACCATATACATTTTTAACAATTATTCGTAGAATTTTGAATCTAAAAACCATCCAAACCTATCATGAGGAAAGAACCCATCCACAAGACTGCAAAAGTACTGAGACTTGGAATTGAAAGGATACCACAAAGGATTTGTAACGTGCAAAGCGTCAACAATGACAAAACCACCTAGGTAATAAAGTCAATGAAAAAGTAAAGCAACTTTGATAATATTGAGAATAAAGTGAAACAAAGAGCATAATGTCGAAATAATGAGCCACAAAGTCAAAGAATTGGAGCAAAACTACGTTGGTTGTTTCTTTGTCATATTTGGAGCTTGTGACAATCTGAGATGGCCTATTACCATAATATGATATACCATAACGTAACTTTATGGTCTCTAATTAGGGCAAAATTAAAATAAAATATATCAAAAAGCTTTCTACAAGGGATATATTATATTAGAATCCATATTTTATACCTCTAAAAAAACGGCATTAAAGTATAGCAGTTTGAATTATCTCGGAACTCATAAGGTAATGCAATTTTTTGTCAACTCTGGATAAAACATTCAGGTACGAGAATCAGCGTAAGTAAAATCGCTTAATGTATATTTTTATGAACACTCTTTGTCATGTCACATGTCAAAACGATGGCAGAATGTAGTAAAAATGTCATCTTTCTTCTGAAACAAGTAGCTAAAGAAATTTTAAACCTTGTATCAAATCTCAAAAAAAAAGCCTTGGATACATTTTAATGGCCACAATATAAGGACAATGATTTACAATTTAAAACATGGGACGTACTTAGCCCGCATCGACCGAAAAACCTCCATCAACTGTTCGAACAAGCATCTAAATATAAGCTCGACCTCATGGCAGTGCAAAAAACAAGACTAATCGTCAATTACAGTCGCTAGACATTAACTTGCTATCGAAGCAATAACATGGATAACAATTTGGCGTTGGTTTTTTCATTGCCAACTGATGTCGTCTATTCATGACTGATTTCAAACCTGTCAAAAATAGGGTTTGCAGACTCAGGTTTCATGGACGTTACTTTAATATTACGGTTGTAAACGTCCATGCCCCGACAGAGGATAAACCAGATCAAATCAAGGATAGTTTCTATGACGAACACGAAACTGCCCAAATTGGCATTGCTGGCAGTACATATCGTAGCACCATTGGCCCAAACTCCATGCACCCTACATCAAACATCAACGGACATACATCACTGAGCTGGCATTACTGTACCACTTCGTGGTTGCCAGTACAATCTTCCTACATAATCGCATTCATGGAAATCAAGCGACGGGATAGCGGTCAGTCAAATCGACCACATCATCTTGTCCAAAATATATTTTTTTGGACTTAACGACATCAGAACCAAGCGTGGAGCCATCATCGATTCAGACCACCTCCTGATAGTGGAATCCACTTTTAAGGGATAGTCTTCGATAAATAAAAGAAATAGCTACACGAAAGTTACAAATGGACACTAAAACCGTCCTAAAAGTGTGAAGAAATTATTTTTTTCGCTTCTAAATAGACAGACACCACATACTAAGCAACAACCTACCTTGCGTCAAACTGATAACACCGCCAAGATGATCCCACCACCACCGTCAACATGCGATGAAATGCGGGACGTAATAGTGCGGATGAAAAATTACGGTGAGGACGGTATCTGCAACGAAATGCTCAAATATGGCAGCTATCATATAATATGCCACCACATGTTTGAGCTTAAAGCAACAATAAATGCGGTCAAAAAAAACATCCCAGAAGAGTAGAAGACGGAGTGCGGCAAAGAAACCCAATAACTCAAATTCTCTTCAACCTGTCATTAGGATATATCATCTGTCAGATCAGTATAGCGTAGTGCAACTAGACAGCTTACAAATAGACATATAACAAATCAATCCGCAGCTATTGGCATACGCTGAGGACATTTGAATTCTGGGTCGCAATTTCATTTCAATGAAAGAAGTCCTCGTCCCTTTGGAAATATCAGCCAAACAAATTTACCTTCAAATCAACGAAGCAAAGACCAAATAAATGGTCACCACCAGAAGGCAGACACGCGGAGACTTCATATCAGGAGAAACACAATAAAAGAGAGTGAATGAGTTCAAATTGACAAAACTCCGTTTCAAGTCTTCAAGTCTCCCCATATATCGCGCAAAGTAAAACTGGACATCAACAAAGCGCTAATAAGACCACTACTCACCTTTGGCTTGAGTCTGGGACATTGACAGCACAAAACATCCAAAAACTTGTTGTAACGGAACGTAAGATTATTTGAATTACTCTCCAACCATAAAGGAGGAAGCGATTTTTAGAATGCGAATGAATCACGAGATCAGAAATGATCTCGATAAAGTCGACATCAACGGATTCATAAAATTATTAACGTTAAGATGGCTTGAATACGTCTTTCGTCCACAAAATCAAACCACAAAACAGGCCTTGGAGTCAGCACCAACGAAAGTGGGAGACTAACCTTCCCGTTAGATGGATAATGTCAAGAAAGACAGGAACACACTCGGTGACCGTATCTGGCGTTCTCTCTAGCGGAAGAAGAAGAAAGCCTAAATATGAGCAATGGAAACCTTATCGGTACGCTAAGTCGCAGATGATCAAAAAAGTTGGAACACTTTGATGGATAAAATAACAACTTATAAATCCCCCAAACATCGAGAGAAAAAGTTTTAGGCTTAGTTCTATTACGCGTTTCGAAGGAGAAAAAAGTGAAAATTTATAATACCACTAACACAATGCGCCTTCAAGTAGCAGGGACGATAGCGAACTGAACCTGACAACAATGCTTATGCTATTCAAATTAAATTTAAATTTTTTCATTCCGTTAAAAACTTCAGGTCGTATTAAATTAACAAAAAAAGTTATATACTCACATGTTACAATACATTCTCTTTCCACGTTATTTCGTTAATAGTTTTTTCATTCGCCTTAGGATGCTGCAAAAAAAATATACATGAGAACCGATGACATATGGTATCGTTAGCAAAAATTATCTATTTACATTTAATTAAAGTTTTTAAATTATATTGTATCGGACACATTGATTAATTTTATATTTTAAAATTATAAGTACAACATCGATTATATTACACATACCTAGTAATATATTTAGAGTATATGCATTTATAAATTATATTATATATATATATATATATATATATATATATATATATATATATATATATATATATATATATATATATATATATATATATATATACCGGGTGATTTTTTTAAGCTGAAACTTACAAATATCTCGGAAAATAAGCATTCTATGAACAAAATGTCCAAAATCAAAATTTAATCATGCCATGTGGAATCACATTAGTGCTAAAATTAGTACCTCCGTCCCCTCTTTTTAAGTGGAGCGGAAGGTAACTTAGAAATAAGAACCTCTATTTTTTGTTGCAGATTCGGAGCCTCCCGCTAAGAGAGGCTCCGAATCTGCAATAGGTAAAATAGGTACGTAAGTTAGTTAAGTTTGGCGAAAATCGGCTAACCGGAAGTGGCTACTTTCATATAGGAAGTTTTTCGAGTTTTTTAAATATTTCAAAAGATCAGCTCTCATGAAAAAACTGTTAAGTGCAAAAATGTCGTATTAAAAAAAAAATGAAATAAATAAAAAATATAAAAAAAAATTAATTAATTTTGCCACTTCCGGTTAACCGATTTCCACTAAAGTTAACTAACCTACGTACTTACTTTTTGCCGGAGAATCCAATTCTGCAACAAAAAAAAATGGTTTCATTCTTTAATTTCAAAGTAACCCCCCGCTTCACTTACAAGGAGGAAAGGGAGTACTAATTTGAGCACGAATGTATTTCCTCCAAGGAATGATTAAATTTTAATCGGAACATTTTGTTCGTAGAGTGCTTATTTTCTGAGATATGTGAAAGCTTCATCTTAAAAAAATCACCAGGTATATATGAGTCATCCCATTATATTTCATTTTAGAACTCGACATCAACGATTTCCATTTTTTTACTTTCTTCGCATTCCTTGAACCAAAAAAGCAATGACTCATTTTTTGTTAAGTATTATGAGTTTCATTTATCCCGTTATACGGAAATGATTGTATTAATTTTATTTTTAGGATTTACATTTTACAGTTCTATTCAAGTTATCATTCGAACTTGTATCATATTTTAGAAGGACCTTAGATGATGTCACAAAAAAATCACTAAACTTAGTTTTGTTACAATTACAGTAAATAAATTTTAATAAAGATAACTAAAAATAATTTACTAATACCATAGACACACTACTGGTTTCATAACTATGGTTTCGAGTTAACCATGGTTTCGTTGTAATGTGTCACCCCTATAGTTTGCAATTCGGTTTGAACGTAGTTTCGGAATGAGATTTTTCTCATTCCGTAGCCTTTTAGCGATGATAGCGCCGAGTTGCTCAATTAGTGAGTTTTAATACATGTAGCCATCTGCAAATGGAAAATAAAAATAAAAATAGAAAAAATGGTCGGATGGGGAAAGTAATATCTTTATTGATATTTGAGGCGAGAACCTTGGAAAACTGAATTTTATACCTCCGAACTATTTCTTCAATTTTCTCGGGAGTGGGTGGATATGTATTAAAGCATTTCGCTTTAAATTGTTTGAAAATTTCAAAAAATTTCAAGATCAATTTCTTCAACTATTGTTCGACCGACTCCAAATAATGAGGCTATTGTTCTGTACTCCGCTTATGAACCTAATGAATATACCGTAATTGCCAATATTTGATCGAAAAGATCTTCGCGATACTCGAAACGTATTTTTAAATTTAAATTTCTCGACAATTGGACAAAAAAGCCTTCGTTTATGTTTTCCAACCCAATTTTTATTCATAAACAATGAGACATATTGGTTAAATTTGTCTAAATTGTAAATAGTCGTTTTTCTCGCAATAGCCACTGCCTTCCTCAATCGCGTGGATTCTCCATCCATTATATTAATTAAAATGTTATATGCTGAAAGTTGTTGCATATAATTGATAAGCACAGTCCTTTTATTCGGCATTTGTAAATAATAGCACTCACAACACAATGTTTGCTGGTACAGTTTTATAAACAAATCCACCAACTTAATGAATTTTAATGAAATATAATGAACTGTCAAATGAGATGAGAATGAACTGTCAAATGAGATGTCATATATTCTCATCTCACAAACCATAGTTTCATAATCCTAGTTACGAAACCAGATATGTAACCAGTTATACCAGGTATGGTATAAAATGGCATATTGGTTATAATAGAATTACTTTTTTTCGTTTAGAGACATCTATTAAGTAGCATTGGAACTAGTGAAAATTGAGCAAACAGAATAAAGTTGTGACAACTCGAAAAAAAAATAGAATGAAATACTAAACAAATAGAGTTTTCGAGATACATGTAATTTCTTTATATAATCGACATAATGTCGTGAGTTGAGATGTGCCGAATTACAATATTGTATTATCACAGTGATATGCCAAATTTACCGAATTGGAAAATATTTCAAGAAGCCCTCGGTGGAAGATGTAACCATATTTAGTGTGCAGATGTTATCCTTTAAAATCCAATTGCTGTAAGTTATTTCATCAACATTCGCAGTTTCTACTGCAGCTCTAAATGTGTGAAGGGAACTTTCCTGAAGCTTGTTGCATTCTTTACAATTTCAATATCCTGTATGAAAATTTAATTTTAGTTATATTTCGAAATAAAGACAAGGTCCTGTCTTGAGCAGCGCAGTTTCATTTTTAATAATAGCATCAACTTAGTATCCATGCTTAGCATCATGGATTTTTTTGATTTTAGCAATTTTGATTTGTGGCATAATTTTCTCAGTTTTGATAGGCTAACAACCATCAAGGATTTTCTGGATTTTGGAAATTTCGATATATGGTATTATTATCTTAGTTTTTATAGGCTAACCTTCATGGATTTTCCGGATTTATTGCAATTTCGATTTGTGGCATTATTATCTCAGTTTTCATAGCCTAACCATCATGGATTTTCTGGTTTGATAGGCTAATCATCATGGATTTTCTGGATTTTTGTAATTTCGATTTGTGGCATTATTTTCGTAGAGTTTTAATAGGCTAAAAATCATAGATTTTTCTGGATTTTGGCAATTTTTATTTGTGGAATTATTTTCCCAGTTTTGATAGGCTTGCCATACAGTTAAAGTTACAAATTTTTGTAAATTCTTTGCATTTTACCTGTTTTCTATATTGAAAAATACTTCAAAAATCAAGTTTTTTTAATTTAAAATAATGTACTGGCCAAACTGTTCATTTTCATACAACCTTAACCTTTCTTTTGAATAAGAGTGGTGGGTAACACTTTTTTATTGATTGGTAGCTGCGCTATCTACTGTCGAAAATATTTAGTTCCATTCATTTTACGTAAATTCCTTTAAACACCTGTACTTTCATGGAATTGTTTATTGAGCAATTTAACGACATCTACGGGCTTTCTAAAGTAATACCACTTTGAACGATACCTTGAATAGAACTGCAAGTACCGCATTTTAATGTAACCCCTAAAAATAAAATTATTAAAATTAGGAAAAACCCTTTAATTTTCTAACAGTATAACAGGATCACTCGAAAAATCCGTGTCTGCTTTTTTAGATCAAAGAATATGAAGAAAGCATACAAATTTAAATCGATGAGATGAAAATGTAATCGATGCTGAGATATAATGGAAAGACCCGCCATATTAAAATATATATATATATATATATATATATATATATATATATATATATATATATATATATATATATATAAATTAACCGGAACACCAATCTAAGTTTAAAGGACCTTTTTAGTTCTCGTTAAATCATTGCATAAAAAGTTTATTGGTTTAAAATAATATTAATTGATACCTATTTTGTTTAAGAATTAACTGTGAAAGGTCACCTTATTGTTTAAGTTTATGACCTGTTTTTTTGCACTTTCATGTAGCTGAACCAAAATCGGGTTATTGAATTGTAATCTAAACTTTTTGTAACGATCAGCTATGTAACCTGTGATAGCACTTTAAGTTTTGATTGAAATATAATTCTGTCAATTTAATCATTTTAAATTTGCCTGGACAGATTTTGGGTGCAGCTATACGATCCCACAATAAAATTACAATTAATAATCTTAAATATCAAGATGACCTTGAAATGAATTTTGAAGGACAAATTTAAAAACTTGCATTTTTGTGTAAGGATTTAATAATAACTCAATGGTATTCCGGTTATATATATGTATATATATATATATATATATATATATATATATATATATATATATATATATATATATATATATATATAATGATAGGTTTTTAGTTGTCTTGTCATAGTAACGATATGTTATTTAACAAATAATATTTAACAAACAGTTTTTGTACAAAATTTAAAATATAATACATAAATTAATAATAAAAAAAAATTATTAATTAAATAAATAAAGATAAAATAAAAAAAAAATTAACACATTAACAAGCAATGTGTAATTATTATTTTATATAGAAATAAAGTCACATATTTACAAAAAAGGACGACTTATTAATAAATATGGTGTAAATCAGCCCCCTCCTTTTATCCCAATAACCTCATCACCCGTTTTATTTAATTAACAACCAAAAAATTATATTAAAAATTAATTAATTAATTTATCAACCAAACACTTATCGTACACACATAGTAAGTTAAACAATTTTTTTTATTATTTTTATTTTTTTTTATTTATCCACACACAGAATCTGGATTCTGAAACGAAATGTCATTTTTAGAAATTAAGTTTTGTTTATGGTTAAATATAGTTTTTCACATTTATCTATAAAGTCTATGCTCTTAAACATTTCAAGAGGTCATCGTGCATCACAAAGTTATGCTCCAATTTCATAAAAACTTTTTTTTCTCAGATTAAAAAACAATTGGCTTATTCTAGAAGGTTTTGTGTACTAAAACCACCCTAAAGTTGTTGTTGCATAAGTTTCTTATATTACGGTGGTTTTCGTCGAAGACTAAACCAAGTTGATGAAAACATGATTTCGAAGCATACTTTTCTATGTTCACGATCACTTCTCAAAATGTTTACTTTTAAAATTTAAACACCCCTATATGTACATAGGTTAATACAAACTATCCCATTTAGAAAATTTTATAATCAAAATGCCATTAAACAAAATAAATGTTAAATTAGAAAATGTTATGTTAATGGTTGAAGGAAAAGGTTGATAAAAATGCGATTTTTGCATGCAAAAATTGTATGCGACTTTTGGATGGTTCTTATGCATAAAAGTTTAGTAAACATGCTGGGTAATGGTTTATAATGTATTTCTTCTACAGTTAGTTACATCACTGGTCCATGTTAGTAATACTAAGTTAAATTTCTCAGCCGCTAGTTTAGGGTTACACTTTATTTCCCAAGATTTGCATCTAGTAAAAAATATTTTAACCGTTTTAAAAGTAAGTTTATAGACTTCAATGTTTTGTTGAATTTCTTTTTGGTGCAAGAGTAATAATGTCTTTTTACGAAAATTACAGTAAAAGGTTAGAGGGCAATTTGAACAAAACGCTAATGGACTGTTACAGGTTTTGGTTTGCATTTTTATTCTTACGTTGTCACTTATGGGAATGAATCAGTTGAGCACACAATATTTAATATGTGAATATTCAAAATTATGGTAAAAGCACATTTGCTTCTATTTAAAATGGACAATTTAGGCCATTAAGAAAATAGACATCAATAAAATTTGTTTATACCAAATCATGTTTATAACGTACACATGGCGATTATACTTATTTTGGTCTCTTGAATTTGCAGAAGCTTAATTTTTAATTACAATTATTGTAGTTACAATGAAGTAATTTGTCAGTTTAACGATTATCTCATTTAATTTTTGTGTTAAATAATTTTTTTGAATTTGGGATTTAAATACACTTATAATCATTCTATAAATTCGTGCTAAATTATGGGTGCTTTTATAAAGACATTAGAGAAGCCATATTTTTTATTGTGTAAGATACATAGTGCTAACGTTATTCAAGATTTTCATACACGCGAACGGTTTTAATATTTTTATGTGTGCTTGATATTATCGTGCTTTAATTACATCAGAAGCTAAAATTCTAAAGCAGAAAATAACATAGAAAATTCTAATTGAAAAATTAGAGTGAGTTATGAACTTGTTGATAGTAACTTCCAGAAGCGATATTTGAACAACTCAGTCTTGTTTAGATCTGTGGGTCGAGGCCCAGACGGATAAAAAAAAATTCTCTGAATTTTGATGCAATATTACCTGAGCGATCGGAAAGTTACTTAACCTTCACATGAACAGTATCTACCCGGGTAGATATCGTACTATTCTTTTTTCAATATGTCAATGAGTTTTTTTTTTCCGATCATGCGATTCACTATGTGACTAATTTTTCAATTCACTTCGGAAAATCTCAAAAAAAAATATTTTTGGCTTTCTTGACTTGAACAGAAATTTAAATTTACTTAAACGAAAGTATCTACCCTGGTAGATATTTTTAAATATCATGTAAATGCTTCTATAACAAATATTTTTTGGTTCTTAACATAAACACATGGATTTTATTTCCTGTTCTGTGAGGATTATTTTTTCGGTAAGTACAAATTAACGGTAATTCTGTATCATTTTTTAGTGCGAGAAAATTTTTTGAGAACTAGGTAAAATAGAATAGATAAAATAAAGTGGAATCACTCAAAATATATTCTTTGTTGAATGTGTATCCGTGCATTGTACAAAAGAGAATCCATGTAAAATATCAGCGTTTTTAATTAAGTGATTTTGTCGCTGGATTCTAGCAACTTTTCACTTAGATCAGCGAGATATTTTATTTCTTCTCACTATAGCCATAGCATAGTTGTCTATGCTATAGCGACATTGTTAACGACATTTTTTTTCAATTGGGAAAACCTACCTCCTTATGAATAATATTTTTTAAGTAATTAAAGGTTTTAAAAATGCATACATTTATAATTGTTGGATGCGCTGATTGTAATTTCAGGTAATTTTAACAAATTTTTCTTTCTGAAATTAATAAATATCCGCTAAATACTTGGGTTCACTTCTGTAACTCCCTTATTTACGATTTCTAATTAATGGTTTTAGTGTTTATGTCTATTGTGAATGCTTCTGCGGTTGTGCTTTATGACAGTAATTTTTAGGTAAAAAAAACGTAACATGGAAAACAATGGAAATGGTTTTAAATTTCTTTCGGAAATAACTGTATCCAGATAATTACTTTAATTTTTAATAATGAAGTAAAATTATAAATATTAAAAAGTGACAAATAATTATAGTTTAATCTTTTTATGTGAAAAATCCGTAAATAATTAGATAACTTTTTATTGAATTTGTTTTAGATTATCGTATGAGGAAAGGCAAGGTTATTTTGTGAAATTACTTAGCGAAGTTGACTCCGGTGACAACGGAGAGCAAAATGAAATTGATGCAGATTGCTGATTAAGATTATTTGCCTGAGGCGACAACGGCAGATTCTGATGCTGAAGTGGATAATGGGGTAGAAATGATGGAAATTCAATTCCTCTTGACTCTGAATCTGATGACGAGGAATGTTTTTAAGGCGAGAACGTCGGTGATGACGAAGGTGCACTGTTTCCAGAAGTGAGTGAATTTTTTACTTGTAAGGATGGCACCGTGTGGTATAAGAATGCACCAGGACTGCAACATCAGTGGGCTCATAATACTTTTCGTGATACGTTGTTTGTGGGTCCCAATCCAACAACCAAAAATATGACAGGAAAGTATACTTTTTACTGCATAATGTGTAGTACCACACAAGAAATAATTTGCAGATATCCTAATTAAAGAGCCAAAAAAGACTATACAGTGAATGGGATATTAAAAATCCCAATAGAAATAAACTAGTATGGAAACCACTGAAAGAGGAAGAATTTTATTGAGCTACCATGTCAGTAAGGCTTTTTTAATAAATAACCAGATTTATTCGATTTGACTCATTTGTTACCCGTGAAATTCGACTGAGCAATGACAAAGCAGCAGCAATAAGAGATGTTTTCGATATGATAAACAGAAGCCTAAAATATTATTTTTGACCATCAGAGTCGATCACTATAGATGAACAATTGTTGCGTTATATAGGACGCATGAAATTTTTGCAGTATATGTCTTCAAAGCCGGCCAAATATGGTATAAAGTTTTGGTAGGCATGTGATTCAAGCACCTAGTATCCACTAAATGGACAAATGTACACGGGAAAAGTAGGCAACGTAAAAGATGTTAATCAAGGCAAGCGAATTGTAAAAGAACTCGTCGATCCTTATAAAAACAGTGGTCGAAATGTGACTTTCGACAAATTCTTCACCACTCTACCGATAGCCCACCAATTAATTGATTGGAAAGTTTTATCGTTTGAGTTTGGATTTGGATCCAAAATGGTACTGTGCTCCTACGTCCCTAAAAGGGATAAGGCTGTAGTTCTGATATCTACACTACATCGAGACAATGCGGTATTCGACACAAAAAAGAAGCCAGAAATAATTATATATTATAATCAAACGAAAGGACGAATAGACTCATAGTTGGCCATTAGCTATGTTATACAATCTGCTGGATACTGCTTCACTTGCAGCATACATAATATATATCAAAAATAATCCCCAAGGAGACGGAGCTGTAAAACAAAGCCGGCGGCGTAAGTTTCTACAATTTTTTGGGGTATAAGTGATGAGGAGTTTCTGGTGGAAAAAGATGATCGAGACGTTAGTGGCCGCATAAAACTGAAGGGTGCATGCTACATGTGCCATCAACAGCAGAAAAAAATGGTCAACTCGTCATACCTGTGTTAAATGCAGGAAACCGGTATGCTGAACATAGTTCCACGCAGACAAAATGTGAGCATTGTCATATGCATTAATTTTTTATGTACATTGTTTTATGCTAATAATTAATAGTTAAGGTGCCTATCGATATACTACCACAGAAGCGCGACAACGAGTAACAAATAAGCGAAGAATATTGGTAAGAACAAGTTGCTGTGAGAACTTGCTTGGTAACTCTTGATACATTGCAGGGAAGATGGCAGAAAGACGACACAGGCAGATGGATTGTCAGCTTGATCAAAGAACTACAGATATAATATGTCCTATTTCACCTTTTTTCGTTAACAGTTTTTATTGAAACATGGGTAATTACTATTGGGATATTTTATTTTTTTGGGTGAGTAAATTTCGCTTACTTTGCGGGTATTTTTCGCGGAGAACGACCAATACTTGTATCCGCTCACATCGAATGATTTATTTTGCACATAATTTTGATCCTTTTTGATCCTTTCAAATGCTATACATCTCGTGATACTTTGCTTCTTGATTTTCTTTCTATGATACTTTCACCGCGTGAAAGTTACCAAATGTTTTCATCAGCTAAGTGTGTATTAAAAAAAATAAACAAAAATATTTATAAATTATTCCAATAATTTTTTTCGAATATAATTCTCCTAAATATATTTATTAATTTTTATTCCTTGTGATTATTGACTTTACTCCTTGAAAAAAAAATTCACTTAAAAATATCAATAATTTAAATAAAATTTTTCCAGTATATTTATAGAATTTGTTATTAGCCAAACATTTAAAAAGCTTTTAGTCCTGGAAAATTATTATTTTTATGCAAATTACTAACTGTCAATAATCGAATACGACGAGCTATTATTTTTTCAAATATAATTTAAATAAAGGTTTTGTGGTATTTACAGTGGAGTAAAGATAAAAACTAGGACATGCTAATATAATTGTGTGGTTGTAAATTCAAAATAATAATAAAAAAATTATAAATTAAATCTAAACATAAAACTGGCTATAAGTTTGCCACACTCTTAAAATGATCCCGAGCTTGGTCTTTCAATCGGAAGATTGTCGAAGACAATCGGAATTGGATATTTCATTGTCTATCCCAAGGACCAGTTGCCGTCGACAACAAGAGAACTTGGGAAACGTCATTACCCTTACATGAACATGACTCTAAGGCTAAACAAAGCTCGGGTGCTTTTGACAAGATGCGTTTGAATATTCCTTGCAACATAATTATCATGATAGACAAGGTTTTCTAAAGAATCAGAAACTCGTAATTTTTTCCCATAAACATATTGTGCTTCCCAAAATCTTAGGGAGGATAAGGAACAAGGGATAAACAGGTCAATCAACCAGTTCAAAGTCATCCTCACCTGCACGTGGTGATCGTTATTAAATCAGCAGAGATGCTGACAAATCTACCCTCTTCGAAGGTTGTCCTAAAAAATACTAGGGTGGGTCAACTATTGATAATAATCCATTTTCAAAAAACTCTAAACTTACAAGACCACCAATATCTTCATCTAAAAATTTGTTTAAACAAGTAATCTAAAATGATGAACCAAGAAGAAAACTAAGCAAAATTGAAAAGGTGACGAGAGCAACGAAGTAGAGCTGCTTAAACAAAAGAAAATTTAAAAAAGGCTTCACAAGCTAAGGAATCGGAGAAGCCTTCTCATACTACAAATGAGGTAGACACAATTGAAAGATTTTAAACTGATGCATAAGAAGTAGTAAGAGAAACAAATTGGGCTTTCTTAAAAAAAGAAAAGCCAAAAAAAGGAAAGCTGAGTCGTCTTCGAAAAGTGATGAGATTCAATAAAACTTTTAAACCCCTTTCAAAACTGATAAAGCTGAAATACAAAGAAAAACACCTGAAAAAAAACAGCCAGGCAAATATAAAGAGGAGGCGCCGCCACTAATTACTATTATTGGCATACCCAATTATAATGAAATCAGTCACTGATAAAGAATACAGAATTGCTTAACAATGATGTATGGAAAACTAATAAATCTGATTCTGAAACATATAGAGCTACAAAGCTAAATACTGGTGGAAATGAGTGGTTTTCTTATGAAAATAAGGATAGTCGTCCAATTAATGTAATGGCTAGGAGCCTCTATCCAACTTTTGCTCATAGGAGGATATAATAGAAGACCTAATAGGCAAGAGAGGCACGAGAGAGAAATTAGAAAATGTGGAAGATGTTCAAATCACTAAAAGGGGACTGCCCTTATTTATACTTACATTCAACAACAAAGAAAATATAGAAAAAATATACAACATAAAAGCCATCCTTTACATGAGAGTTAAAATAGAAAGACGTGAGAGTCAGAAAACCCACTGGCCAAATTCCTTAATGTTTTTTAAATAAAAGATTCTCGCAAAATGCATAAACTGGAAAAGGCAGCATCCAGCAAATTATAGAGGATGTGAAGTAGCTAAATTGCTACAAAGAATTAGAAAAAAAGTGCTAGTGATTGTACCCCATTGCTATTAGGTGGAAAATAAGGCGGTACCCCAATTGTTGATAACATTCTAAATAGGCGCTTAAATAATCAAAGTATAGTAAATGAAATCAATTCCATGATTTTCTTAAATATGGGAATGACTCAAACACTAATAATAGTCATCTGGGAAGTAAATAGGCTCATGGAACATATTCCACAACTAACCTCTAGTTAAGCAACAAAATACATATTTTACAAATAAAATTCCAAATCTTATAGATTTGTATGTAACAAAAATTGTATTAGAAAACTACGTATTCATAAAAGACAGTGAAGGACTATCGCCAGATCACTCTTCGCCAGACTCTCAGTACAACGATTGTTAAGAGAAAGTCGTTGCCTAAATTAACAAAAAATAGAACAAATTGGAAACTGTTCCAGGAACTAGTTAGTAATAATATCAATCATTAACTGCCAGTTAAGAATTCGGCACAATTAGAATATCTTAAAAATATTATGCAACAAGCAGCTTGGGATAGTACGGTTATAGCCAAAAAGAAATTAAAACATTTATTAACTTCTCTTTGGAAGTTAGAGAATTAGTTAAACAAAAACGTAAAGCATGAAAAGCATGGCAGAGAAATCGGGGTCCACAATGTACAAATACACTCAACTATCTTACTGTTCAAAAAGATACCGATTATTTTCTTTAGAAAGCAACAAAAAGTCTAAAAAGACCTAAAAAGCAGATGCAGGTACATGTGATAATGGAAAAAGCAGATTTGTTTGCATCATATCTTGGAGATATATTGAAACTTTTCCCAATGCCAACTGAAGATAAAAATACAACACTAGTTAACCAAATCGATAGACAAAGCATAAAATCTTTATCTTTACAAAAGTTAAAGGCTGAAACAAGCAATATTTCAAGCTCAAATCTACTGGCTATGATCTAATTACAAGGATTACGAAAAATTCTTCAAATAATTAATGCAGCGTTCAGAAAACGGAAAATGACAGAAGTGATAATGATACCAAAACCAAGCAAACCACCTAACGATAAAAAATCATATAAACCGATTTCTTAGTTTCCAATTATTTCTAATTAATTGAAAAATTGCTGCTTAAGAGATTCAAATCAATCATAGAACAAAGAGGTCTTGAAAAACATTCGACTATATAGAACAGGTTCAGAAAATCCCAGACATAATTGAAGATGCGCTGGAAAGTAAAAAAATATGTTCAAGTATCTTCTTAAGGCACAGAGAACTAAATAAACAACATCGAGATCTACTAAAGCAGATTTATCAGATTCTAAGATTCTACTTATACTCCTCATTGACGAAAATAACAGCAAGAGTACCGCAAGGTAATGTCCTAGGACTAGTTCTGTACATCCTATACCCAAGAGATTTACCAAATACAGATAAAACTCACTTAACAACATTTGCTGATGACACTGCAACCTTAGCAATGGGTAACAATGTAGAGGAAACAACGAGCAAAATGCTAATAGCCATTAACATATTGAGTAACTCGACAAAGAGGTGTCGAATCCAGTTAAATGCAACCAAATCAATTCAAGTTATCTTCACCAAGAAAACAGTTAACTGGAGTCCAATAGAAATCTACTCACGACAAGTTCCACATGCAAATACAGCCAAATATCCAGTCATGACACTTGACGCTAACATCACATACAGAAAAATGTATTGGCTTATAGGTAGGAATTCCCAGCTATCTCTACATAATAAACTGCTGCTTTATAGGCAGATTCTAAAACCAATCTGGACCTACGGTAATCAGCTTTAGGGATACATCAAGAAGACCAATGTGAAAATAATATAATCATTCCAAAACAAAGTTTTACGTGGTATTGGAAATGCACCATGGTCCGTCAGAAATGATAAACTCTATAGGGACTTAAATATGGAATACGTTAACGAAGAAATCAGGAAACTTCGTTTTTATCAACATGAAAATGTCGAGATTTGCCATATGTTAAATAAAATAAATTTAGTTAGACGTCTCCTAAGGACAGCCAGAATAAAATAAACTAATTCGGGACTAATTTTAAATGTAGAAATTAGGGTCCCCCTACTAAAACCCATTGTATGTTGGTCCCTAAAACCTGTAATTATAAATTTCGTTTTATGACATTCATTTTGAGGCCAACTAAACAGACCAGTGTACACACTAAAGCTAATTGGTAGATTTCTTATGGCTTATTCTCACCTGTGATATAGTAACGTGACATCTGATGACAAGATATTTCGAATTATTTATTTAACGAAAAAAAGGTTAGTTACAATTTTATCCACCAGATGAGTAATTTTCCCAGATGAGCGTTTCGCTTAAAATAATTCCGGTTTAGGATGTCTCAGGGTGTTTCAAATGCGATTTTTTTGTAATAAGTAAATATCATTTATGGCAAAATATCCAAGTATTCAATTCCACCTGGCATATTAGCTTGCTCATGAAATTTTTTTAGAATTAATTAGGTTGACACACATTTTACAAAGAAGAGTTAGACTTTTCTCTTTTTCTCAAAGTTTTCTGCCGCAATGTTCGTAATTTGGGCCAGTAGAGCTATCAAACCAAATAACAATAAAAAATTATTATAATTCTAATTTGAAATTTAGCATAATTTGCGTATTGTTGCTATGCTTTCTAGAGCTTTTTAGAATTAATTAGGTTGACACACATTTTACAAAGAAGAGTTAGACTTTTCTCTTTTTCTCAAAGTTTTCTGCCGCAATGTTCGTAATTTGGGCCAGTAGAGCTATCAAACCAAATAACAATAAAAAATTATTATAATTCTAATTTGAAATTTAGCATAATTTGCGTATTGTTGCTATGCTTTCTAGAGCAGCCTCAAATTAATTTTCGGTTTAAAATATAACTTTAAAACTTATCTCTCTAATTGTTCTCAAACAGGAGTTTACTGATAGCTATTTTAAGAGGTGTATATTTTAATCTGACTTACCAAAATTTGTTTATTGTAAAGTAGTTTTATTTACTCAAGTAGGAAGCACATAACAATAGCAACTATAATTTTATTATTATTGAGAATATTTTTTACTTTGAGAACTCTAGAAGACATTACATTGCATTTATATCAATGAAATACTTCTTTATTTAAACATTTATATAATTTCCAACCAGCATTTCGTTTCTTTCATAAATATTTGACAACAGGACATACCTGGGTATATACAATTTTGTATACCTTTGACTTATAAGAGACGCTTGGAGATTTTTTTAAATAAAATTTAAATTGAAAACTTTAACTTGAATTTTTATTTTTATTTTCAAGTTGCATATAGATGCAACTTGAAAATAGAAATTAAAATCTCTCCAGATAAATATATATAAAGGTATTTTTTAACTTAATTTTCTTCGAAAAGCTTCACAATATGCTTACATTCGTAGAAATATTTTGAGGAGCAACTATATTGAAAATAATTATATGTAAATCATTTAAAATTGATGTAGTGTACCAGACAAGTGTGTATATAGAGGATATACATGTTAAACCAGAAAATTGAAATGAAAATGAATCAAAGTTCAATGGCCCAAAGGGGTCTTTCGAGGTTTTCCTTAAAAAGATGGTGGAGGTTCTAGGGAACTTTCGTCTAAGGGAGATTTTCTTCACTAATCCAACTCGTTGAAGTCATTTAATACATCTTAACGGCTTATGGATCTCTTCCCGTAAATAATATTTGCAACTTGCTATTACAATCCACTTCCCTGGAACCTTCGATGTGTTGGTGGAGTACAGAATGCAGGGAGTACCACATTTGTTGTGCATATCAGATTTCTTAAGTAAAAAACGAATTCCATGGACGATAAAATGATTCAAGCCATTTAGCCCGGATAGGTTAGCCCGAATCAAATTATACCATAAACAATATAGAGCCTCTTGGGGAATATTCTCTAAAAGTTTGTATATTGAAGACTGGTAAAGTTATATATTCGAATAAATATTAAACCCAGAAATTGAACAGTGTCTGTCCACGGGAGAGTTTAAGGCAAATCTATGGATGAAACCTTGCACGCGCTGGTGAGATTTCTGAACAAAATATTAGATAGTTAACTTAGGTGGAAGCTCCATTACATATAAAGGAATAATAACGCTACTATAGCAATGAACTTACGCAAGAGTTTCATTGGTAAATATTGGGTTTCAAACAAAAGCTGTAATGAGCTTTAGAAATTATATGTTCCATCTTCTTTCAGTCGTTCTTTATCTTTCAGAAATAAATTGGTAATGTCTTCGGATAGGTCACTCGACCATAATCAGTTTGCTAGCGAAGGGAGCGATGTACCTTGACTGAACTATACCAGAACTATGCTTCGTAAATATTTTAAAATTGTACTCCCTTCAAGCAAGTCTTTGAAGATTGAGTCAATATTTGAAACCAAATAATCATTCTCAGCCAAAAAACTTAAATACTGACTGACCGGTTCGGACTGAATCCTCCTTGGAAATTACCTAAAATTACTTTTGCCAGGTAAGTAATTCTCTCTAATATTATAAAAGACAGTAATTTAAGTGATGTCCCAAGGAGAGCTTTGCCACCATAGTTTCCACATTTTGAGCCTCCTTTTTTTAAAAAATAGGACACAACGCGACAACCTTCTATTCATCAGGCGTTTGTCATACTAATCGAATAAGGTCGAAAAGATAGTACCCCAAAGTACCCTCTCCGAATATCAAGAGCTCAAAATTAATACACTCAACTTCAGGAGAATTGCCTCTTAAAAGCTTTGCATGACAGGTGCTCTTAAGACTTTAGCCTTTCACCATTCACGCCTTTTCCTTCAACAAATTCACTTGGCTGTTCTCCTAGCAAGAACCGCTTTGTTCTTTCGTGCGATTGAAAAACGTATTCGCCCTTCTTTATAGGCTATATTCTGTTTCTTGACAGCAAGACGAGATATATGGCGGGTTTTCATCAAGAAGAGCAATCGGTTGGCACTCAGTGCCATTAGACACTGAGGTTTGTCATAAAATCTGATGCTGATGAAGCTTCCATATTTCTTTTTTGATTACCATTCTATGTAACAGACGCTTTCCTAAATATTTTGATAAGTGACCCTTTCTGCAGGTTGTTTCTTTAACAGAAATTTAACTAGTCTATTGTCGTTGATTTTTATTTTCGTTGCTTGTATCGTACCAAATTTCAAATTCAAGAAGGATCCAATAATAATGACAGTATTATTCTTGACTGCTTCGCATTTTTTGAACAACAAAAAGATACTTTGTGAAAGCATCTACAACAATTAGTCAAATTTTTATCATAAATGGTTAGCGAAATCAATGTGTTTTCGATTCCATAATACATTCGAGTTCAAGGGTACATTTGGGTTGTCCAGTGTGTTGTTTGAATCGGTTTCAAAACCCTTACATAAACGAGTCTTTCCATATCTTCCTTAACAGCTGCTAGAATCGCGAATAGTACAATACTAGATTTAAAATACGTCAGTTATTTACTTTATCTTAGAGTTTTACTTTGTGAAACTAATTTTTGGTCTATCATATTTAAAGATTTTGGAGACAAGTGGCAACAAAAATTAGGAAAACTTATATGCATCTTTATGATAAGAGACATATCGTTGAATTGCAAATTCTTTTTGAGCTATTTCATTCCGGTTAAAAGTATAACACCTAACAGTTTATTTTTACTGGTTCGTAAAAACTTTAAAAAATACAAATATATAAATATTCGAGCCTTACTCTGCTCTAAACTACGACATATCGAGATTCTTAGATTACAATCAGTTAATAGTAGCCATGTTTGAGGCACCACAGCTTTTATAAAAAAAAGTTAGAAATGCAATCATGAAATGTTGCCGAAAAAATACTTACAAGCATATTTATCCGAATAATTTTGATGTAAAGAGGATCCATCACTCTTACAATGTCCTATTCACTAACTCAAAAATTGTCAAACCAAAAGCAACAAAGTGTATGTATATTGTTTGCTGATAACTCTCCATATAATTCAGAAAATGTATTTTTGATCAAACAAAATATAAAAAAAAAATTATACCATCTATAATATCTAAAATGTATTAATGATTTATAAACCACCATTACCACCCCACTTGAAAAATTTTCCGTTTCGAAAAATAATGAGAAAATTGGAAACCATCTGGCATTTTAATTTTTTTTTTTTCATACAAAATAGTTATGCGATAACTTAAACTAATAAATAATCATTTTCATATTTAAAATGTATATAAAATGTATATTTGCAACATCATCATAACATTTCGTCAGCATACAAATTATCCGTGCCCAATAACATTTTTATCGACTGGTATGAGTGTGTTAAACTATATTTACTCTAAAATTCCTTGTTGTGTATATAGTAATACTCATATATTAAAGAGCTAATATACTTAAAACACTTAATTGATTTTTTTTTTATCGCGGCTCTATTTATGTTTATGATTAGAACAACAATGTGTACCGTACTGAGGTGGTGGTGTACCTCTTTCGATTGTAATTTAATATGGTTTCGTATCAACTGTTGTGAATATAATTTAGATGGAAATCGATTAGGAAAATATTTGAAATTGATTTTTGTATGAAATTACATAATATACATAAAAAAATATAAAATTCTGCGAATTTTTTTTTTGTAATATGATTCAGCTTGATAATACACTGCATGTTTCTTAAAACGGAAACATCACCGTCTTCATACATTGTATGAAATACAATTTAAAATTTTTAGTGTATGGGATGCGCTCACCGGATCACCAGTGGGTGGAATATAAAATAGTTTTCATTGAATAAAACTTGCAAGAAGCGTTTGTTCCTCATGTAAGAGGTAGCTGGTTCTAGCTCGGCAGTAAAATGCTAGAGGATCCCACGATAAAAAACCATTTTTCAAAGAAATTTAATTTATTTGTACAAAAAAAGGAATATATACCCTAGGTGGAGTTATTGCAGATTACGTTTTTTTACGGATAAGAAATTTAGAATTGAAGTAACTAAGAAAATGAGACGCGTTTAAAACTCGTTGCTCTCCAGAAAAATCGACGGCCAAAAAGTAGAGAACATGTGTGCCAGAGCTATAAGTTTCTTTAAAGTGGAGATGACTTCATCAATCTTGATGATTGGTATGTTGGTATATTATATATTATATATATATATATATATATATATATATATATATATATATTTATATATATATATATATATATATATATATATATATAATATATATATATATATATATATATATATATATATATATATATATATATATATATATATATATATATATATATATATATCCCGTAAAACATAAATCGACTGGAATGTAAAAATTCTTCCCTAGGATGGTCTAATGACGGTCTCGATGTATCGAAAATAAAATATTGCCTTTAGTCGTATTTGAGGCCAACTTCAACCCCTTATAGACTGGATTCGGTACTGAAAATGGAAATTATTTATTGGTCAAATGACTGGCTTACAATTACTGGTTTTTAACGTTCTCAAATGGGTCCCAGTGTACCGAAAATATAATTTTATTTTCAGTCCTATTACGGGCTAATTAAAACCAAATATAGACTGAATTCAATACTAATAATGAAATTTAGATGTCGGGGGAATGATTCGGTTTCATCACATAATTTTTCATCCAATTAAATTATCATATTCATGATGTTCAAATCACGTGATATACCGAATGGTTTCTAAGCCATTGAAAAAATAGAATTTATTTATACGAACACGAAGGTTTCGATTAACTGTTTCTCTTCCATGTATAATTTGTTCTTATTTAATTCCAAGCTAATTCGTTTATTAGAATCATTTTTAACGTGCTTCTTTCTAGAAATAGAAAGCGTAGACGCTGTGGGTAAACAAAATTATTTTTTTGTGGTGTTTAAAGTGTTTATAAGTAAAGAAGTGGAGTAAAGGCGTGATTTGTTATTTTAAATATCATCTATAATATCAATTCATATTTTCATATTTCTTTTATAAGGATTTCCATAACTTAATATTTTTAACTTAATATTTTTCTCCATTTAGGTGTATTTAATTTTTATCGAGAGTTTAAAAATTTCAACACATCAGGGTATGTATTTTTAATTAAAAATTATAAGTCAACATCTACAAATCATTTATTTTTTGACAACTAGGTTTACAACATTCAAGACGATCCTGCAAATCGTCTTGGACGTTTTAAAACGGAGAAATTAAAATACCATAATAACGCCAGACGATGTAAGGCATGCGGTTCAGGAGTTCCTCAAAAGAACATAAAATAAGTATATATTACGCTTATTAATTACTATATGTATATGTGCAATTGAAGTAAAATTATTCATAAATAAATAATATAAATTTTAATTGTAAATTACAAAACTCCGACAGTTTTCACTCACTTCTTAATAAAACCAATAAATTTTCAAGAAATAAAAATATAAATATATATATTATTCGAAAAAAAAACTAAAGATTTTATTAATATTTTTATACTAAATTTCACTACTAGTTTCGATTTTAAAAAAATCATCGACAGGTGATTATTTGCAATTAAAGTTAAAGTATTACAAAATTTCTTATTTATACTAAAATCTAAACTTAAAAAATTAGACAGGTAAAAAAATTAAACAGGTAAAAAAAAAAAAAAAAAAAAAAAAAAGGAAAACAAAACAAAAAGGGGAATTTTTAAAGTGGTGCAATTATGAAAAGGAAAACAAAAAAAAAAAAATAACAAGAGGTTAAAAACTAATTCTAGAGGGAGTAACCTAGCTTAAATAGAAATATCTATTTTATTAAATGATCCTAAATTAGAATACATATTCAACGTCACAAATCCCAAAGTTTCTAAGCTATATGCATTACCAAAGATCCACAAACCAGGTAATAAGATGAGACCAATAGCGTCTAATATTTCGACTCCCACAGAAAATATGGCCAAATGGTTACTTAAGGAACTAAATACAATAAAACCTCCCACAGGATGCAGTATTCAGAATTCCAAAGAATTAGTGGATAAAATTAAAGATCTGGTCCTGTTCGACGACGAACTTCTAGTTTCTTTTGATGTCACTGCATTATTTCCGAGCATCCCCATAATACCAACAATAAAATATCTGGAGGAACATTTATTAAAGAACCTAGTACCACAACCAAAAATTCAAGCCTACATTAAAATTGCTTCCACTTGTATGGACCAAAATTTTTTCCAGTTCAGAGAAAAATATTACCAACAAACTTCTGGTACCTCTATGGGAAGCAAATTAGCTCCATATCTAAGTAACATTTTCATGAGTCACTTTGAAGAACAGTTGAAAACACAGTATGATCTTTTCCCAAGAGTTTGGTACAGATACGTGGATGATATAATTGCAGTTGTCAAAAGAGGTGACTTACCATCAGTATTCAATCACATAAATAGCAGAAACTCAACTATTAAATTTACCATGGAAACTGAGGCAGACAACGTCTTGAATTTTTTGGATATCAAAATCATAAGAAACTGCAACAATAAACTTAAATTCGGCATTTTCCGAAAACCATCCAGTACAAATAGATTCATTACTACAGATTCTTTCCACCATATCAGTCACAAACAAGCAGCTTTCCATTCAATGGCTCACCGATTATTCAGTATTCCAATGGACCCATCGGAATTTATTGAGGAGGTTAAATTTATAAGAGAGACTGCGGTGGCTAATAGATACTCAGTTACTTTTGCGGATAAAATCATCAATAAACATAGAGTCAAAAACAACAAATCTCTTTTGACTACATTGTCACCTTGTAAAGATCTTGTTAAAACCCGCGTTAGCTTACCATATTTCCCGGCAATCACTAACAAACTACAGAAAGTTTTTCGAAAACATAATATTGAATTAGTAACTAGACCAATCAACACAATTAAAAAAGAGCTCAACAACTACAAGGATAAAGAACCATTCTCCCATCGCTCTGGTATTTATCAGATAAAATGCTCTGATTGTGAAGATACGTATATCGGACAAACCTCCAGAGAATTTTGTACGAGACTTAAAGAGCATGAGAAAGCAAACCGAACCAAATCTAGCGTCGCTGAACATATGATTGGAAAATGCCACTCCATAGACAATATCAATTCTAAAATTATTAAAACTATACACCAAAAATGGAAACTGCATGCGTATGAGTCATTTTATATAGCCAACACCGAACATTTGATGAACACCGAAGAAGCCATAATAACATCGCCTCTATTTAAGCTAGGTTACTCCCCCTAGAATTAGTTTTTAACCTCTTGTTATTTTTTTTTTTTTGTTTTCCTTTTCATAATTGCACCACTTTAAAAATTCCCCTTTTTTTTTTTTTTTTTTTTTTTTTTTTTTACCTGTTTAATTTTTTTACCTGTCTAATTTTTTAAGTTTAGATTTTAGTATAAATAAGAAATTTTGTAATACTTTAACTTTAATTGCAAATAATCACCTGTCGATGATTTTTTTAAAATCGAAACTAGTAGTGAAATTTAGTATAAAAATATTAATAAAATCTTTAGTTTTTTTTTCGAATAATATATATATTTATATTTTTATTTCTTGAAAATTTATTGGTTTTATTAAGAAGTGAGTGAAAACTGTCGGAGTTTTGTAATTTACAATTAAAATTTATATAATGTATCACTCACGTCACTCCGTACCAACAAACAATTAAATAAATAATACTTATTAAATAATTTTTGCATTATAGATGTTTTCATTTATAGGAAATCGGTTTTAAGATCCACTAGTTTAATTGTTCCACTAACGATTAAAATGCAGCATCCCAAAACTAGCTTTCGTATTATGGTATTCTATCGACTTATAAAGTGCGTTTTTAGACGTACTCAATAGGTTCTATCAATAACTAAAATGGCATCTACATCCAGTTGACTAATGACGGTCTTCTAACGACTTATAATGTGCGTTTTTAGACCAAATGAATAGGTTCTATTACTAACTGAAATGGTTTCTAAATCCAGTTTACTAATGACGGTCTTATACCGATACGTTACCCACCTAAATTTTGGGTCGGGTCGAAGACTGGAAGCATCCACGTTTTCTGACGGTCTTATATCGGTCTAAAAACAGACTTACATTCCCGACCGAAATCAAGTTTAGTTCCTATACTCGATCGTAAAATGTACTTTGTGTTTCACGGGATATATATATATATATATATATGTATATATATATATATATATATATATATATATGTATATATATATATATATATATATATATATATATATATATATATATATATATATATATATATATATATTATATATATATATAATTATATATATATATATATATATATATATATATATATATATATATTTATATATATATATATATATATATTTATATATAAATATATATATATATATATATATATATATATATATATATATATATATATATATATATATATATATATATATATATATATATATATATATATATATATATATATATACACGAGTATAATATATACGAGAAATTGATACGATATTAAAATACCAATAATATTTTGGACTCTAGAATATTATGATTAGTAATCCCAAAATCAATCATACAGATTAGAAACTTTCCTATAAACAGCAAAAACGATTTTCTCTCTTTTGCTTTTCGTATCATTGAATTCCATGTGGATTTCATCTTATAATATATAAATCAGCAGCAATTCGTAATAAATCAAAAAGAAAATACTTGTATGAGGAAATGAAATTGCTTACTGGCGTGAGGGCGCTGTGGATGATAGTCGGCTTGGTTGGAATGAGAAGATAAATAAATTATCACCGGATTAGATCGTTTATATATTATATAATATGTAGTTTTGAAAATGTGTATGCCAATCGATTAATTTTGTGGTTGCTTTAAATCTGTTTATTATAATACTATATCGGATGAGTATAAAGAATATCGTATATAATATGCAACGTGCTTGCATGGTATATTAGATGGATAATATGAAAAATATAAAATAAATTTAATGCGATTATTTAGTTGCACTTTTTTCATTTTAGTCTGCATATGCTGCTCTATTTAACACAAGTGACACATTTTTCAATATTATTTAGGTCATCTAAATTTGTTACATTTGCTTTCTATATAGTTTTGATATAAGCTGATTGAATTCTTAACATAATTTATTTTAACATGTCTTGCAACCTCATGGTGTTTTCTTTGGAACCAACTAGTAATATTTTAACTAGTACATGATTTAAAAAATAGAAAGGCCAATGTAATTATTTCTTATCTTTCTAAAATATATTTTCTTCACCTTTTCTATTTACTAACATACTGACACAACCTAATCAACTTGGGTTTTTGTCCTTTACTAACCGAAATTTTGATTTGATTTAAATTTACCAAAATTGAATTTTATTGGTTTTTATTGGAAAAATACAAAAAGTATTAATCAATGTTTGGCCAGTCATCTCCAATACAACGATTTAAATCAATCTCCATAGTAATGAAGTCACCAATGACTCGGAAGTATATAATCACTTCCAAAGAAAAAAATCGTTAGATTTTGACTAGTGATGAATCTTAACAAGTTCCAAGTACTTTAAGCAGAAGGATTAAGCGGTTTAACTATTGATTTAGCACAGTTAAAGAGATGGAAGTAAACGTTATTAACAACGGCTAAAATCTCTGGTCATAAATCAGTATCAATAGCAAACGTATTAGAACTCCCACTCACTGACGGAACAAGAAGCTTAATGTGCCATATAGAGAAGCTTTAGAACAATAAAGCCACAAATAATAATACCTCGGAAATAACTAACGAAGTATCTCTCTTAAATAAAATAAATAAAATAACTAACGAAATATTTCTCTCTTCAACACAACAATTACAGTACTAACAATGATCAATGGTAGATTCTCACCTTTAATCAATACAAAATTACGAAACAAACAAGCTGGTTTTGGACCAGAAAAAAGTTGCACTAATTAAATCATTTCAATTTGAATCATTAATGAGCATCACATTAATACTGTTCCTGGTCGTTTTAACCAATTCATGCTAAAAACAGATAACACTTTAACAAACATCCCTTGTGGAAATCTGGAAGACACTCCAATAAAAAACAAAAATGAAGAAGAACATCAGTAAACTTACGGTTCAGTGATTCAGAACACCAGTCCCAGCGGATTTAGGAAGTGAGCCGAAGCAAAAATTGTTGCAATCTCATTTCCTGTTCTAAATGAGGGCCACGTAAAAAAAAAGACAAAAGAATTGAGTTCGATCTTCTGATTGTTTCGAAATTATCTGCGATTAAAAAGCAGATTCGAAATCAGTTCGAATATGTGAAGGGTAGGAATAATGTACGTCCAATAATAGGACGGAACAAAACGTAAAAGCAGAGATTGTACACTTCAGTGATTTGGTACTAAAATGAAAAGAAATTCATTTCAACCTTGATCATCAGTTGACTGATCATCAGCTGGACAAAAATAAATGCAATACAAGAAATGCGTGTACTCCGAAAAATCAAAAGCCACCCCTAGAACCAGAAAGAGAACAGGAAACAACAGTGATAGGAGGTGAATCAGAATAGTAAAAAGTAGCACCAAAAAGGTGAAAAGGAAATCAAAAACGACGAACACGACCAGATGAGACTTTAATTTAAAAAAGCCGTATTGTATGCTGAACTGGCCGACGCAGGCGGATTTACTGATCTGGAGGGACAAGTTCGTCAAAAATTTATATTCGCTAAATAACGGAGGGATTTAGCTACATTTGTAAAACAGTGGGAACCAATAACAATCAGCTACTTTGCAATCCCAATTGAAGAAAATTATTGCTTAGAATGCTGATATTAAAGACTTTACGCAGGAAGCCCGTGTAGAAATAACAGACATTAATGTACTGACTACACAGGATCAAGAACGGCGCGCCCTTGAATCGCTACTGGGGAACAAAAAATGTATTGCCTCTATAAAAACACTAAAAGCTTCTTATCTGATGACAAAAATGGCAGTGGTCAGCCTTTCAAACTAAAAAGCAGAGAAAGTCATATCTAAAGAGAAATTAAGGTTGGGTGAAACGAGCCTTTAAAAAACTTTGAATTTGGTATCCAAACTTAAAATGTAGCAGTTTGACAAATAGCTTTCTGATTGGACTGCAGCAATGATTATATACATGCATGATTTGCAGTTATAAAGCCATTTGTGGAAACATATATTCCGCTGATAGTTAGAAGTGACTGAAGAATTGGATGGAGATTAGGTTGAGAAGCATGATACAGTCAACAGAACAATTGTATGCGAATAATACAAGAAGTTTGACAGTAGAACCTGGGTAGTTTTGTAGCATGTACGATCAATGGTTTTCATATTTATAGCAACCATGCTAATCCCAGTGAAGCCATAGAAGAGTTTAAAGTCTTTCGGGATCGCCTGATTAATGACGAATGCAGCTACATCCCTTTATTGATTGTGGCCAATTTTAATGCTTGACCTATAAAAGGGGAAGCCAAGTTACTAATAATAGAAGTAAGCTCTACTGGAAACATTTTTGTTATTTGTATTTCGAGTATTTCCGAATTTATATACAAAGTATTTCGTAGCTAAAGTATTAAGCTGGAAAGTAAGTGATTTTTACACACACACAGCGATCACCAAGCCATTATGTTCGTCTAAATTGATGAAAAACCATTAAGAAATGTTTCGCAAGAAAACGACGGGAATTTAATGGCTCAAAACATAACATGTTTGACGAAAAGCATTTCATTCTCATATTGGAAGATAGAATTTTGTCAGAAACTACAGATAATCAGGTGTCCCAAATGACAGAGAACATTAAAATAGCTTGTGACGGGGGCAATAGATAGCTGAAAGAGCATGTATCAAAGTGAAAAACAGCAAGGCCCGCCCCTTGTAAAATTCAAGCGTTAACAACTGTGGTCCTTTCATATTTGGAGAGGTTTGTTAAAAGACCTACTGCTAGTACTTCTGACCAAGAGGATTGTTAGCGAAATACTGCAAATGTCAGATGGAAAATAGTTTCCAATAAATATTCTGTAACAGTCACATTAGATGTTAAAAATACCTTTCCTTCGGCTAAATGGGAGTGCATGTTAGACGCGCTACTAAGTATAGATGTTGCCAAGCATTTAACAAGGCAGCCACCAGCCTTATCTTAGAAACAAAGTTTTAAAGTAAGAAAACAATGCAAGCACAAAAGATTATCATATAACCGGAGGAGCACCACAAGTGTCTGTCCTAACTCTTATACGTTGTTGAACATCGTATATGACGGCATTTTTAAATTGCCGATACCAGACAAAACCTAGAGAGGAGGTGGAAGAAATATTAACCTGGAGTGTTAAAGACATTCAGAATTAGTTGTCGTCTATGAGTTAGAAGTTGGTGGAATAGAAGACGAAAATAGTGTGAATATCTAGAAGAAAAAGCATCGACAGCATTAAGGATAAAGTGAGAAGACTACAGGTTGTATCTAAATCTTTGAATAAGAATCTAGGAGTGATAATCGATGCTAGACTATAATTTAAATCCTGTTTGGACATTGTATCGCAAATAATGCTGAACATATGACGTGACCGCTAAATTCGCAGACTATTGCTAACTTACGTAATTATATCAGGGATGCCACTATTAGATTTATTAGCTACGGTGCGACTTACTATGTATTCTTCCAGTGGAGATGAGAATAAGAAGAAAAATCGTAATATGATCCATGCGGAAACAAGTGGCAGGTGCGACGGGACAATTTTTATGCCAAAGCATGTTGTACTCATTAATCCCTTCCATAAATAAACAGACAAATAAATTGGCAATGAAAGATCTAACCTTTCTAGGTCTGTAGAAATGCTGGAGACCAAGAGAATCACATAGTGTGACGGCAAAAATTATGAAGAAACTACGACATTGAGAGAATACTAGGCAGGAATGCTAATAATTAAAAATAATAGTCTCGTGAATTTTCCGGTGGTGTAGAAGAAATTATTTTTAGTTTCTACATAAAAATAAATGGCCAGTTATAAATAGAATATAGAATATGACATACAGAATCAAAGAGATTATTTTTAAGTTTTCCAATATGTACATCATTGTTAATTTTCCACAATGTACATTTTCCTGTAGTTTCAAAGATGGCAAAATCCTATTAAATATTTTAATTTAAAAAATTTCCTGGTACCAACAACATCAATCTACATTGTATTTAGACAAAGATCAAAGAAAGCATTTTCTTTTTCAGCCAATCAAAATTATTAAGAACTGTCAGATGAAAAAAAAAGTTTGTCTTTGAATTGTGGTTCTTCGTTTGACGAAATAAGTAAAATAACGAGTAAATAAAAATGATTTAATCAAAATAAATGGACACTTCATATGCTTCAGTATCGCTGAAGTATTGCTAACAAAGACAAAAACGTCCAGAAGATATAGTCGTTTAAATTTTATGTTGTTTGATAAAGAAAAACGGGTCTAGGCATTTAACGATGCTTAACGATACTGACATGGCTAAATGATAATTAAGATGGTACTACATTATAAATACGGTAGTAGCTACAAGCGAGAGATTTATCTAAATTTATAAGGAAATTTATAAATTTGGATACATTTATAGATGACATTCGGAGTTTAGAGACATCGTAAAATAAATCAAAAGGCAGCAAACCACGTTGGAATGCTACCCTTTGAATGTTGAATATTCGTTGCCATCGACAGTTCTTAGATGAGCATATATTTTTGCGTCTGGAAGCTGTTAAATATGCGGGCTACAATTTAATTTCTTCTCTGTCGTTTCGTCCCTTTTCCACGGTTCAAGACTAAACCATTCGGAATTTCTGTAAATAGATAAGAATGAGTTGTCGCTTAGTTTTCTTGATTTATTTAAGTATTTTCGTACCCATTAAATTACCAATTTGAATGCCATCCTGCTTCTCCGTTAGTGTAGAAAATCTCGTAAGTCATGGGATCAAGACTTGGAAGGGTAAATACGAATATTACGTTCAAATGGAGGCGTACCGTCATTATCTACAAAAAGCATGGACATTTCATTTGATA
Source organism: Tipula confusa (assembly GCA_963556175.1). NCBI lineage: Eukaryota > Metazoa > Arthropoda > Insecta > Diptera > Tipulidae > Tipula > Tipula confusa. The sequence continues at coordinate 211,785,923 of OY744475.1, read as the reverse complement.
ACCCTAATAAGAGTGTATATTCCTCTTTAAAAGTGACCATGGGTTTGCAAAACTTACAGAGGTCAACTGCAAACCAACAAACAAACCTAATACAGTTTTAACGTAATACAAATTTATCCCATTGCTAACAGGTGATAAAATAACACCAGGCATGCCAGAAATGGTTGTAACACTGCCATCTAGGAAGCATTTTAAAATATGTCGCATATATGTCAACGGTGAAAGTGAGGACGTTGAAAGACAACTTCAAACAGTTGGGTATGGTTCAGGCAAATAATCGATAGTTAAAAAAACCAAAATAATTTCCAAAAATGCTTTAAACGCTTGTTTTGAAAACTGTCAACCATTTCCAATTACAAACTAGCTAGAATAAAATAAATTGTGTCAAGCCAAAAGCGCTATACCGTTACACAAAATTCTAATCTACGCATATATATAAAAAATCACAACCAGACTATCGCACGAGTAATACATTATTACGATTCTCGGTACCAAAAGGTTGCATACATAAAAAAAACAATGCACAAAGGCCAACATTCATGGGTGGTCTCCGCACGAGTCTTTTTTATGATGTACACAACAGTGTTTTGTAGTGATTTACAGTTAAAACGATTGTGTTTAAACGATTAAATTATTATTTTATGGTGTGCAATGTGTATGTGTGTGTGTACGTAGATTATACAATTTTATAAATTTTCCATAAAGAAAATGAAAATTAAAATAAAATTGCCAGATGGTTAAATTTACCAAATTCATTTATGTTTCCGATTAAGACGTTGTTCGAGAAAATTATATGAAAAATTAAGCAGCAGACTATTTTATTGTTGCGAATAAAACAAATGAAATTTTTATTTATATGTTGACAGCTGATATTAATCTGTTACCTGTGTTTCCTGAGGTAAACTAAACATATTTTTTTTCGTTTACTTTGTATTAGAACAATAGAAAAGAAATAGTTTGGAATGGTAATGGTTCGCAGCATTGGAGTAGAAATTCAATTTAATGTCAGTCGCAGGATATTCATTGTTATAAAACATAAATGTACATAACGTCAACAACGACAACAAAAACGCATTTACATCTCGGTTAATTCTGCACAAAAATCATTTATTTTGATTCAAACTTTGGATATACCCCTCCCGGATAGATCGAAGATCTAATTGAATTTATTTAGTAAATCTGGAAGGAATTCTGGAAACACGGTCTGACTTCGTATTTTTTGTAGGTAATTTAAGTACGTCAGCCAAAATAGTAAGTTGGCTTCATTGGTCGGGAATTTGCCTTGTCTGTGTGCTGATAGTCCGAATAGCAAAGTTTTAGATCGATGGAAATGTAGGCGTGAAACTTGTTCAGATTTAAATTGAAAAATTTTAGATCACGATCTTTGGATTATAAGGTGGTTGCAATTCTTTACTAATAATAAATCTTGGTCGGTAGAGTGACAAGAAGTGTTGCTTTATATTCGTTGCAAAGTCAGACTGTACAACTTGATCCGTTATATTTAGAGATTCCTGGAACTCAATTCGGCCATCCGAATACTATTTTAACAGACGCAGCTTTCACTTCGGCATTGTAAGATGTTTAAAATCTAAGTAAGATTAGAGGAATAACTTTTGTTTAATTGATTTAGTCGTAGCACATAATATGGCAGACTTAATTATGTCAGGCCAGCGAAAGTTTCTCTTAATAAATGTGACGCAATACCGTAGATTATCAAAAACCGTTAGATGATATCGAGGTGAATTAACAAAAAGAGAATTTAATTTATAAGTACTGAGTGGAGATCTAGTGTGCCTTGAGAATTTAGCCTTTTGGCATGCTTCACCGTTTTAAGCCGTTTTTTGAACGTTTTTGTTCATAGATGGTCAAATGACCTTTTGTGTCAATAGTTTAACGGAAGATGAAGCAAGGATCGAAAACTTATTTTCTAAAATTTAACTGTATTCATGGCTTAGGTAGTGTAGAAGTATTATTGCAATAAATATGATTTTTCGAATTAGATGAAACCCAGAAATTCTAGAATTTGAGAACAAAATTACTCAATGCATACTCAACACTTTCCGGGATAGAAATTTGATTAATGAGTGAAATAGTTAATCTATGCCTGAGATTTGCAAGATATCAATCATGAATTGACCAATGAAATCTTAGTGTCTGAATTGACGAGAATATGATTTTGCTAAATTCTGATTAAAAACAAAGACTAGTAGTTTATGGTCGGTGTAAAGAGTGGTCGCTCTACCTCAAGAAGTAGTCAAAAGTGTTTAGTTGCCGAATAAACCAGAAGAATTTCACGATCATAAGCACAGTATTTTTTTTTCGTTGAGGCGTAGACAAAACAAATTTAAGCGGAAGCACGTACGTCGCAAGGTTGTAAGTCTCGTTATGTTTGTTGAAGCCGATGATTATGTAGCCGTAAATCACTGTTGGACATTTTTTAATAACGTAGATTACTTCTGAGTCCATTGTCAACCTATCAATTACTGAGTTACATTCGGAAAATGTACCAGATGCATACAATGACATTAAATGGTTTATGAGGCTTTGTCTTTGTATATCTGCAAGCAATCCGGTGTTCCTCTAAAAATTAACGCCGATTGTCGGTAACGAAACATCGTCAACTGCGAATAACTTACCGATTTTCTGAAATACTACTATTACAAGATTTGTTTAGAATAAACTGACCAGATTTATATTTAATAAACCGCCAGGTTTATATTTAGAAGCTTTGGGCCCGAAACATTGATGATATAATAACATGAAAAATTATTTGAGAGTTTGAATTTGCGCGAGATCGCGAGTTATGCCGAAAAACTTCCGAAATTTCTGCTAATTTCGGCTAGCGATTTTTGGTATTATATTAACTTCTGGTCAGTTGAACAAGTTGAGCTTTGATATGTAAAATTGGAAGCAGACAATTGTTGGTGTTTATTTCATGGACTGACAAGAATACATCCTTTTCGAAAAGACTGAACCCCGTTTAAACCTGATGTTGTAATTTTGTCATCCAGAATTGACAAAGTTGTCACCAGCAAATATTTAATTTCATGGTACACATAAATTGGGATGTTTTTCTGTCGCCAAGTATCATACCACGCAACAAGTTGTTCATCTTTAGCTTCTCCGGCGCACCAATCCGGGAATAGGACGAAATTCTCTTGAATCGTTGCTTTAGATTTTAAAACCATACGACCGAGTTCTAAGTACAAAGAGGTTGTGGAGGTTTTAATGCCATTCAAGAAATCAGACCAGCTGAAGCAAAAGAATTTGTTAAAAACTCCAGAGGCTCTTGCGGGATAGAATTAGGTTTTCCTTCCAACAACCACTTTGTTGTTCCGTGCGATTGTTTAACGTATTTGCTCTTCTTTATAAGATATATTTTGTTGCTCGACAGTATGATGGCTCGCTGATATATACTTTACAGGGGTCAGGTATTCGTATGTAAAATGATAAAATAACATGCCCTCGACCAACAGATGCTTTAATAATATAACTTTTATTGATTAGGAAAGTATGATGAATTATTGTGGTATGAATTGTATATTATGACTTATATTATTGCCATAACTTGACAGTTAACTCAACTAAGAACAGTATTAGATGCGAGTCACCACATTTTATCCAATTAAAAGCTAATTGGCATGGCAAAAAATGTACCTTCATTCATACTCAAAAAACACGTCGTTGACCACAATCATTACAAAAAATGTAGTATTTTATCTATACATTAAACCAATCCGAATTTTATGATTTTAATTAATGTGGTACAAGGGTTTCATTTCGTTTTAGAGTTTTGAAAAAACCATTCTGCTTTGGAGGTAACATTAGCTATACAAAAAAAATTTATTATTCTATTCGTCAACATTTTTTTTTGTTCGAAACTAGGCCGCAAATCCAAAGTATAACAAAAATATCTCGATTTATTATTCATTCGCCTCGATTTACATGGTATAACATTACGGACAGTTTTTTTTATGATTTTAGACACATACAGTGTATACATAGCTAGTATATATGTTGAGCACAAATTATTTATATAATGTTACTCAACAACATGAGTAATTCGAGGCTACGAATATATTTAAAATTTTCGACTAACTAAAATAATTGTGGAGTAATAAAATAAAGTGAATAGAACCCATTTGCCAGAGTCTTTCTGGAAAGACACTACCAGTAAAAAAGCGTCCATTATAATTTGAGATGACATTGGAATAAAATTATTGGTAAACAGATAAAATTGTTCATATCAAGAAGTAGCCAAATAGTAACGAATCTGTTGAATATCAAGAATTTTTATCAATTTATGTATCTTATGGTTTAAGAAAACTCGGTAAGTGGTGTCATCTATACGCGCTTAGTGCAATATATCATGCGCTTGACTCTTCTCTCGAATGTCATTAACCATCTTTTGTACTAATCCATCAGGGTCCAATTCTCACACTTATATATTGTGACCAGACCCGTTAATCAACACCTTACAAAGTACGATTGCCAGCAACATGACGCATTTTAATATTCCTACCCACACAAACATAATGAAAGACCAAGACGAGTGACTTTAATCCATTAAGACTTGGATTCTAAAACTAGTGATCATATATTTTGTTGTGAATTGATTGAGTTTAGGACTAAGCGAAGCCGAGAATTGTACAAGTGGATCCAGTACTAATGTCCTGGAATGTACAAAATGTTGTCCTATGGTGTTCCTTCTTTTACAAGAAATAAATTCACACCAGAGATATTTGCTTGATTCTTAATTTATCATTGTCACTTACATTTTTCAGGTATCCCCAAATATTGCAAAGTAAACCAAAAACTATATCTCATTGGATTAAGTTATAGACATGCTAAAAAAAATTTGTATGTTGCGAGCTATGCCACGGTAGTTTTCACAAATAGAGCGATCTCCTTTTTTAATGATATGACATAATGCTCCAAAGTGCAGTAAATCCTAAAAATGATTCTGTTAAGTGTCGAGCAGTGTTGTGCACGTAAATTACGTTGCGTAATTCACACTATTATTTACATAATAATTGTATTGTAAATAATGTGTGTAAATAATTGTATTTTTTACCTGAAATTTTTTACGTTACAAAGTAAAAAATAATTAGCGACATCTGTGCGAAATCTTTCAATTCAAGAATATTTAAAAATTTATTAGTGACATCTTGTGCCATTTAAATGAAAAGAGCAGAATTAAAAAAGTGTATGTCGATATTACAACCATTTCACAGCTCTATCTATTGAAAATAATTTAAAGGTCACACTTAGGTACCATACAAGAAAAAAAATTCTATTTGATTTAAAAAATTTGACTGTGTATTTTTTACTTTTAACTTTCACCACTGCAATTATATTAGACTGTCAAACAAATTTTGTTATGCAAAATATAATTTGAAATAAAATAAAATTATAGAAATATTCCATAAATCAGATTACATCAATATTAAAACTTTACGAAAATATAATTTTCCGAGTGTGTCTTTAAATTATCTTAGAATTCATAAATTTTAAATAGCATTTTAAATTAAAAAAAACTTCCCACGGTTAACGAATCAAAATTTTAATTTTTTGGACTCCTAATATGTTTTTTAGCTAAAGATTGGTAAGATCGTATAAAAGTGACTCTACTCCTAGCAGAGGGCAGGATAAAATAAAACAGGATTTGGGTCGAAACAGGATATTTTAAAACCGAATTTCGTTCGAAATAGGATATGAGCCGAAATAAGATATTTCAAAATAGAATATTTAAAAAAACAGGTTATTTAGGAGTATAATGAATTCGGATTAGAAAGTTTTAGATGATGTTCTGGAATATGACCAATTAGGATCATACTCGGCTATTTCTTAACCGCTTACGGAAAAATTTGATATTTCTAATGAAAATGGGATTAGAAAACCATTTTTAAAGAATGTTCTGGAATATGGTTAATTTGAATAGAAATAGTTTGATTCTCAACCGATTGAGTTGAAATTCGATATTTTATATGAAAATGGGATTCTAAAATAGTTTTTGGATGAAGTTCTGGAATATGGTATTAATATAGTTATAAATTTTGCATTGTTACTTTATTATGATTATAATTTTCGTTAATATCGATTGAACATTTTTAGAGAGGTTTGAGTATGTGAATGGTACTAGTATTTCTTAATTCTTTTAGATGGCATCACTTTTAATATTTTTGACATTTATTACAATATTTTACACTAATTACAAGATTTTACCGTATTTTACAATTTTTTACCTAATGTATGTAAAAAAATATATTTTACGCGTAATTGCACAACACTGGTGTCGAGTTTTGGATCGATGTTAACTTAAAGGTTTCCATCCTGATCTTGAATGGCATTAGGCCATTTATAGCCTTGATGGCATAATTCAGTCTGATGGCTTCTTTACAGAATTTACGTGAATGAGTTCATCGCGGAACCTTTTTGTTCTATTCGTGAGATTCTAAAACATTTTCTGCTTTTTTATTGGCTTTACTGTTCCTCAACAGCAAGATGATACTCCTCACCAAACGAATCATTTTTGGATTTAATTTCTATCATACCTAGAGTCGCCTGGGTGGTACTGACAACCGATGTTTTCAATACTTCCTACAGAGCGTTTATATTATCAGGATGGTGGTTGATTTTCAAAATTCTCCTGCTAACATGGTTTTGATCTTGTGCTATTTTATCTCAGTATAACAGACCTATACACAGTTGAAATGTAAGGTTCATTTTTCTGTGACCCGTGACTTGTACGAAAACTGCCAATGTATATTTTTGCAGAGTGGCTTGTTGATGTTTACTAGCTACAAATTTAGCAGTTGACCGAATACATTTGTTATTTTGATTGCCTCGAGTCCTTTTTTTAGAAATTTGCGAATAACCAATTTGAATTCTAGGCGTCTTGCGAGAGTGTGTGTCCATGTTTCCAAATTGATTTTTAAGGGCAACAGTAAGATCGTACTGTTTCTTGCAACCGTTTTCCCCCGTTATTGGTAGCAATATCGTGTTGGGAGCACGGACCTATATTTTTACACTAGACAGTCTAATTTTGATCAGCTGTAACATTTATGTCATCAATCAATAATCTGACATGTTTCTCTGGTATGGACCCTATTTCCAAATTGTTGGTAAATGAGATATTTTGGTTGGCTTTATAGAACATTCTTTTACACAAAAATATAATACCAAGACTGTCAAGGTTATCTCCAGTTTAAAGCTAATTCTACATGTTAGCGTGCTGACTCCCCTGTAAAGCAACGTTTAGCGAATAACGTGAGATTGCGTCATTAATTTTTACTTTTGTTGATATTTTAACAAAAATATTTTTTTTAGCAATGCGGGTTGTCAGCTCAGCAGTCCATCCTTATTCGAGCTCTTACTACAAGCCAATGATGCTGTGGTTGAATTTATACTGGATGCCATGATTGTTTATTAGTCTTTTACGAGGTAAGTGAGTGCTTTGCTTTTAAAATATAACCACTAAAATTAAGTAAAGCAGAAGTGGTGTTTACACTTTCGACAGTGCAGGAAGTAAATAAGTAAGTTAAAATTCTGATAATTCGGATGAAATTCGCTTTTTTGGAATTTGAATTTCTTTTCTAAATGAAAACAGGAGAAAGTGACTATGGTATTAAAGAATAAAATTTTACCGAGCAAAGCACTGCTTTTTAAACCAAAACTTTAGTCGCATCATTCTATATTTGAATAGCACTTTCCTTTAAAATGTAAGCCACTAATAGATTAACGATTTTTCCAGAATAATTTTGGCAGTAAATTAGGGCTTAATCATTTAGTAGAATTTAGAATTTAGGATGATAATCGCATTACTAATCTGGTTTTTAAATATCATTTCAGACCCGGAGCCTTTAATCTCATAAACCTCAATATTAAATTCGGAGAAGAAACTATGTTTTAATAGTTTATATCCAATGCATCAGTATGTGGTAAGCAAGTCTAGAAACAAATGGCCTTCCGTGAATAAGAATTGCCTTATAGCTTAACATCCTGAAGAGGAAACAACCTTGAATGATGAGAAGATTATGAAACTTGCTAAAATGCAATGTTATTTGATTTTGGGTCGCTGGCCTATTTTATGCATATTGCGACGATTTAAAGGACCTTTTTTTTAATTTTGTAACTTTCTTGAGGCGTACGCTATTTTGCACTTTGTTGAAGATTATGAGGCTATTCCAGACTTAAGTGGTTTGAAAAAAATAGATCTCGTTAGTTGTTGGCAAGGACAATAACTCTAATGGAAAGACATCGATGATGACAATGAATGTTTTTTTCGCGCTTATAGAAATTATTTTCGAATGAATTGGTCTGTTTCATGGATGGATATTGATTACTTAAACAGAAAAGGCATCCTTTCGATATAAATAAAAAATATATTAATTTTAGAAATTCCCCTCTGCACTTAAATATGTCAACATCATAAATTGTTATCATGTACTCGTTAAATATAACATTTTTTTTTAATGTTGGAAAAATTAAGTACCCATACAAAAGTTAAGCGGTTAAAACATTTTCAAATATGTCGTTATGTTTATGTTATAATGTTGTAAAAAATTTACACATTTTTGAAGAGGCAACATAATAAATGAACATAAAAATAACATTATCGTCATTCACCATAATATAGTAGTAGTTATATAAAGGACTTACAGTGACATACATGCGTTTAAACATTTATATTAAACGAAATCATAATAAATAAAAAATATACAAAAAAACAAAAACCAAAAAAAATAAAAAATAAAAAATTAACAAAAATAAAAAAAAATTATAAAAATACTCATCGTACTAAAACTGTTAGTTCTGTTTGTAATCCATTTTCAGTAACCACTCCCGATTCAAATCTCATATTATTGTCATCTACATTTAATCCCACCTTTGAATTTTCCGCACGTTTATTTCGCACCATACAATGTTTACCGCCACGCATCGTGCTCGTCTCACAACAATATTTACACTTGCATTTACACAATATTTCGTTGAATTCCTTGCGAAAATTATCGTTCAACCAGCCGTACAGTAATGGATTTGAACATGCCGAACTCATGCCCATCATATGACATACAGCGTACGTCACAAAAAATGTTAAATTATCAATTTGTAGTATGTCGAGTTCAGCAATTAAATTAAATATGTTTAACGGTAGCCAAGATATTCCAAATATGGCCGCAATACTAATGAGTAAATAATTTGTTCGTCTCATTCGCCGATCACGTTCTTTGTCACGGCCCGATTCTACAACAGTCGTTGTTCCGGTACCATTTAATGTACTACGCTCGGTGGTTGCGTTTACACTTGACGGTCGTGTATTAAGCGGCATTCGAGTTTTAAGTTTAAAATAAATTCGCATATAGGCCGCCGATACAATAAATATTGGTAATAAATATTGTACAAATAATGATATGGCCGAATAGTATGCTCGTCCATTTGTAATGCCTCGCCAATCTTCGACACAAAATGCTACATACGGTATGCCGAGTAGTTGTAATTTTTCACTCGTTTTTACTTCGAGACGTTTAACAAAAAACATTGGCGATGACAAAAGTATCGATAGTAGCCATATAAAAACCAGTATTCCAACAGCACCCATTTTTTGTAAATTATCACGAGTAGGATATACGATGACCTGAAATGAGAAACAACATATGGATAAAATGTATTATATGTATTTTAATTTAAAGCTGGACAAGAGGGTGGAGAATGAAATAACCCTTAATAATTTATAAATAGACAAAAACTTTTTTTTTATAAAATGTATCTAAAAAGTTTTTAATTAAAAAGTTGGTATTAAAACGATACCTCGTAAATTATATAGGAAAGCCCACAAGCACTTTGATTAATTTCTTACTCTGGATTACATCTAAACTAAAATCCATTTCACCGTTCATTAGTTTGATTATTTTCTCCGTTATCTGATCTGGGTGAAATGTGCCAAAAAACAGTTTTCATTTTACGTAACTATTCTTTAGAAAACTAGCAAATTCGAAACACGATTTTAGTCCGAAGATCTGTAGAGATTGGGTTGGTGATAATAGCAAACTCACATTAAATTAAGTAATTAGAATTTTCTATTTAATAATAAAACACAATTAAAATTTTCACTTTGATAATTAAGTAAGCAATTTCATTTTCTCTAAGAGCTAATTACTAAAAAATGTATGTTTTTAATAAGCGTATTGCTTTGGTAATTATTTTTAAATTACAACAACAATTGCATAGAAATAAATTTAAAAAAAAATTTAGTAATATTGAAAAAAAAAATTACTTAAATTTTAAGTTTTGATTAAATTGAAGCTGTTGCTTTGGTAAATTTAAATTTTCTAAATAATACTAATTTTTTTTTTCAAAAGCAATACTCTAAATTGTCATCCTAAAATTATTATGATAAATTTAAAATGTTCAGCTACGAGTAACTTGACTCTTATAAATTTGTTTTCGAACTAACATAATTTCCGATTCAATTTATTTTTTTTTTAAATAATTTTGTTTTAAGGTAACTTGATTGTATTAAAAAAACTAACTACTGTACTGTTTTTTAATATCTGTTTTAATATCTGAAGAAACCCTTAATCGAAAAGGTAAACATAACACCAATGACATTTGGTTTGTAGCTCGTCCTCCGTTTGTGTTTGAAGCCAAATAGTTTTAATAGCATCGTTGATAGTTCAAACTAGAAAAAATATTGTTTAGTTGTATAACCAACCGTGAATTTGAGTCAACCGCCATGTATAATGGACAATCACAACCGAAGTTTCAATTACCCGTTAACAAATATTTAGCCAAAAAGAGGTTGTAATTTAGCCGACTAAAACTCATAGTAAGGAGTGCTCCAAAAAATAGGAATAAGCGATGTTAACAATAAAAATATGATAGTTTCTGACTTTAAAATACAAGAAAATCTCAAAAAATTACCTCGTCTTAATCCTACGGATGGCAATATGGTAGCAAATAACATTTATATAACCTTTAATATAATCCTATACAGTACTCCATTAAGCCAAGTGTCCACTATAGAGTTTTTTCGGTAGAGCGTAGAGTGTAGAGTGTAGAGTCTCTACAAGCAGTGTATACACTATAGAGCGTCACTACGACTCTACCGCTTTCCGTAGAGTAGCCGTAGAAAAATTTTAAGTAGAGCTCTACCATGCGTTCTACAGACTGTCTTCACTGTAGACCTATTTTTCTCTACGGTAGAGTGTGCCGCTACTACTATATTTTATTTTCGATTAATTATATTTTATTTTCAGACATTTTATTTTCAGTTTTTCGTTCGTCAAAATCAAAAAAAAAATCAAATTAAAATGAATTTTCGCCAAAAACAAGCTGCTAGCCGTTATTTTTTTACTTGAAGAAGAAAAAAGAAAAAAGAAAGTATTGGAAACGTGAGTGGATCGCGAAAAGGAAGCAAAACGTCGGATTGTATCGTGGACCAATGAATGAAATTAAGGAAAACGTTACAAACGTCTATGATAATTTTCTACGTATGTCATATAGTAATTTCAATATGTTACTGCAATTGGTTATTCCGATCATTCAAAAGAAAATAGCCACTTACGAAAATCTTCAGACAAAATATTGCTTTGCCAAACTAATCGAATGAGGTTGAAAAGATAATTCTACAAAGTATTCGCTTCGAATATCAAGTGTTCAAGAGAAATTAGTGATGCAAAAATATTCTGGAATTTTGAATTCAATTACGAACAGTACCCTGAACTGCAATTATACAAGATACATCTGCAATAGAAGTTTCGATTCGTGGGCAACTCCTTCCTTAATCAGAGATGTCCAGCTAAAAGCTAATTTAATGAAAACTGCTACAAAAAGTACCTTTGTTTGATAACATTTAAAGACAACAGCCTGTGCCTTTTATCAGTAGTTGTAAGGGTCCCTAAGACATAAATTCGCACTTGTAAGTAATAGTTTTGAGCAGAACCCAGGTATTAAAGCCTGAAATTCAACTAGGATATCGTATATCCTAATCAGACTAGGATTTCGTGATAGGAGTATTTTTTGATAAAAAAAATTATAGCCCAAATTTCACCCGTAATTTACCATAATTTCAAGATTAAAACTTTTAGTGAATCCCTTTTAAAATCTTCCTCCTTTAAAATATATTCCAGCCAGAGAATAATAGGTATAGGTATAGGTATAAGGTATAGGTGTGTTTTGAAAAAATTCAATTGGTGTCCAACCACAATATTTTAAACATTTCAACAATATTGAAAGCGAGTGGCAATCGAAATGATAGAAATGTCAGTAAATATTTTATTTTCAATGCACACGTGCGTTCGGATGAAATGACCAATTCAATTTTAAATTACGTGGACCTATACATTTACTTTCTCTACTGTAGAGCAAAAAACTTTATCGAACATGCTAGATAGAGTGTAGAGCTAATGATAGATAGAGTGTAGAGCTCTACAAAACCTAAAACAATAGCGTGTACACTGTAGAGTTTTTTACGCAATAGAACTCTCACGTAGAGTGTGTGTAGAGCTCTACTGTAGAGCTCTACAGGGTGTAAACACTACTCTACACGAGAGTTTTTTCTACCTATACGTAAAAAACTTTATAGTGGATACGCGGCTTTTAAACGAAATCCACAGCAATGGCCCATTTTTTTGATGGCACAAAACCTGGAAAACCTGCAAATTTATTCATACAAATGGTGGAGCGCCAAGTTATAATAAATATTATCTATCCCCAGCAACTTACTAATCGTGAGAATTATTTGATAAAAGCCGCTTGATTGAAAAGTCAAAAGCCGCATGAATAATGCACAGATTTCTATAGCGAAATTCAATCTATGTCCTTGCAAATGGAAAACCAGACTCAGAGTTAAATTCCTTTATAACTAAGAATATGCATGCACGGTTACAGGATCGTCTTGCAGTAACGAAATTTTAATGAATAAATGAACTGGTACGCTCAGAAATGAGCCTATGAAATCCTTTGGACTTGTAATCGTATCATACCAGAGGCAATTTGCAAATCATGCAAATTAATTCATGATATTCAAGTTCCAGAAGCAATTTGGAACCACGAATTTTGTTAAACACTGTTGGAGCTGTCAACAGATAGGACACTTTTTTAAAGACTGTGACAACCACGTCTTCCACCAACAGCTCAATATCGGAAAAAGGAGTATCGTACAACTCTGAAACGTCAGTAGTTAATTAATATCGCTTTCCCAAATTTTCGCCAAGTAGCGCGAAATTCCCAAAATCTAGACTTAACCAAATTTCTCGATTAGACAATAAATAAAAGGTGTCAATCCGAAGTAAATCAGTTGTCCGTTGGTATAAGCTCCCATCATAATCTTTTAGTTTTCTCCGTTAATTGTTATTATCCGCCAAAGTCTAGAAGCTTTAGCTTTAGGGATTATTCTAGGTCGGTTCCTTGGGAGGATATCTTTTCTGTTTGTTCTTCTACTAGACAAATCCAAATTTTCAACGGTAAGCTTGGTTTCGTTTTTGAGTCTTAAAATCTCCACCTTGGTGGTGTCAAAAATTTTTTTAATGCTATTTGTGTTAGAGTTAGCCAATATCATTTATGGAAAAAGTACCTTAATTTCTAGTCCCACTTTAATTATAAGCAGGTCCGTAATAGTAGAGTTAATTAGGTTATCTTAATATACGTTTTTTAAAGATAAGATAGATCCCTCTTTCCCTCCCAAGGTCTTTTGGCGTAATGTTCGTAATTTGGTACTTGGTAGATGCAGGAGAATCATTCATGAGTTTTTCAAGCCTAATGAATTAAACAGTTTTTTTAGCTCCAATCTGAACTCTAATCCGAACTTTAATCCATTTTCGTTCTTAAATATTTCGCTCGATGAGTTACATTTCGCTATTTGGAAGGTTAAGTCGGAATCCTCTGGTTTGGATAATATCAGTTTAAAATTCGTAAAACGAGTTTTCCTTTTCGTTTCCAAGTACTTGTTATATATTTTTAATTTTATCCTTACGTCCTCTTCCTTTCCTGACCAGTGGAAGCTTAGTAAAATTATTCCTATCCCAAATATTAGCAATTCTTCTGAACTATATCATTTTCGACCAATAAGTATGTTAAGTTCTCTTTCTAAAGCCTTCGAGATAGTTGTTCAGAATCAAATTCAGGTACACTTTAATAGCAATAGTTTAGTTAGCTGTGTTCAATCTGGGTTTAGAAAATATCATAGTACTACCACTGCGTTATTAAACGTATGTGACGATATTAGGTGTATTATGAGTAATAGGGAGTTGACCTCTTTAACTTTGATATATTTTTCCAAGGCCTTCGATTCTGCCATTTCGTCATATCCTACTTCTAAGATAGTTCGACAGCTCCGAAGATTTTTGGGTATGTCCGGGTGGTACCGACGTTTCATAAATTAATATTTGGATTAAAAAAGATCCAAAAATTAGAATGGAACGATGATGCCTAGAAGACTTTTGAATCGTTAAAATTGACTGTTTCTTCATCTCCTGTTCTCGGTAATCCTGATTGGAGTAAACCTTTCTCGATTCAGTGTGATCCTACTATGACGGACGTATGAGCTGTCTTATTACAAAAGTGAAGGTGAAAACACGCTATTGCTTTTGCTTCCCGAAAATTTAATGCTACTTAGCGTCACTGAGCTGGAATATTATGCAGTGATATTAAGTTTTGAAAAATTCAAGCAGTATGAAGAATGGTTTCCTTTTACCATCAGCACGGTTCACGCAAGTCTGAAGTGATGCCAATTAACGAGTTAGTAATGGCAGAATTTGTATTCTTCTCAAACCTGATTCTAACATATCTTTTGACATTGCAGCATTGAAAATTAAGATTCCAACCTTGCTTGTTTCCATTTTGATAGAAAAACCCACAATCCTACTCCCGCAGTGCCTGGATTTCGAAAAACTATTGAAATAATGAGGGGATAATATTATCATTGGCCTAAAATGGCTAGCGAAGTACATCAATTCATCATAATGTTACTAATATGTAAATACAATAAAATCTCAAATACTATAACCCTACTTGTTTTGTCATAACGGTATGTGTTTATACTTTGGTTCAGTTGGCAGTGTAAAGATTAAAATCTGTCTTATCTCTCAGGTTATTTTTCACTGGTGCTGGCAGAATTGATATTTCAGCTGCACCTGCGCGTGCAAGTTAAAGATTGTTTGAAGTTTATCAACAAGTGCAAACATTGTTCATTTTCGTCATCCACGGTCATCTTTTCGGTTTAGTTTTTTGTTTTAAATTTAGCTAATCGAATTTAGTACCTCTTCTAGCGCATTTGATTGCCCAAACGACGTTTTTGAAGAAATACAAAAATGGCAATAATTTCACAATGATAATAAAAATAAAATGGGGGTGGCTATAATTATATATTATGCAAATGGTAAATAAAAACTAACCTGTATCTGCAATTTAGAACTTCCAATTACTTTGTTGCAATGGATATGATTTTTTTTTCAAGAAATATGCTTTGTATATGTTATGTTTATAAAACATACCACACATTTCCTATTTCTCTATATGTTTGCATTATTAATTGTTCTTTATAATCAAGATTTTATTTTTTTTCTATAGTCCTATATGTTTCTGGAAATTAATCGTATAACAAATACAGTAAAATATTTTCTACAGTCTATCATTTCTTTTTTCCATTCATTAGAAAAAGCAATTAAAAAACTAGGGTATTGCAATCTCAAACTTTGGTAAATGGTTAATCTGATGACTTATTATTTTATTATTGTTTGAATTCAATTAGTATATTAAACAATCAAATATGCATATTATTTTTAGAAATGGGCAACATAAAAATTTGAAATAACTAAACTATTCGAAGAAAATGTTTTCTCACTTAAATAGCACTTCGTTTTTTAAGTGAAACTTCTTTAGCGAAGTTACCTTTTATCGATAAACATTTTAACAATAATTAAAGAAAAACGATTGGCTGCTAAATAATTATATTGCACAAAACAAGTAAAATATCAACATGTTACAGCCTACTTTTGATATAATCAATTTTTGCATTTTTGTATTTCGCAGTTTTGTTTTAGTTTCCATATCTTGGAGATACATTCAGACCTCTTTCAAGAAAAACACCAGATAAAAATATAACACTAGTAAGCCAAATCAACAGCATCCAAAGTATAAAATCTTTACTAGAGTTAAAAGTTGAAATCAGCAATAACTTAAGCTCAAAAAATCTCCTTGCTATGATCCAGTTAAAGGAAAAATAGTTAAAGCACTATCAGAAAAAGATTTATAGAAATTATTTCACATAATTAATGTAGCATTCAGACTCAATTATGTTCCACACCAATGGAAAGTGACGGAATATTACGTTATTTATAGAATAAAGAGATCTAATTTCTTCGCTCTAATTCGGGTTCGGAGAAAAATATTCAACCATAGAACAGGTCCATAGAATTACAGATTTAATTCAAGATGCCTTGAAAACCAAAAATTATGTTTAAGTATCGCCTTGGATGTAGCATAAGCCTTCGCTGAAGTATGACATAGAGGACTAGAATATAAACTGCATCGAGATCTGATAAAGCAGTTTTATCAGATTCTAGAATTTTACAAAACTGACCGACATTTTACAGTATAGTAGAAGGATATTCCTCCTCATTGTCCAAAATAACAACAGAATTATCACAAGGTAGTGTATTAGGTCCAATTTTGTACATCCTATAGACAAGAGATTTGCCAAATACAGATGAAACTCTGACGTAGAAACATTTGAGGACACTGTAATCTTAGTAATTGGTAACAATGTAGGAAAAGCAACGAGCAAAGTGTAAAGAGCCGCTAATATATTAAGAAGCGGGACATGAAATCAATTCATGTTAACTTCACCAACAAAAAAGCATAATATAAATACACATAGTACTACTATCATAAGAAAAAAAAAACAGTTTACCCATTGATGTTCCAGATGTCGGGTCGATAGAATTTCGTCAACATTTATAAAAAATATATGACATTTAGGCGATTATACATACATAAAAATATTTTGATTATTTAAAAACGATACCAGTAGCGACATCTAGCACGGTAATAGGCTAAGATACCATGGTGGTATTATGTGTATTTATATTATGAAAAAAAAAATAACTGGAAACCGCAGTGTAAATCAACTCACAGCAAAACCCATTCGGCCCTCCTGCACTCGTATTAGTCCCCGATACGTCTTCAAAATCCCCATCTTAAATTTCCTTTACTTCAATTTCATCTTCTTCGTTGATTTCAGTGTCCATGAGAATAAAATGGTTGCATGAATTCTACGCCAGTTAACGTATAGATAGGACCCTCTTGGTTGCCTACTTTCTTCACGGCATATCGATCATGATCATTTACTTTGGTGGGGGTATAGGGACCAAGGAATTTAGATTTTAGTTTTGACCATCAAAAAAATTGCGTTCCCTTTATCGCTACTAAATCCCTTACTTTGAACTGTAACGCTCGTTTTCTCTTCTTATTAAAGTCTCTCAAATTCTCTTGTTGATTTTTTTAGAATTTCACGTTTTGCATTCTCCTCTCTTATCTTGTTACGCTTGCCGCTATAATTTTTTACAGATTCCTTTTGTAGTATTTCCAGTAATTTACTTTTTTGGAACAAACTATTTAGGAATCGTTGCAAGGCATCTGTGTATTTGTACCACTCCTATGGTTTGTTTATTGACATTTTAGCCAAGGCAGGAATTATAATGCTATTAATGCGTTCTACTTGGCCATTTCCAGTAGGCATGCCTGTTGTATAACTTCTGTTGCGCTGACCGCTTTCGTTGGATACAGCCATACAAATTTGGAAAACGCATCAACTAAACAGTACATGTTTTTGTACGTCTTTTTTGATTCTGCCAAATGCCCGAGATGGTCGACGTGGAAAGTTTCCAATGGCACGTCTTCTTTTGGATTTGGATTTGGATTTAAAAATCCGTGTTGCTTTTCCTGCTTTTTTTCCATTAGTATGCATCACACACAATTCTTGCGGTTGATTAGTTCAACTATCTTTTTATTTTGCTAAATGACCCTGTTTATGACATATTCGCACAATCTCTTTTTGTATGTCCCTTGGAACCACCAGCAAAGATGAACCTCTGATAAATTTATACAGAATACCATTAGAAAATGAATAATCACCATACGAATCTAATTGCCTGAATATGTGGAATATTGTTTTGTCGGCCTATGCTCCAATTTGAAATGGTACTCTTGCAATTGTAATGCCTATCCTGCAATTCTTTAGCTCAATTCTTTGCGCTCCATTACAAATCCATTTTCTATTACATATCCTAAATAATCAATTTTAGTTTTAAAAATTGGCACTTACTACATTTGATATCTAATCCATTGTCCTCAGCCGTTTTCAAAACTCACTGTAATCTTACCATCGCTTCTTTCGCGGGTATAATCAGGTCATCCATGTAGATATACACAATGTTGTTCATAACTAATGACTTGAATATATCGTTTATGTATCTTTGAAAACATGGTGAGCCCTTAGTAGGGCAAATGAACATTTCAGGAACTCGTAGTAACCATCAGGCGTCACAAAAGCTGTATAATTAATGGAGTCCGGAGCAACAGGAACCTGAAAGAAACCATTTCGACGATCGAGTGTTGTAAATACTTTGGCTTCTTGCAATTTGTCTATTTGCTCGTCGATGAGCGGAAAAGGGTATCTATTTCTGATGATCTTTTGATTTAACCTTCTGTAGTCTATACAAAGACGTTTCGTGCAATCAAGTAATGCATTTCCTCCACACGGAGGAAGATGCAACGTTTGTCGATCAGTATAATATTTCAAGCACAAGACACGGAAATGTTGCTCAAATTGCAAGCAACCAAGCATTTTTTTAAAATATCGAATTCAGAATAAGAAAAGACTAAGTAGTTTAGCAAACTTGTTAGACACCTAGCTAAATGCGAAAAATTAAAAAAAATTCAACTAAAAAAAAAAGTCGCACAGTTATACCTTGCTGTGCATGCAAAGGTTACGGTATGATGTATAATGCAGTCTGGTGACTTATTTAAAGAAGTTTCGCAAACTGCTCTCATTGCTGGATTGATGTACTTTTAAAACTTCAGCCTTCCATACAAGTTCACGAATAGCTTCTCCTACCAAGTATTAGTTGTGCCATTTTGATTCTCAACATCAGTACGATGCTCGTTATCGGAATAATCAATTGTGAACTAAATTTTTACCAAATATTAAATGGCCTGAGCTGCACTGACAACCCACATTTTCAAAACATTCCATTAAGCGTTTGCATCATCAGAACGATGGTTGGGTTCCATATTGTTAACAATATGTGCTTTATTCTGTTCGTGTTTCAGACCTACAAAATGGAAACTAAAGGTTTGCTTTCATGCACTCCCCAAACTTGCAAGAAAACTGCCATCATAGCTTTGCAGTGATCAATTCAAAACTACAAGTTTGGCAGCCAACTGATAAAATCTCATATCTTGGATGATCTGAGACTTTATCATCGCCTCCTACGACAGGTCGCAAAGATAATGTGGTAAAATTCTAAGAAAAATCTGCTCATCATGGGAGTGCTGCCCGACCACAGGAGCTAACACACAAAATTTTAAAATTCTGTTCACTCAACTGATGTAAAAAAAATTTAAAATTTAGAATTCAAAACCCCAACTGATACCCAAAAATAAAATATTTATGTACATTTATTTTCCATATCCATTTTCTATCTTTGTTCACGCACGTATCTAAGCAAGATGAATTATTATAAGATGGATGAATAAAATCTATTATCATTTCTTATATTATATTGAAAAGATATTCGTTTACGTTTCATAAAATGTCCATTTAAATTTTTACAAATTAACATAAATATTTATGTTGGACCAGTCTCGTGCTTATCCAATTTTAAACATAAATTTATAATCGGTCTAAGGTTTTCTCTGCATTTTAAAACGTTTAGAGATCAACCATCTGCGTACGTTGTTGGTTATGATGGAAGTCTTTTTAAGAAATGTTGATACCATTAAAATTAATGGTACTGAATTTTTATTTTTATGTTTATTATGGTTACGTCCTTGTTAATTATTCCTTTTGTAAATTTATGTACGAGTATTTACTATTTGGAAATTGGGTTGTACGAGTTCATGAAAGATAAAATAATTCGTATCTAAGATTTTGATGTTCGCTTGTGCGCCTCATTTTTAATGCGAATTGATTTTTTTTTTCGTGGAGATATCGTTTTAAATTTTAATTAGCAACTAATTGGTATACAAATTAATTTTTAGTTATGAAAATGTTCTCACCTGATATCTATCTAAAGCAATTGCGGTAATTGATATAGTTGATACAAAAATACTAATAGCACGTAATGTTTCAATTAATTTACATAGTACAACATCTGTACCGAATGGCCAATATTTTGCTTGAATTTCAATTAATGTTAACGGCATTGTAACTAAGCACAGCAGTAAATCTGAAAATATATATAAGAAAAGCATATTATAGTATCGTATAAATATTTAATGAAATTTTTATTTTATTGCCAGTTTTTTAATTAAAAAATTGGTTTGCGATAAAATGCAGTAGCTCACCTGATATAGCTAAATTTAAAATAAACATATTTCTTGCTGTTCGCATTGCTGGTTTTCTTGCAACGACTATTACTACTAAACTATTACCTGCTGCACCGAATATAATTAATACACTATAGAGGACAATAAGAATATGAAATGCTTCGTCGGTGATACGCCTTCGATTTATTTCGCCTATCATTTCGTTTCGCGTCTGATTTTCATCCATTTTGTTTTTTGTTTTTTTTTTGTTGGTGTCACTTGTTTTTAAATTTGATAATTATCTGAAAGTAGAAAAAAAATGAATTAGTTAATAACTTAAGTCATGATCAAAGATTTGTGGGCTACACAACTAAAATAAATAAATATTTTTAAGCAGTTTTGACACTGATACTGTAGCGTAGTCCGACGTGATTAAGCAAGAATAAGATACATGTAACATACACACAATTATACCAAATATACATGTGCTCGAGTATAAAGGAACGGTCACATATAAACGAAATTGTTCTCTGGTACTGTTGCATAAAATACATGCTTGCGATCGCTTGAATTCATCTAAAAGTGATATAAATTATTAGTCAAAAAAAAAAAACGACTAAACCGACCACGTTAGTGCGCGTGTTAAAAATAAACTAAGACTACTAGTATTGTAATGTCAAAAGGCCCCTCAAAGGCGATCAGTTTAGGATTGCGTAGAGATTATGAGTGGAATTACTTGCAGATACAGACACATCAATTATAGGTGCAGATTTTTTGAAACATTTCGGTCTTTTAATCGACGTCAAAAATCAGGAACTTATAGATACCTTTACGTCGTTATCATCGAATGCCATCGTTTCGAAGGGTTACTCAACAGGGATTTCAACAATATCTTCAAATGCATGTCATCCACGAATAGTATATCTATTAAACAGTTTCAGAGAAATAACAGTGGAGAAATATGATATCTACGATGCTATCTCATGATATGATTGAAACAACGGGTCCTCCATGTTTTGCGCGAGCACGTAGACTAGACTTAGCAAAATACATAATCGCAAAAAAAGAATTTATTGAACTGATAAAACTAGGTATCTGTCGACCAAGTAATAGCAATTGGTCTAGCCTGTTGATGGCTGGAGGCCATGTGGTGACTACAGAGCTCTTAACGCTCAAACGAAACCAGATATGTACAGCATCCCATACTTAACCGACTTCGCCCACCAACTAATTGGATGCAGACTTTTTCCATTCGATTTATTCGAATTTACAAGGATAACTTTTAGGCTCCGAAAATCGGCACAGTCTTTCCAAAGGTTGATGGATTCAGTTTTTAGAAGATTTCTGTTTTGTGTACATCGATGACATGCTGGTTGCATCAAAGTCGGCAAAGGATCACTCACAATACCTCGGGATAATCTTTCAACAGCTCAAAGACGCTGGCCTTGTAATAAACGCCAGTAAATCTATGTTTGGGTACAATGAACCATCTTCATGGGTCATGAAATTTCCTCGGCACGTATTGGACCATCAAAAAACAAGGTGGATGAAATTAAACAATTCCCTAAGCCAGAAACGGTATCAGAATTATGTTATTACGTCGGGATGATAAATTTTTATCGCAAGTTTCTTCCACATACGACCAAAGAACAAGCCATTCTAAATGACCATCTAATCGGATCAAAGAAGAATGACAAATGTTACATTGTATGATCTGATGAACTGATGGATGCATTTGAGTTGTTCAAATAACGGTTATAACAGATAACTCCATCGGTGTCGTAGTTCAACAGTATGTTTAATGGCAACCATTAAGTTTTTTTTCAGTCAAGCTAAACGCAACTTAAAAGTGATACAGCACAATGATCGCGAACTCTTGGCAGCATATTTTGCAATTAAACATTTCAGACATTATCTGGGAGGACGCGAATTCACCTTATATACCGATCAGGTATTAAAGCTACACGGTCTTATGGAAATAATTTTTCGTCTGGAATTAAATCAGATTGTCGAAAATGGTCGCAGTTGTCCGAAGTGTCAAAAGGAAAAAATTACTAGACACTAAAGAGTCCAATCGGATCTTTTCTAATGAGCAGCAATTGTTTCGATTAAGTAGATTTAGACATCATAGGACTACAACCGCTACCAGGGAGGAAACCAGTACTGCGTGACACTCATTGATCGCTACACAAGATGGCCTGAAGCTATACCCGTGCCGGATATTAGAGCAGATACGGTTGCTGAAGCAGTTTTCAGATATTCGATTTGTCGTTATGGTGTACCTATACATTTATAGGTACAGATCGTGGTTCACAATTTGAATCACACTTGTTCAATGAATAATTAAAGCTTTTAGGTTTTAAGCGGAGAATAACAACCGCATATAACCCAGTCAGCAACGGATTAATCGAAAGATGTCATCGTAGTCTTAAGGAAATCATGTTCAATCATGTGCACGGAAAATCTTCAGTAAACAAGAAAAAATTTCAGTGGACAAGATCTCTTCCATCGGTTTTACTGGGACTACGTACACTTTTTCGTGAGGATTTTGGAAATACCGCTGTAATTTAAATTTTTGGCTACTTTTCATACATTCTAGAAAGTCTTGGTTTATTTTTTCTTTGCAGTCCAAGAAGTCCTGGTAATCGATACATTGTATTCTTCCGAGGAGTATGTTGTGCAGATTTTTCCCCGTTAACTGAGTGTATTGTGTTGACTGCAATGTTGAGTTCATTTATCTTAAAATCTTTGGTTTCGAAATGGTGATATCTTAGTATTTCAATGATGGTTGAGTGGACTTACTTACTTCGTCGTTAAGTACACCTTTATCACGAGAGCTTTTATATAGTTTGGTTATGATGAGACCTATAAAACTTGGTTCGATCACTAACGTTGTTGGTGGCGTAAAGTAATGTTATAGTTTTATTATTTTGTCTCGCAAGTGACAAAATAATAAAAATATAACATTAAAATAATAAAAATATAATAATATAGATGATAAAATAATAAAAATATAGATGATAAATTTTTCTTTTTTTATTTCCATAATAATCGATCTACAGTATTAGCGATGGTTACGACGAAATGCCGATCGTATTTCGAGAGGTTTCGTAATTTTTGCAAAATCCGTGAGGAATCGTCGGTAGTATGAGATAAGTCCAAGGAATTATTTCAATTTCTTGAGGTTCTCTAGTGTTCTAAGATTTTTCATTACTGATACTATTTTTAGATCTGCCTTTATCCCTGAATTAGTTATGACATATCTCCGTAATTCTGTTTGTTCTTTTAGGAATTCTGTTTTGTCTAAGTTGACTCGAAAATTGACATCTTGTAATTCATTGAATATTTTCTTGAAATTGTCAAGTGGCTTTAATGCTTTTTGATAGCGCTAAATCGAAAAGAAAATACCTCGGTGAATACTCGGGAATACTCGGATATTACCCCGTGTGGTGTTTAGTCGTTCCCTCATTGGACGCCTTCTCAGGTAGCAGATAAATCCCACTAGATATGGCAGGTACTAGGAAACTAAGGCTGAACCAAAAGCTATAGGAAGGATACCCAAAAATTTTAATTAACTATTTATACTATTAGATCCGGTAGATGCATTTGGCCTTGAGCACTGATGTCAGGACGAAATTAGGCATGAAACACCTAAGCATATTCACAGGTGCAATTGACCCCTCCAAAAAGATAAGGGATGAGACTTTGACAGCTTATTCAAAATCAAAAAAGAGGATGAGGCACACCTCCGAAGAGGAAAAACTACCTGTTATCATCAACTGAGGAAATAATCCTTTTTATTAAGTAGGATTGAGATGTCACTTAGGAAACCTAATTCGAGAGAGCAGCGAATGGCCTTTGTGGAATCTGGCACCTGTGAAGAATCTGAGTCGCTTAGGATAGGTCACATAAAAATAGGCTGGCTATATTGCAGAATTCATTGCAAGACTGTAGTGGTCCGATGTTATGCCTGCTTTGGTAGGCAGGCTCTTGAGAAAGCCAAATATAAAAAGATAAGATGAAGATTATTTAGAAAAACCTTCATAGAAATAGAACAGAGGATGCCCTCCTAAGCCTACTGAGATTGAAGATAGGCGCGGGTCTGCTTATTATTTGTGAGCAAGATATAAATACAGCAGAATATGAATGGTTCTTCAATTATCTAAGAACAGCCGTCATCTCAGTCCGGCCGAAGGAGATATGGAGCCGAAGATGGATTTGTATGGGTAAAAATTAAGCATTTATGTAAGTTGCTATTTTATCACGAACGAACTAATGGACGCTTTCCGAGTGAAAATTGTTACTTTAGAAGATAAAGCGCAAAGATAATCTTCGAATAGCTTAGTTAAAGCCAGATACAGTAATGTAAAAGGAAATTATCCTCCCTGTAGTAGGGAATGAGGTCCAGACACAGAAAATCTTACATAGCAAGAACCAATACAGGAAAAGAAATAGTAATGAGAATTTGAAGCTAGTGAAGAGATTGCTAGTGTCACAAAGAAGCTAATAAATCAAGATTGTAATGTATCGATACCTAAAAGAAGGGGCCTAGAGGATATAAAGTCAGCTATCTTTTGGTGGTCTGATGAAAAACCAAACAGAAAGCTCTGCCTGAGAAGAGACGCTTATATGGCTGCAATGCTGCATGAAGAGACTGGCAAGAAAGGAACTGAAACTAAAAATAAACAGAAGCAAGCGTAGCAAAAGGGAAGAAATGGAAATGGTATGTTGAAACCGAACCTTTGAGTTTAGGGTACAAAACTTAAATGCTGGTATCTTGCGTATGGAAATGCCAGAGGACACTTTCATGTTAAGTTATGCAGACAATGTTGTTGCACTAATTGTCGCTTGGAACACAGATGATGTTCAACGTAAGCTAAGCCCGATTATGAGACGAACTACCACATGGCTAAGGGATAAGGGTTTGAGCTTAGCAACAGAAAAAACAGAATTGTTACCGACTTGCTGTTCGACGTGGGAAACCGGCATCACAACAGAAATCTAAACACAAAGTTAAACTTTGGAAAACAGATCGTGTTCTTTGGAAAAGGCGACAAAAGTGACTATTTCACTAAGTAGGCTGATGTCAAAAATCAGAGGCCCAGTCACTGTAAAAAATTAGTTACTAATATCGGTATCAAATTCTATCCTTCTATATGGCTGTAAAATATGGGCAGTTATCCATAACTGCGGAATGCATAACTGCGGTACAATGTCGTGGCGCACACAGAGTGTATAATTTACACAGAACAGCATTTAAACCTGCTGTTTTGATCATCGCAGCGGTGACGCCAA
This sequence comes from Tipula confusa, assembly GCA_963556175.1. Classification (NCBI taxonomy): domain Eukaryota; kingdom Metazoa; phylum Arthropoda; class Insecta; order Diptera; family Tipulidae; genus Tipula; species Tipula confusa. The sequence goes on along the minus strand of OY744475.1, from coordinate 211,760,099 downwards.
CCAGAAAACTTGAAGTCATAGAATAAATTATTTCATGACCAAATTTTTTATGTGTCATGGGCATTTCTGTAAATATTTGCGATTGGGAAGCTAGCACTCCTTTGAGTATTTATGGAGATGCAGAAAATGATGGTTCAAAACACACATTTTTTAAAAATGAAAGGAAAAAAACAAAACGGGAAGAAGTGCAAGATCGGAGACTTGACGCCCGATAATATCGTGGACATCATGTTTTTATCGAATTCAAACTGTATTTGGTGGCACAAGATGCTTCGACTAAAGAAACTTGCAATCGACAGCCATCACAAAGCATTAAAGATGAATACTGAAAAAATACGCTAATATGGCCATATGCGAGAAACCATATTCAAAGTAGTTCCAGGATGGATCCTTTTCTGACCAAGAGGAGATTATTGGTAGATGTCCCACACTAAGTGCATATGACATTTTCTTCATATATTAAAAAAAAAATCATGTGAATTCACGCGCATTTGTGTATTTACTTTCTCGAGTAATGATACCAATTTAACTGTAAATTTCCATCCTACCACTTTCGAGTATATAAATCGATTTATAATATATAAGTCAGTCTATTATCACATATACATAATATAATTTGGCTTATAAGCTACAACAAGTGCATGACTCTTCTGTTATTTTTTTTTTTTTTTTCAATTTTATTATCATGTACTTTAACATATGTTCGCTAAATTAAATAAACATTATATCAATAAAATACGACATTCTGATAGAAGCTTATGTGGGTTGTATATTACTATAGAGCTATATATAGACATATTATTATTCTGTTATTGAAAATCATTGCAAGGTAATCGGATAACGTTGGAAAAACTATACGGGGCATTAACCATTATTTTAAAGTGATGTGGAGGGAAAATCATTAATTATATTTACCTGATTTGGATTTATTCGAATCGGTTTCTAAATAAATACGAAAATCACAAAACTTGTAAAATTAAATACGGTAATTAATACTCATTGAAACGAATTTAACGCCACATTAATTTTACTTTTTGCTTTTACTGGTAAATCTTGAATTTCATCCTAAGATTTTTGTAATATTATGTACATTTTAAACCTAATTAATTAATGTTTGCCCATTAGTATAAATAATTATCGATATGGAAATTATGGTTGATGATCCATGATTATGGATGTGTACGGAATAAGTTGTTGGGTTAAATTTTCAGATTTTTATAATAACTCGAATGTCAACGTATATCCTTAAAAAGAGAGAAAGACATAAAAGAAGTTTTTCCCAGGATGATTCAGATGCAAAACTAGAAGGAATATTGGGGAATTCCCTTTTACTAAATTTTACTATTGATAAATAATAAATAATAATGCGCCTCCACTTAAAGTCAGGTTTTAACTGATTCTCTAATAAAGCAGGACTAGTTTCAATTTTAAAATAAATAAAACTAAATTTGATCCTAGTAAACTCCAGCTATGACATTCCAATTATAATCAAACATTTGTCGTTAACTGATTCGGATTTTTAATTTGGACATTCTCGAAGTAATAAGGTCATCCTCACAAGATCCAAATTGTAACTTTGTAAAGTAATATGTGCTGTAACATCCTCCAAAAATTTCGCAATGATTGTAAAATCATTTAAACTTCTTTTAATTAAAAAAAGTGGGATATATATATATATATATATATATATATATATATATATATATAAATATATCGGGTATTTTTTTAAGCTGAAACTTTCAAAGATCTCGAAAAATGAGCACTCTACGCAAAAAAATGTTCAAGATCAAAATTTGATCATTCCGAAGGAAACATACATTAGTGCTAAAATTAGTACCCCCTTTCTCTCGCTGTAGGTGGGGTAACTTTGAAATTAAAATGGGAACCCCTAGTTTTATTGCAGATTCAGATTCACCGACTATAAGCAAGTACGTAGGGAAATTAAATTTGGCGGAAATCGGCTAACCGGAAGTAGCAGATTTTTTCTTGCATCTAACAGTGTTCTCATGACTTTCGGAGAATCCGAATCTGCAATAAAAAATAGGGGTTCCTATATAAAGGGTGTCCCAGTAAGAAGTTTAGATTTAAAAATTTTATAAAACAACAGCAAGCTGACAAAAAACCAAATAATGCGAATAGTTTTTAATGAAAAAAATGTCATGGCTTTTGACTGTGGTTTAAAATCGGTTTTCTTCAATGAGTGTTTATGTTACCAGCGGAGAATTCTATTTAGAGCTGCGAAAGAAGCCAAAGAGAAGAATAATTATAAAAAATTTTCGTTGGATTTAGATATCTTCTAGTATGAGTATCTTTATACTTCTTATAATCTAAAATTTTTATAACTCATTTTTTTTTATAATGAGTCAATTTTCAGATTCTGTAAATTTCTTTCTTTTTCATCAAAACATTAAAAGTATGAGATCTAATTTCAACATTTTGTCGGTAAATCATTGCTCAAAACATTGCTTCTTTCAAATCACTTCCGCAGATGAAAATCTTAAATGACGTTTGTATTGGCAATGATGAAAGGAATTTGTTTCAATTGGATAATTATAAAGTCTATGATGGTTGCAGTAATAATTATCGTTTTGAAGGAATTCTTGCTTACGTAAAAGAGAATCTCATGAAATCGCCAGCGAATAAAAAATATTTTTCGGGAGCATTGCTGAAAATTTGCGAAAGCGCTGCGGTGCATCACGTTTTACATGACAAAAAAGTTCTAAAAGCATGTTCTTAATTACGCCTGTGAATTCTGAAGAGATCGAGATAATTATTAAGGACATGAAAAATAAATCTTCGTGCGGTTCTGATGGAATAAATATAATTTTACTGGGATTGAACTTATAGATTGCCAATTAAATTGGAAATCACATACTCTGTCAGTGGAGAGATATGTTTTAAAAGTAGTACGTTACCTGTACTTAATGTGTACGTTATGCCTCACCCTGTTTTACAATTTTGGTATTTTGCTCTAATTCAATCCAAGCTAGAACATGGTCTTGCTTGTTGGGAGGAACTTACTTTTCAAAAACTAAACCGATATTTATTGCTCAGTAACATATTATCAGAACCATAATTTTCAAAAAAAAAGTTGATTCTATTAAACCACTCTTCAAGCAAAATAAAATACTACCACTTAGAAATGTATATTTCTTTTATTAGAAATCTATATTTATTTTATCACATTCTATTTGATATTATATCAGAATTGACTGATGAGGTTATTTCGTTAAGAAAAAGTATTACACAACCCTACCATATTTTGAACTCATCACTATCATCCATTTAATGATGAAGCAGTGGTACAATTATGGACTAAATATTTGTTTCAACTATCGTTGAATTATAATGTTTCAATTTTTTTTATCAATATGTATTTCTTTGTTTCCTCATTATAGATTTAATTAATAATTAATTTTTTTAAATTTTTAACATAATGTCATAATAATTTAAATTCTAATTTTTGATTTTTGTTTTAATAAATTTAAGAGTCCCCCACCCCTCTCATATTATTCAAGTTTAAAATTAACTGAAGGCTGGTTTAAAATTGGTTTAAAATGGATATATGTATATATATATATATATATATATATATATATATATATATATATATATATATATATATATATATATATATATATATAATATATATATATATATATATATATATATATATATATATATATATATATATATATATATATATATATATATATATATATATATATATATATATATATATATATATATATATATATATATAAGATAAATTTATAGCTATATATACTAAATTTGAGACCGACAGAACATCAGTACTCAGATTCACAAAATTTATAAAAAAAGATACTATATAAACAATTGAATTGTTTCTTTAATGAATCATATCGTTCATAAAAAATAAACAAAACAGCATATTTTTAAAGCTTCAAGTAACCATACAAATTCTTCAAAGTTTCGCTTTTGTTTTACTAAATAAAAAAAAAAAAAAAAAAGACAAAACTAAAATGAAGCTATTATGATTTTGAATAAAGGGTGCGCCACAGTAATAAATGGTAAATTAGCTAAATGTATATTAGTTTATTTTTACTATGTGGCACTCTTTATTTAAGCTTAAATTATTAAAATTAATTATACACGATGTAATAAAAAATATTTTTAAATATGAATAAACAAAAATGTAATGTCTTTATTTTATGCTTGAACAAAGTCTAGATACTATTTTAAAATAATAAAAATAAAATGTCTATGTACTTTCCAAATTGTTTATATTCTTTGTTTACTCAGTCGTTATGGCGAGCTTTTTAAGTCACAACTGTTTTTTGTTTTAAATTATATCTTTAAGTATTGGACTTTCATTGAATATCTTAAATAACACTTGTTTAAATAAATCTCGTAAGTCTTTTGTTTATTTAGTTTTCATTCAGATTCTTAGTCCTTTGTTTTATTGTTTTTCAAGTTGTTTGTGTTTGTAAAGCGCTTATTTAGTCATCAAATTGAGCGTTTAGTTACACATTAGTATGAGATTAGCTATCTAAACATAATAGTGCATTTTTTCCTAGAATTGCACCGGCGGTGAGTATCTTTTGGTGACTATCTAATATAGACATTTGTAAAAAATGAGGTATACAAATAATTTCACGAAAAAAAAGCATCGTTAGCCTCCAGGTCGCCTGACCTCACTATTCAATATCTTTTTAAGATATGTACAAAAGGAAACCACAAAATGTTACGTTACCTAAATTTACCGCACCTAAATTTACCTTTTATAAAAAGACTTCGGACTGGTTAGTATTTTGTGGTTTTTAATACGAATGAACCTGTTTTTAAAACTATAGTTTATCTAAATACTAAGTGAAGGAGATCACAGAAGACGTTTTAAGTTTGAAATCTGCATGGTATAACGGTTGTGGTTTTATCCTACGACTTGTAATGTCCATTTAAATGGTGGTGTTATAATTGGGTGTTTTATAAACTTTGTAATAGCAAAGATTTCTTTCATCATTATTTTTATATTTTTATACCAATAATTTCACACGGATGGAGCTTTTCGTGACACCGTGACTTCTAGTATATGGCTTACAAATTTGATCAGCGTTGATAAGAGGTGAATTGCGGTTCTAATTTTAATCCCAATATTTTCACCAATGTGTCATTTCCTGAGATATCTTTAGTGATAGTTTTCTAAACTTTATCTACCTTTGAATTCCGTTTTTGTAATTTTGTTCCGGCTTCGTTCAAGGCATCGATTTGATGCTCTTTCAGTTCAGGATTCTGATTTATTTGCTTCACAAGCCATTAGGTAGTTTGAACATTTAGTACGTACATTTAATGATCGCGGCTGATGCTACATCAAAAGGCAGATAAGGAGCTTCATGAGATTTAAGTCGTTTGCTCTTCAGACTATAACTGGTCATCTTCACGAAGTAGGATCAGTCGATAAGTTTTCTCCACATCGCTGTTTGCTTCATGTGGAGTTCTAAAAGTATTGTGTAAAGTGTTCGCTGTACCTTAAGTTTGAAATCATAAGTCAACATGCCATTTGATGCCAAAATCAAACAAAACTCTAAAATTAGGTTGCTTTCAGGGTTCGGTGGTTTGGACCGTTAATTTTTACCTAATTTCTGATACTTAGCCATAAACTCTTTATACGCATGCTGTTTTTCTTTGTTGTGTTATTACTGTACTTAATGAGTTTCTAAATGAACATATTATGGAAGAAACGTTTGAATTCTGAAATTTTAAATTTTTTTCCGAGTTTGTTCCCGTTTATTGCATTCACGTTTATTGCATTCACGTTTATTGCATTCAACATGTCAGATTTTGGCCTAAGAGAAAATATTAAAAAATCAGTTTTTGAAATATTCAAAGATAAGCAGTTTTTGAAAAGCCAAACGTTTATCAGATTAAGGTCATATTCTAAATCAGATTGTAATAGCCTTTGAGAGACCGAACTATAAACAATTATAGCATCTGTTTACGCACTACATATGAATTGTAATTGACAGACAACTATCATCAACAAACTTCAAACCTTCTTCGTTAATATCCAGAACAGCCAAATGTGTGTATTGCACAGGAGCACACATTATAATGCATTGTCCATCTTTCAAAAATGAGAATTTGACACCAAAGATGCGTTTCGAATCCATTAAGGACCATCGATTATTCGTAAACTATCTCATGAAGAATCAACAGGTACGAGACTGCAAAAAGGAACCATTTACATTGTGTTCACTTAAGCATCATGCATTGCTCCATTTTAAAGACTATCAACAACCATCCAAGGAATCACAGTTTACGAGGTTAAATACGACATACACACCGAGTGTATCATTATACCAAAATGAAGACGGAGACCCCCTCGATCGTTCATGTCAGTAATGCGAATCGACCCACATCATCAACCATGACCAGCATGGTGAGTCGAGTTGCATTAAAGCTATCCCAATCATCGCATAGTCAGGGAATCATTATGATCGGCACAGCTTTCGTCAATGCGACTAGTGTAAATTGTACCCAATCAATAATTAGAGCGTTACTTGACAGTAGATTCCACCTGAATTTCATTACAACGGATGCATGCAATTGCATCGGTGGCAAGGAGTAATTCATCAAACATAAAATTTATTTGACTTTATCTTCACGAGTTTCAAATTATACCGTCGAATTGGAATTTTTTGTACCCTTAGATCACACACGATCTACCGGCGGTACGAATGTACTTTGAACCCACTTCGTTACCTTTAAATTATCAATTAGCAGATCTGATCGCAACGACTTATTACTGAGCATTGAGATATATAATCAACTATTTTCAGGTGATTCGGTTATAATTTACAAAGAGTTGCTACCATTTTGTAAGTCCAAGTTAAAGGGTACGACGTTTCCGGAAAGGCTATAGACAACCTTAAGGAAACCAAATCCACGGTTGCAAATGTTGCGCTGTGTAGGTTGCAAACCCTAGAACCACAGTTGAAGCAGTTTTGGGAATTGGAGGCTATCACCGTCAAGAACAATTATTCAGGTGAAAAGAAATTTTGCGAGGAATATTATTGTAAAACTGTGAAGAGATTGTCAGATGGACGTGATTCAGTGGCGTTGCCAGTAAAACCTAATATAGTTCCTATCAATGGAGAAACGTCTTCGCAACAAGCAGGAACTGTATCAACAATACAGACAGTTCATGTCAGAATACGTGGAATTAGGTCATATGGTCCCAGTTAAGGATATCAAAGACTCGCAACATTATTATTTACCACATAATCACGTGCTCAAAGAGAAGAACACCACAACTAGGCTTCGAGTCGTCTTCAACGCATCATTGAATACATCATCACATATTTCATCACATTTCCAAAGGTATCCACTAGAGATTTTTACGTGCACGATATCCAAACTGGAGCACCAACCTTCAACGAGGCCTCAAAATTGAAAACGGAGTTAACTGAATCATTACAGTTGGGATGCTAGCTTGAACTTCACAAATTCTTTTCCAACAATACTCATCGCTATCATCGGAAAATCCACCAACTGCGCCACTTACGTTAGTCTTGGGTCTAGGATGAAACACAACCTCCGATAGCTTCGAAGTACCACTGGACAAATTATCAGCCTCATCGTTTTGCTCCAAAAGGAACATGTTGTCTGAAATATGCTAGCTTTTTGATCCACTGGGGTTATATGCGCCTATCATCGTAACTGCAAAGCTCTTTATCTAAGCATTGTGGTCTCTTCAAGACATTAGATAGGAAGACCCAATTCCAAATAAAATTGCGAACCAATGCATTAACTTCAAAACAGCTCATTCAGCTACAAAAAATAATAGTGCCAAGATCTATACTCGCACAAGATATCAAACGTGTAGAATTGCACGGTTACGTGCACTTGGATGTTTCTTTTACATTCGGGTGACCGATAGAGCTCTTTTATTACTTGCTCTCTAATCAGGAGCTTTTACCCTGGACCTTTTTTGAATTTTATATTGTTGATTTCCATTTTAAGTTCTTTCAGTGTTACAGCCTTTATATCAAAATAATCATTTCTTCTAGTCATATTGCACACATTTTCATCAGCGGTTTGTCTAGATAAAGGCTGGACAATTTTTTCCAAGTATACATAAAATATATCAGATTTTTGCTTTGGCCTTCTAGCCTATCTCCCATCGTTTGTTTTGATTGGAGGAATTTATTTCCTTTGCTGTCTTCCAGAGTGAGTATTCCGCATCCTTTATTGCTGTTAGAAAATTTAGAAATTTCCCAATTGTTTCGTTTTTTATTTTTTAATGAGTGCCATAAGTGTTTTACACAATCTGTTTAGGATACATTTGCCTTGCGGGGTACGACTCCCCTGCCATTGTTCCGTGCTTTTATGTTTTTCTGCGCTATTGCGTATATTAGTGATTTTTTCTTGGATACTTTTCTAAAGGGTACTTTTTCAAGCATCAAAAATTAGACGTTCATCATTTTTTTAATGAAAATTTCCCGATAACCCTTTGGTAACGAAAAAATCTATTAGATCCGGTATTTTATTTGTATCAGTATGTTAAAACGTAAAATCACATTTTATTTCTTGAGCTGCTTCATACAAGTCTTTACCCTTTGAAAAAGACAGCCTTGAGCCTCGAAAAGTATTGTTTGCACTTAAATCACCCCCTCCTAAAGTTACCTCCTATTTTCTTAAATAAAAAATGTAGTCGTATTTCTTTAGTACATATTGTGGAAGTCTATATATCGCTGACACTTTGCTAGTTTTGTGGTAATTTAGTTGCACCTATATTTTAGTTAGAGCTTAAATTGATCAAATATTAGATTTTTAAATTATTTAGTTCTTCGATACATTTTAGAATGGATTGAGTATTAATTATCATGGTTTCTTTGATATCGGTATTATTTTTTGAAGCTTTGCAGTACTTGAGCAAATGATCTTCCTTGTTTTTGCATATATTGGGAAGCTTCGTTTATGGCAATATCCTTGTTTGCACGGATCATCCAGATATCATTTTGCTTGCTTAGTCTCCGCTAGCCCCCTAGGTACTGCGCGTTGCAATTCACGCATTTTTATGATACATCTCTTGCTAGCTGGCACAACTCAGTTGAGTGCTTCCCAGCACATTTGACGCACCGTGTCTCTCGTTCACAGTGTTTTTGCATATAATTAAAATCTTGGCAATTTATGCACTGCAAAATTTTGGTCGAAGCTCTTTTTAAATTGTATATGATTGTATAAGGAAGTCCTTTAATTCACAGCTTCTAGGCTGGAAAATGAATTACTTTTAAAAGATTTACCGGTTTTGGTACTACTTGCGATTGTTATGCTGTTTTCTTGTTTCAGCTCTGCCACCTTTGGAAAAACTCTGCTTTCCTTTTTTTGTTTCTTATGTTTGGCTTATTTCTTTTAATGATCTCTTTGAATTTAACAGACTTATTTTTCTCAGTGTAGCATTAACTAATATGACCAGAAAACCAAATAGTTTGGAAGCATTATATTTAGTACCTTGTAATTTTTGGTATCAATATAATTAGTAGACCACCAATTAAAACCGACTTACCAATAAAATATGTTGATATATATAAGAAAGCATACACTGGTTGATATGAAATGTAACGTCATATGGATTTCATTGTAACTAACCACAAATTTGTGATTTTTTTTACAGTCAAGCTTTTTTGTTTTATGCATAGCACATATAAGTTGTATTGGGCAGATTCTTAACAATGTCAAGTGTCCGATATTACGAAAAACAATTTATTTAAACTTAATTGGTTTTTGTTGAGAACATTGAAATGGTACGTACATGAGACCACAATAATGTTTAACAAAGCATAAAAATATAAAAACCACAACTCACCAAATCATAGTTATACGAACTATATGTAAAAAAAATAGTTAGCATTGATGTTATCGTCAATATTATAAAGTCGCATAAAAATAAATTGGCTTATATACTGTATCGTGTGGAGCATACAGTTTTCATGCAGAGTGCAATTATATGCTTTATATATAAAATAAATATAAAGATTTTTCTCTGTACATATAATAAGCTTTTGCCAACCACGAAATGGATTATAAATCGAAAGGGTCAAAGTCATAGAAAAAAAATTATTCGATGTAAACGTTCCAAGGCTAATACTCGACATATATACAAAACCATCTAATTAAATAAACATAATATTATGTGTTGGAAATATTATAATTAATTCCCAAAGACAAATCTGCTCTATATACGTGATGATATTATACGTACAAGTTCATATTTACCACCTCACCGCATATCTAACCATAAAGATTATGTTACACAACAACAACAAAAATGTGAAAAAGTTTAAAAGTTTACAGAAGCGTGTGTTAAAATAATAACCGTGGTGTTATTTATCTTATTTGTGAAAATAAACTTTTGGCACAAACTTTTAACGATAAGCTTTTGCTTATTAATTTTTTTTTGTTTTTGTACAAGTTCCACACACGAAATTCTTAAAGTGATTTTAATCGAATTATAAGCTTATATGTAAAATTACGTTGTCACTCGGCACAGTGTTTGAAAATGTTTTTTTTTTCGTAATTTCCCAAGAGCTTTTTTGTTTGATTATTTTATGATGGCATACGGAAATCTATTTCTGTCATGTATGTATTAAGTTCATGTATATATATATATATATATATATATATATATATATATATATATATATATATATATATATATATATAAACCATAGCTTTTGGTTTTATTTACAAACAAAATTCATTTAAATCACAAGGGACCAATATTTGTTTTATCATCTAGGTCATATACGTGAACTTTGCAATATTAAAAAAACTGTCTATACCGATCCCCGTTTTGTTTTGTTTTAAAAAAAGTTCGACTCGCCTGATATTTATTTACGGCTGTGTACATAAATCCTTTTAGTTTCTAATTGTTTCTGTTTATATTCGACAATGTATCGTCGTCGATTTATCTGAGCTGCAGATAATAAAATTGTATTTTTATTGCGATAAAGATTGTTCTCAACCAAACAAGTAATAAAAATGTTATATGGCTCGGTTACCGTAACATATTAGATCTGTAATAATGGATGTAAACGAAACGTTTTTGAGCAATTAAAATTTTATTGTGACATCGGTTGGCCACAAATCAGTACTTTGATGACCTTTTTTATTTGACACACGTGTTATTTAGACGGGCAAAATAAGAATGAAAATTAAATATTTATCGACCGTTTTTTTTGTTCGAATTCTTTAACCAGCTCAATTGTTGGGTTACAAAAGGAGAGTTGATAATTTTTGACATACTGCTTCATTGCTATTTAAATAATGAGAATATGATTTTTACCGTTAAACTCCCGATGTTCATTTGGGTCAAATTATGAAAACTTTCTTTATATTTTACCAAGCTTTTATTTTATTAATATAGAATGTAGAAGGTAGAGTTGGACAAATTTGTCATAAAACGGTTAATTTAATTGATTTGTAATATTTACTCAATATTTTTAAAAATTTAACTTATATTAATTTTAAATTTTTGTGTCAAATAAAGTGTAAATAAATTAGACTTTTGTCGATTACATAACGTTTTAAACGGTTAATTCAATTAATTTGTAATGTCTAATAAAATTCTATAAAATCTAATTTATATTATAATTTTTATAATTTTATATTTTTATTTATGTAATAAATTAATTAATTGTGAATTTCAGGCAAAAACTAATCCAATTTATTACACCTACGCCTTTGAGAAATTAGCCCATTTAAAATTTTTTTTTAGAGAAACATTGGAGATTACAGTTGAATGGCACACTGGAGATCCTGAAAAGAGATGGCAGAATGCAGAGCAGTCCATTATCATTGTGACTGTTTTATGCTAACAGTAGTTTGAATATGTGTTACCGCGTATCTAAAGGTGTGATAAGGTGTCTAGAACCAGGTAAATCTCAATAATTCAACTAGTATCCTGGCTTAGGCCCGACCAACTCTAGGAGATCCTGCTTAATGCTCGGCTGTACATTCTAAATCAATCAATCAATCAATATAAGGTAGAAGGAAGAGTTCTAATATTGTTGATATAGTTATTGACCAAGGGTTTAAAACGAGAATCGTTCAGGGACTTGTTTTATAATATGTACGTTTTCGTATTTTGGAAGCAATTTTTAAGAGATTTTGATTCTACCGATTAGCTGCCGAATTTTAAAAAAATGTTGCATGATATTTATAAACAGACAAATAGTTTGATTGCATTGCATAATTAATGGTTTTGGTCGCATCTACCATTATTACCCTAAGGTGTTAAAAGAGCAATTCAACTTTTTAAAAATTAGTGAAACAAGCGAATACGAAAACGTCACTGTGGTTTTTGGCGGTAGGAAAAAATCTAGTAAATAAGCATATACCAGAACTAGAATTAATAGGGCCGTTTAATTTAATAAACGCGATTCCCAAATAGTGGATTTCCAAATAGTTTTGAACTGGCTAGAAACACATTCAAAACCTTGGACGACTTTCGCGGCTTATGTTAGCCATTGAAACTATATATTCAATCATACAACAAGGAATACTGGAAGCATGTTGCATCAAAAGAACGGCGCATGCATTAACCATTAACACAATGTGGAGACATGAGCCATTTTAGCTAGTTCGAAGGTAATATTTGAACAGACATCCGCAAAGTGCAAGAGCGGAAAAACCACTAACGATACCTTTATTGACAAATTCAACAAAAATTCTTCAGTTTTTACAAGAAACCTAAGGTGTAAATAGGGTTCAAAGAGAATTCACTAGAAACGAACTTTCGACCAAGACTGCAAATTACAAAATGAAATGCCTTTTTGTGTAATGCCTAATTAGAGATGCGAACATTTTGCATAATCATCAGATTGCATACTAGTATAAAAAGGCAACAATATTTTTGATAATCAATCAATCCAAATCGACATCCAGAAAGCCAGCTAATTGAAAATCTTGGTGGGGCAAAAAATGATACAAGTGGCTGCTTCTTTTACTTAAAATCAAGGCACCTGAATTAACTGGATTGCTCTTATAGCATAAAATCGGTTGGAAGTTTATTTGGGTAATGGAAGTTCATCCAGCATATCTGTTTAAAAACTTTGTATTTTAATCATTCGTTTGGAACATAAGCCAACTGAAACAGTGACTTCAAGATCAGGATATTGCCAAAAGTAACCATTAAGTTAAGTTCAAACGATTATTTACAAAAAAATAAATTGTGCAACTGAGAACCCAAAAAGACATCAACCATGCAAAATACATATCGATTACAAAACAAAACAAGTATAGAAAAAAAAACATCCGCCATTGCTGCATCCCACACACATCTGTTTACATGGTTCTTCGTGAATTAAAATGACTGAGCTAGTGGGTTTAAAGAAACCGTGCTCCGTATTTAGAGGCATTTTGTCGAAATTATCAAAATTTCCTGAAGATTTGCCACAGTAATGCCATTAAATTAATTAATTGGATAAGAAAAAGGGCGGTATTGCTAAAGTAATACCAACAATAAAACCAGCATAAACAGGAACACTATGAATACCCGGGAGTGCGACTAGCTTAGCTACAAATCTCAATTTTTTCTGATGACTTCTGGTGACAAAAAGGCAAAGTTTTTTCAATCAATTTCAATTTCTACCAATGTACGAAAAATATTAGATGAATTGATATGATATTTAAAGGAATTAGGGGATCAAGCAGAAGCGAGAGACCTTGGCCTATATATTTATTTATGTTACAAGTAGATGACGAGACATGCAGTTTATGCCCCCAAGAAGATACTAGCAATAGATTCCGAACGATTACCGATTTTCTCGAATTAAGAATGGAGACAAATGGTCGAAATCGCCAATGGAGAAATAAATAATGATGTAACCGAAAAAAGTACAAAAATAACAACCCTAATTCATTACTAACATAATGATATGCAAATGTGTCCAAATGATCGTGTCACATTAAAGTTTCCCGTGCAGGCATTGTTTCCCACAGCATAGTAAGCTTATTGAATGAAATGGGTATGCCTATAGACAATTTCGGCATTGTCCGCTTCACAAGCTTCCTTTATAAACGAATAGATGACCCAAAAATTAGGGCTACCAAGAAAAAATTGTAGAAGTTTGTTAGCAGGAATTGGTAGGGTGAACGGCGATATATCCCGTGGAATAACATGGGTACAAATGGCATCAAGATTTGACTTTAATCAGCAAACAGCAATAAACCCACTTATAATACCAAAAATAATATCATTTCTTCCACCTGTCGAAATACGTGTTAGCGGATCCAAATTGTTACGAAACTGAACCAAGCGATGTTTTACTTGGAGCAAAAATTGTTTTTGAATTGCTTGAGGATGGTAACATAAAGCTTTGCAAATCAAATAGAAAGCCATAAAACTAAGTTGGGCTAGAACGTAGAAAGTGCATTCAAAAATAATACCAAAGGAGTCCCTCACTCGCTTGCTACCACTATTGACGTAGATTCTAGGTTGCAACAATTTTAGACCGTCAAAATCAATCTGTAGCAGCACAACTACATTGAGCGCGGTACCAAAATTCACGGTAGAACCCAACAACCAATCAGGTTTATTCCAAATACTTAACCAATTCCGGCAACAGCCTTACTTACTGATAAGAGATATTAAAAATGTATTTTGGCAAATTTGGATAGCAAAAGAAGACAGAAAGCATCAGGTGATAATGTGGTGCGACGAAAATCATGGAATACACCCCAATGAAAGTTAAACACTGTAACTTATGGAATAGTATCTACATCTTTCTTGCCTATTAGATGTTTGTAGGAGCTGGCAGATTTGTATAAGGATGATTTCTTTTTAAAGCTTGCTGTGTTGTGCTATATGATCTTTACGTAGATGACTTAACGACTGGATTGTTAAAATTAGCTGATTTGATGCAGTAAAAAGAAGCTAAACCAGTAAGGTGGCTTTAATTTTATGACTATCCACAAATAATCCCCAAATGCGTGATCTCTTAAAAAACACAGAGCAAAATAATTAAAAAATATTTTCAGATCACCCAGTACCGGTTAAAGTGATATAGCATGGGATGCAAATACTAATCAGTTTATCAGTTTAATGCATATAGAACACAATATTATGCAAGTGCACACCAAGCAATTATTTTTATCCAAAGCTAGCAAAATTTTCGATCCGCTGGAGTCTTCATTCATCATATGAATAAAACTTCTATTTCAAAACTTGTGGTTGCAAAAACCACTTGGGGTTATGAGTTACCAGCAGAAAGAAACACAATCCTCGTTGATAGAAGGTCGAAATATTTTCGGTCAACCACTTGCAGTTAAGATTTCCCGATGCATCACAACTTCTAGTAGCATAACGTTACACGGATTGTATGAAGCAACCAAATGGGCTTATGCAGCCGCAATATTATACACACGATCACAGTGCAATGATGGATTTACAACAATTTTTATCTGTGTCAAAACTAATATTGTAGTAGTTGGGTTATTTTTAGAGGCACTGAGGTAATCTACAAGCTGAAGAAAATTATGTCACATAATATACTGTGACAACGGCATCGATTTTGTTGGCACCAAAAACTATCTCGAAAAAATTTATAATTTTTTTAACAAATAACAATAAAAAATTTTTTCCAATATTTTAAAGCATAAGGCTAGGTAGCAAAGCATTCCATCAGCGGCACCTATAGTAAAGGTAGTCTTTGGAAAAGCGCCAATAAATTAGTAAAAATAGAAAACGAGAGAACTGTTGGGGACGTAATACTCATCTTGGAAGAGTTTTCTCGACCTTTCGCAAGTACTACTGTTTCTACAATTTTCTCGGCTGAAAAGTACGTTCTCGTCAGATTAACGCCCTTGTTTATTTTTGGTTGGCGTATGCAACGATCTTCAAAATAAAGCCTCATTTTTTGTAAAAGCCCACTTTGGTTGCTTTCAATCATGTCAAAAATATAATTGGAAGCAGGATATGTATTTTTATGAGTAGCAGTTAATTTATTTCCCCTCACTAATTTTTTTTTAGTCTTTTCTTTTTATTAATTTGTTGCTTTCTTTGTTTCTTTTTTCTTTTTGCTCTCTATCTCTCTGATTTCATTAAAAGAAAGAAGAAATAATATTGTCAGCTATATTTTCAATACAGACATTAAATACAAATGTTTTGTTTTCGATGGTTCTTACATATAGTTGTCAAAATTTGAATACAATCATGGCAGGTAGTTTTTAGACTGCCAACAAAATGTTTTAAAATGTTTTAAAATTTTAAAGTAACTTTCACATGACAAATTATAATTATAAAATTGATGAAATAGTAAAAATCATAATAAAACTCTATTACTGAATCAAAAAAAAAAATTAAGGGTCGAAATAATGACATTAAGTTTTTTGTTTATTCATAATTAATTTTAAAAAATTTTAATAAAGAGTCTTTAATATAAAAATACTTGTTTGCATTAATTTACATCATGGATTAGGTAGGAAAGAATTAAATACCTTTTTATACATTTAATAATGGTTTCATTTTAATTTTTCCTTTTATTTGCTTGGTAAAACAAAAACAAAAACACAACGAAGAAGAATCTGTATAGTCTTTAAGGATTAAAAAAAATGATTTTCCTTGATTTAAAAAAAGGATATTATTTATTAAACAAACAATTTCTTTATTTTTTAGTATCCTATTTTATTAAAATGTTGGGAAGCTACACACAATTTTTTTGCCGTGCCGTTAAATTAATATTGCGGACATATAAACGACAATTTTACTCCAAAAATCTCACACTCTTGTTTTGTTTGTGATTCTAAAGTGTATAGTAAAAATAATTTATTACAACCAAATTAAGCAACATATATTATAATTATTAAACAAGAAATACAAAAGTGGTTAAAATAAAATTATGAATATAATTTTAGCAAAAAAAAAATTATGTTTATAAATCTTCATTTTACGTAGGGAAAAGGGTTTAAAATTGGAATGTACCCCTTTTTTGCAGTAGTTTTTGTACGTTGGTTTAATATATAAATCAAGTTTTAATTAAATTAGGAGGATGAGTGAGTTTCTAAATGGAATTTGAATTTCTAGACTGGAACAAAAGTAAGTAGAATTTGATTCAAAGATCTATTTCTTTGGAAGTTTAAAATTTAATCGTTTCAAAGAAGAGGTAAAAAATCTTTAAAAAAAAATTGATAATTTTGTCAAAAATTTTATGTAATTCTTCGAAAAAAGATGATATTTTTGCTCAAATATAAATATGGGACTATTAAATATTCTTGTTAAATATACGCTTTCATGAATTTGTTACTTTAATTTAAGCTTTTTTCATCCGTATCGTTCTTGTACTTAGAGTAGGAATTACAAAATTGGTGACCTTGTTGCACTTGGGGTTTCAGTTGACTTTGGTAAACTACTTCTTTTTTTTCTAGCTGGAGCAAAATATGAACTAAAAAACTTTTATAGTAAATAATCGTAATAAACTGAAAAAACTAGCATTATTAAATCTATGGGTATCACGGTCAAGTTCGGGCTACTTTGAATTTTGTCTCAGTTAGTATTAATTAATAGCTTTTTTAGAGCAGTCTTTTATTTAAAATTTGTATTCATACATTTTATCCACCACCTACTTGCAAAATATTTTTCCATTTTAAGATCAGCCAGTTAGACATCTGATTGAATTGAAACTTTTAAATCAATTAAATATTTCATTGTTTTAGCCATAAAATTGGTCGTTCCATAATCTTAACACTCTTTTATTGAAATTTAAACACCTTTGCCTACACGAAAACCATCGGAGTCATCATCATCTGTCACTTTTTCGATATTTTACTTATTGGATTTTTCAAAAATTCCACTTTTTCGTAGAATTCGCTTGCCAGTCTGTTTGACAAAACGGTGCATTCGGTGAGTGGTATTGGATTATTCATATTTGTTAGAGAAACACTTTGGGAGTTATTGGAACCAGTACTCAATTATCTCCTACATTCTGGGCCGCTGTCCGGTGCTTATTTTATATTTTTCGTGAAATATTTTTTAAGTTTAAACATCATGGCATTGATGATTTTAATTTTTTATTGTGACATAACTTTTTCAGTTTTGATAGGTTAATATCAAGGATTTTCGGGATTTTGGCAATTTTCAATTTGTGACATAATTTTATCAATTTTGATATAGGCTTATGAGCAAGTATTTCCCAATGACGTATATTGTCTGTTTAATGTTTTTTTTAGTATTCAACCCTGGAGTTAGTTTCCAACAAAGTTCCTTTTTTTCCACTCCTCCTAGTCTTTTGTCATTCTTTTCAGTTCTTCATATCTCGAGACTCGTGCGTCCATTTTTAGTTGGCTCATGTATGACGTCCTAGGTGTTCCCAACCCTCTTTTTCCTTCAATCATGCCCTCGAAGATTACAGTGTATAGCTCCTTCTCGTGTCTCAGAGCATGGCCTACCATCTTCTATCAACTTTGCTTAATAGTTCGAAGGATAGAGCGACCTTTTTCCACAAGCCTTAGCACATACTCGTTTTTCCTTCTCTCAATATAGCAAATTTTTGACGTCTTCTTTCTATCAAGATAACTGTCCATGTCTCACATCTATATAAAGCCACACTCCAGACAAGTGCTTTAATAAGTTTCTTTTTTATTTTATGCTCAATTCTTTGAAGTTAAGTAGTTTCTTCTTTCTCGTGAATGTCACCTTTGCCTGTGCAACTCTGCTCTTTATATCCCTGACAATTCTTCCTTCACTCGTAATTATGCTATCCAGATATTTGTTGTCCAATATTTTTTGTAGGTTGTAGCCCTCTATCTGCACCTCTATGGGTATTTAACCTCGTTTACTGAAGGCCTTTATTTTGTTCCTATTAATTTTTAGATGATAATTTTCAAATATGCAGTTCATATTTTCCAGGGCTCTATTCAAATCTCCATCACTAGTTGCTGATAGCAAGATGTCATCTGCGATCTTTATCACAATATTTCTTCTTTCCAACTTAGCTTGCAGTTCCTTAATTGGTTCTTGCATATTGATATTAAATAATGATGGGGACAATGTACACCGCTGCTGACCCCGCTTTTTATTCTGGCTGAGGTTTTTGTATAGTTAATCTGGTTTTAAGCTTCCTGTAGTCTGTAAGTATTAGATATCAGCTGTTTGTGTTTTTGGTCAATACCTTTCAGATCTATAATGGGAAACAATTTTTCCAGCTCAGGTTGTCGAATGCCTTTTCTAGATTTACAAAAGCCAAAAATTTTCCTTTATCAATCTTTTTCTCCTGTATCTATCTTAGTGCTATGATGGCCTCTCGTATCCCCTTGCCTTTAACGAAAACCATACTAGTCTTGACTCAAGTGATCCCCTATTTTTCGTTTCATTCTTTTGTGAATAATTTTTTTAAATATTTTTGAAGCGTGTGTCAGGAGACATGAAGTCGTGTATTGTGAGCATTGATCTATATTGGCTGTTTTTGGTACATCTCTCCTGTGATGTAAATTTGGTTAATAAACCTATATAGTTCTTTCTTGATACCTTCGCAACTATATAGTATGAGTTCTTGGTCTCGGAAATGATGGTAGCAGTGGTAACATAATGGTTGAGACAATCATTAATCATCAGCAAAGCTTTTTTGGCAAAGCTTCATTTAAAGTTTTCTTTAATTTGGCTAATGGCGCCCTAGCAAACAGTTGAAACCTTATTATACCCTGTTCGTCAATACATTTGCCATAAATTGCAGCTGAGTATGTTTAGTGATAAGTGTCGCTATTCCATGGAGCTCGAATACTTTTTCAGTGGTATGACAAACAGATTAAGAATCTTTCACCTCCAATATTTTCAGAGTGAAAAAATATATTAACGCTCCCAACCTATTGTAATGTGCAGATGATTGTGGTGTTTTAAATTCTAGTTTTCAGTTATATAAGTAGCATTTACACTATACAAAATTGGTATCTGCCATCGATGTGGGAATGTTTCCAACAGCGACAAAAAATTATGTGCTGGTGATGTAGTTTTAATGAAAGAACAATTGTCCATTTTTTTTCGATGTACATTTACATGTTTTGCCGATATTTTTGGCCAAATAACATAAATAATTGATGTACATCCATTTATTTAGGCAGTACTTAGTTTTTTGCAATAAACTCGACTTTGAATTAGTATTTCTCTTTGATTCCAAACACATTTTTCCCCACACTTGTATGAGTTATAGCCATACTGATAAACAAAAATATGATAGCACCCTTTTGGCAATATTTGCAGTTGATATATAGTTTTGGTTCTTTGCTTTCGTACTATCATTTTTCAATGGCTCGTATGGGAAATATTTAAACTTTAAACAAACATCTATAAATATGATTTTAGTTAGTCCATGTATATTAAATCCACTAGATAGCTTTTATAAACAAACTTTCAAAACCGATATCATCGACATTACATTTTTATGTATGTTTTGCAAAAACTAACATTTATTTTACATATTTCTGTTAGTTATGTTATCTGAATAATAAATGGTATTATGATTTAGTGTTTTTGATAAAATTTCATTAATTTTAATGTTTATGTATACTTTCAGTTAATGGTGGACCTAAATTGATATACCCACATTTATTTTCATTTCGATAATATTTTGTCTCGAAAATATTAGCCAAGGTAAGTTATCACTAGATTTACAAATTTATATCATAATTTAATTTGTTCACACTAAAAGCATAATATTTCCTCATACGAGTATATACTTTGTGCTTTATCATACAATTTCGACAGTAAATTATCGACATTAAATTCGAAAATAGATTTTCAATATTTTGCTCTATAATAGGGTATAAGAAGGATGGGGGTGTTAAAAAAAACATCTAACGTGTTAGTTACTAGTAACAGATATCGTTATGATTTATATAGATTTGTTATCATTCAGATAATAAAAAAGCATAATCGATCTTGTCATATGTTGGACAACACATACGGATACATCATTTATGTTTGTGTATATTACGATATATAAAATGTAGGAATGAAATCTAAACTTGTCTAAATATATTATAGCAAAAACATTAAAACATTTTAAAAATTAAATGATTGATTAAACTATTCGAATCATATTAGAAATGAGAAATTTTTGGACCCCACATTTCTTGTGGGAATGATCGATATTTCCAATTAATCATTTATGTATGATAAAGCAAGCTTAATGAGCTAGAAAATACTGAAAATCAAATAAAAATATTATGTTCATTATAAATTAGACTAAATTATAGGTGTTTGGATTTTAAACTTTACTCCTCGGTTTTAAACTTTGTTTTTAAACTTTGTTAGAGATATAAATTAAGCAGGGCAGTTGACACTTAATCTCTTATCCAATCGAAAATTTTGATTTTTTGAATAATTTGGCTAAAACTCGCTTTAAAACTAAATAAAAAGTCGCAAAAAACAAAAGGGACTACTTTTGGTAATTTCTTGTTGAAATTTATAAATCAATTATTTGATTTTAACATTTTTACATAGTTGAGGGCATTTTTAGTCGAATAGCTCTTTTGTTATATCCATGTTATCGTTAAAAGGATACTCAATTTTCTAGCATTGCCAATTACGGTTTTTCTATATACAATTTTCTTTGTCAATCGGTTACATTCTAGCGAAATTTAGGTAGACACAAATTCTAATCAAATTCAACAAAAGTTGTAAAAATTATTTGCTTGCATTTTGGGAAGCGCAAATTATCAGATTTAACAAATACAAAAACCATAACAAAATGTGGGCTGGCCATTTTTTACCCTATTGGGACTACTGCATTAATTTCTACCCATGATTTTCAAAGTACTTAATCTTCTCTTTTCATAGTTCTTTTCCAAGTTATTGTTATTCTTTTCCAAGATATTGTTACTTGCCTTTCTCCTAGCAGGTTCTAACCACATGACATCTTTGTTATATCTCTCTGTAGTTTTGTTAGAGTGTGACTAATTCATCACCATTTCCGTTTTGTTTATTTCAAACTCAATGTTCAACTGTTTCGTGGTAGTTTGATTTTGTTATGGTGTTTGGCCAACGCAGTTCAATGTTCGCCAAAGAAAGTTATTTACGAACACTCGCAATTTCTGTTTTATTTTATTTTGTTACCGTGTCTCCTCTAATGCTACCTTAAATTACTACCTTAAATGCTACCTTAATTTTATATATTCGTATCGTGGTCTTATGTTAAAAATAGAGGTATTTCATGATAAATGCGTGGGATTCTGTCAGAGTATTTTTATTGTTGCATTAAATAGAAAGATATCTCGTCAGATCTTGTATTCCCTTAAGCTAACTTTATAGGGTGATTAATTGCGAAATATTCTTTTCGTTTCTGTGATATTTTTTTTATATGTTCCATCAGTTTTATGGTTCGTTAGCTTCCGCGTTCTATCTTCGTACATATGACGTACATTTGAAACTTTTATTGACTGAAAAAGCAATTGGTACTTGTTCGAATCCCAATGAAGGAGGGATACATTTTTCATCACCACTTGACTACAATCGATGATGACGATGAACACAACTATAATCCCCTGTTGAAATGCAGAATCCATGAACCAAAATTTGCCTATGCCAGTACAAGTGGGCTGGAGCGAACTTATTGTGCAGATGGGTATTTAAAGCAAGCGTTCTGGATTTTGCAACGCTGTAAAAGTTGGACTTAACTTAAATTAACCGCGAAAGGGTTGGCAGAGCTTCGGTCTCAAAAAAGATGGTATGGATTAAAAACAAACTGATAGCGTTCTTCAATTTTCTTCCATGTATCATCACAAATCTAAAGTTTTCGTATTATTCCTGGTAGACGAGTACGCCCGAGGCGGTCATCTTTTCTTGCTAAGTGTGTTGCACTGCGGTTAACTTAATTTCAAATTGTGCTGGTACTAATTAATAATACTATGTTTGTAAGTAAATTAATCAATTCTAATCACCGCGCCTGCTTTCTTCCTTAAATATAGTAACTTAATACATTTATAATTGTACTTTATTTTATTACTTTTGTTTCATACTTTAGAGTCGCAAAAAACAAAAGGGACTACATATTGCAATTTTTTCAGTAAAATGTTTTTTGAACTTTGGTGATTAACTGAAAAAAATTGAGAAATGAAAATCAATCTGGTGACATATTGATTTGTTATACTGTTTTGGGACACCAGCCACTTAGTACGTAGTAGGATTTTTTTAAAAAGCAGACCATTTATTTTGAATCAAAGTCACGATTATTTAAATTGAAAAAATCTTTTTCATTGCTTGTCCACAACCGATTCGATAGACAAACGAGTATACAATGTAAATAAAATGTGCTGACTGTCAAAAAAAAAATTTGTGATTATCACCAACAAGAAGTTGAATCATATAATATATTGTCCTATCATCATGTCCAGATTTTTAATGGTAAATGATTTGACCTTTTTTATGTTTTTATTTGTATATGCCTGTACGAAAGACCTATGTGTACATATAAGACGGACACACCCGCAATAAAAAAATAAAAAAAAGGTCAGCATTCCATCCTTTGTAACGCACACTAAACCCATTTCACAATATTGAATTGGTATTTATTCGATTTAAGCTTTAATGAAAACAACCGCACACAAAATAGTAAACAGAAAGAAATTCAAGGATAAAAAAAAATATTTTGCAATCCTTTTTCAATCCTTTTTCTACATCTTTTTTTTGGAGCTTGTAACTAGATAAAAGAACATAGTAAAAGAATGTTGAGTTTGTTTTGGTTTGTTTGTTGGTTGGTTTGTACATATGCTTCTTATACTTGGTATGATATATAAAGCAAACAATCCATTAAGAAATTAGATAAATTTCAATCTGTCACTGAAACATTCACATAAAGCTTTATGGTAAACAAAAACATAAAAAAAATTGTTTTCCATAAACGTTTTTTCCAAAACATAAAAAAAATGTTAGTTTTCCTAACCTACATAACATGTACGTAATTGGTAATTCAACAACATTTTTAACCATGTTATTGGTATTCGTTTATTTTTTTTTTTTTCTGAATGATTTCCTTTTCCGAAAAAATGTTAACTTTAAAAAATTGATCAGTAAAGGGACTAATTTTATAATTGAATTACAAATATTTCTATTAAATTAAGGTGCTGTCGAATTTTAAAGGATAATTTTATTTAAGTATTACCACACGTACGAGTTGAAAAAACGGTTCAATAGTTTTTCAGGAGAAAAGGTTTAAAATTTTTTTGTGTTAGTAAATCAAATTTTGATTTACAAATAAGTCCGGCGAAAAGGATTTCACTTAAAGCATTGCAAAATAAAAGTAAATAGAATTAGTATCGTATTTATATTTGGTCAGTTGCTAAAATCCGTTAATATTTGTAAAGAATTTTATTTGAATAGAAACTGTTTTCAATTTATTTGGGATTTCTTTAAAAATGATGTAAAAGTGGTTAAAAAAAGGTATTCATTGTTTTGCGGTAAGTGTGAATCCGTCCGTCCTTGGTCCATTTGTGCACATCAACCATACTTTTTTTTAAATTAAACTTATGGATCAGAAATAAGAGTGTATCTGAAAGAATATTCCATTCCACATAAAATGATATAGTAAATTTGCTTCAAAATAACGGGACTAAAGGATACAAAAGTTTTAGTAGCTGGAAAGTTCCTTGAAGGATACCTCAACATAAATGCGACTGAGCCAAATTACTCCATAATATCGAAACTTTAATAATTTTTAAAAAAAATGCAACGAAATATTGAAAATAATGATTTCCCGGCACAGCAACGTTCAGAAAAAATAATTTCAGGTTTATCATGTCACGAAATTTCCCAATTCCCAATGAAAAAAAAATTTTTTTAAAGAAAAATCGCACTTCAACTTATTTAGCTACAATCATATCGAATAGTTGGCTAAACTCTGTATTAGGGTTAGGAAATTATTTAAAAGGGCAAAGCATTCTAATGAGGGCAATGAATATATAGGCAAGCTCTAACTAATTTCAACACTGAACTAAGACGTTCCAAATACCGTACGTGGGGGAATAACTGTGTTAATATCGAGGATACATCTACAGCTGCTTGACTCCATAAAATTCTAGCTAAAGATTAGTTCAACAAGATTGGGCTTCTTCTGAAATTCAATGGTAACTATATGTCGGGTCGCAAGGAATCACTCGAAACTCTGCTACATGTGCACTTTCCAGGCTGCACTGTTTGCGACACAAATAAAATTACTAACCCCATATTTAAAACTCAAGGCGGGGATGGGATTTTCCCAGCTCTTCTCCAAAGCGGCTTGGATTTGATTACCTCTGTTTTAGTAGCCTTATTTAGAACTTGCTTTAATTTGTGTTATAAACTACAGGCTTGGAACCAAGTCAATGTGGTTTTTATCCACGCTTGGCAATCGGCCAAGTGAACTCCCTAAGCCCTATCAACCTATCAGTCTTACATCGTTTATTTTAAAAACTAGGGAACAACTGTAAGATTTTCATATCAGAGACTGGTTAACTGTAACCGGACCTCTGAATTCTAATCAATTCGCCTACAGAAAATGCAAATTCACAGAAGGGCGCTGCATTTACTCGTTACCAAAGTCGAAGTGGCCTTCCACTCGAAAGAAATTGCGCTGTGCGCTTTTTTGGATTTTGAGAAAACCATATAAGAAACTGAATTGGGTCTGTTATATTAACTTAACTACCAAACGTGCGGACAAAGCCATGATGGTTTGTCAGCGTAAGTTCGACAGAACTTGATACCTCAGCTCAAAAATAATTTCCTGGATATACATCATGATAGTGAGATATACATCATGATAGTGGATATACATCATGATAGTGACCTATGGGGCTATAGTGTGATGGCCTAAGGTACAGCAAAAAATTATTATGAACAAGTTAACCTCATTGCAGAGGCTAGCATGTTTCGGAGTCACAGGCGCTATGCGGAGCTGTTCTACGGTGGCAATGGAATCTCTCATCGGACTCACTCTATTTCATATATACGTCAAAAAATCAGCTGCTCCTTGTGCAGCTAGATTACAGCTAGTGAACCAATATAGTTATGATGATCATATGGATCATCTGGACATTTTGAATGTATTTTCAGGCTTGAATATGTTCTTTGGAGTCCCGAATGTGATGCCTAAGGAATTCTGCTTTGGGAAAAAGTTTGGGGTAACAGTTCTTGATAGAACAGAATGGGATACTGGTGAAACCAAGCTGCCTAGTTTGGTTCACGGATGGATCAAACGGATAGTGAAATTGGCATTTGTGTCTTTGGGCCCAACCACAATATATCGGAATCACCGAAATTCACGCCTTTGAAACCTGCGTCTTAAATATTATAATTAAAGGTCTTAAAGGAGCCTTTATCCATATTTTTTCCGATATCCGAGTAGCATTGAAAGCACTGGCTTCTTACTGCTTAGATTTTAAGTCGTCTTAAAATTGTTACAAAACAATCTCTCTCTTGTCATAACATAGTTAAGTTGTGGTGGGTACCTAGTCACAAGGGCATCACTGGTAATGAATCACTGGTCCCTGAGCCTTTCTATGGCATTTCGATATCCTCTGCAGCCTGCACAATTAGTAAATGGGAAAAATACAATGCTTGTCTTATTGGAATTTTATTTCCGGCCTTAGACATGCCAAATCTTTGATCAGACCATTTCACCATAAGGACTTGGTGGTCAATTGAATTAGAGGAAACTTTAGGAAACTAGTGAGTTTCCTTTCAGGTCACTGCAACCTGAGATACCATTTGAATAAAAATGGTATCTCAGGTTGCAGTGACCTGAAAGGAAACGCAGAGGACTGTTTCTCTGTATACACTAAGGTGGCTTCATTTTAAAAAGAGGTTTCTGATCTCGGAGAAATGTAAATAGGCCTCTGCAAACAGCATTCTCTTCTTTATTAGATAGGTGAAGAAAATTTTGGACTAATAAATAACAATAGCACAAAATATCTTTTAGGTTGCTGTGCTGGTCATTTGGGCAGAAAATAGTTCCTCAGCCATTCCTCTATTTTGCACGGATAATTAAGCAAATATTTTTATGCATCGTAAGTGCTTTTTTTCACATGTGTTTCTTGGTTTAGTGTTGTCCGGTTTACTTTATGAAGTGAATGAGTGTTCTTATACGTCGCTGGAGACGTATGGCGTTAGAACGCCAACTCCACTTCCTCTATCTTGTAGTTGACCAAAAGGTTGCCGAGCAAAGTGCCATTGATGTGCCTGCTTCTCCTCTTCTTGTTGCTGATCACAATTTGATATTTGTTTTGCCTTTTTTAAATTTTTTTTTAATCTGCAATTTGTTCACATTTTTAGGTTTTGTGTGGAATCTTGTATTTATGTGTAACTTGGCCAGCTGAAAATTATTCCATAATATTTTTCTATTTCGCGTCAAAAGATGGTCTGCCTTTCGGTAATGTTAGCCTTGACCCTCAGTAAATATGTTTAGCAATCTCCCATGCAAAAAATGTATTACCTAACTAGTTAAAATAATCCACAAACTGTGTTTTTGGCGCAATTGGCATTTTTCAGTGCATACTGTTGACATTATTCAGTCCAAAAACCATTATTGCAGGCAGACGCTTGTTGATTGAATAAGTTCGTATTTATTAAATTAATATCATAGCGATGCGCTGTTTAAAGCTGCAGAGTTTTTTCATCTTTATTTCACAGATTTGGAGCAGTCCCTTTAAGGATATTAGCGTAGGAAGCTGTATACTGATTTCCACCTTTAGTGTTGCTTTTAAATAATTTTCTGTTCTCCCGGATGAGGGCAGTTTAAGCAAACTTAGGTCTTCAAGCACACTGCAATTGTCCCAGTTATTTTTCCTGGGTTCCTCTACTAATTTTGCTTCTTTGCAGGATACATTTTAAGCTGTATTCTATGTTTTTTTTTAAATTTTTTTTAAATCTTTTTTTAATTACACGCCGAATTACGGTTCTGACACCTTTTCTTTGTTAAACAGTTTTAGGATAGTTTAAGAGTGAAAACGTTTATCTACCCTTTGATCTACTAAACTCTCAATTTCTTTTATAAACACATCCAATCCATTCCGGCTCTTTAGTCAATTATACACTAGCCTAACGAATTTATAATCTTTTTCAAACTTCGTATTTAACTCGTTTTCATCTGTCCTGTTTTCCAGTTAATAAATAGTATAATTTAGCAATTAAAATACATTTTTGTAAATCATATAAGCTCGACCAAACCGTGTCCTTGAAAATTCATTAAAACAATAATAAAAATTTCATAGCCCATAACATTTCATAAACATCACTAATATTATCTTAATTAGGTACACAATATATAAAAAGGGTTTAAGTGCAAGTAGAATAAATAGAAAATGTATATTTTCACTATGTGTGAATAAAAAAATATGAGAAACTTCGTTATGTCATTTTCTAACAGACTATTATGTAACGGTTGTTATATAATACCACAGTGCACAAAAAAACCACTAACAATTAATTTAATGAAATTAGATTAAACCACTTACGACACTGTATGTACCCGATATCATAAAACTATATATACTGCTGCTATAGTTATATCTACAAATATTAAAACATGTGTAGCATAACTTTGAAGTACAAAAGCTTTTAACCTAAAAATGTTACAATAATTAAAACATAAACAAACATACATATATTTTTGTAAGTGGTTTAAGACCATGTTTGGTCCACTATTCACATCGTATATGTACGAGTATTTTTTATGTTTGTTTTTTTCAAGGTAAACAAACCGTTTATCGTAAACACTGTGATTTTTATTTATTATCTCCCTCAAGTGTAGATGAAAAAGTTTTTAATTAAACATTTAAAAATAAAAATATATCAACATTATACCCCGAGCTACCTCCCGGCATTATAAACATGTAGCGGATAATAATAGCGAACGAACCAAAGTATCCCCTATAGCAACTAAAATAAAAACACAACAAAAATCATTCGATAGGTGAAATGTTCAAAAGCATTCGAAAAGTGTACTGTATAGGGAGTAATAAAATTAAAACTCGTGTTACATCATTCTACACTTTATATACGAGGTGATATCATTTTTAACACAGTACATCTCCATGAGCACAGACCACTTCTTACGAAATAATTTTAAAATTAAATCTGCATATTCTCGTTCAAGTATCATTTATGGGGTAATACATTTTAAATAAAAAAAGGATTGTTCCATGAATTGTCAAGGAGATTGTTTTTGTTTTTTTTTTTTCTAAAACAAATATGATACTCGATTTAAAAGATGGAAAATTTGTCGAGCTAATTTTTTAAATTTATTGTCACTTTGTTTTGGAAAATATTGGGTGGGAGTGTGGTTTTTGCATACACATATGTGTTAAAAAATAACAAGAAAATTGACAATAACAATCATTTTGGTTAGCACTCAACCATAAAAGATACGTATTTGCAACATTGTCAATCGGGTTTAGTTGTATATGCTAATCCTTTCGTGACGTGTCCTGTAACCACTTTTTTAAATACAAACACCTCTTATAATACTGATAGTATGTATATACTTTTTTTCACATCAATTTATATTGATTTGATAAAATATATTACATAAATCATGTTACATAAAAATATATGTCTTATATTACATAAATATATTGTTAGGAAGATTGATTTTACTATTAACATCATCTTGAGCATTATTAATTCCGTAAATAGTAACGTCATTATAAATACTGATGGATATGAATGTCGGAAGTTAATCTTCGAAAAGCAGATTTGGTTTGACTAACTTTCTGAGAATTTATTCTCAAGTTTGAATTATCAAAGACATTAAAATTGAGTGGCGAATCGCTAACATTTAGATAGTTACCAACGTTTGGGATCGACGTTTTCTCCCTGATATTTCAATTTATGTAGAATATTTAGAAGGTTCGACCACTATTTCGCAAACTTTGCAAACTTGTCGAGCAACCAACTCCCTGGAAATTTATTTTCACCATGAGTGATTTGCAAGGATTCATCCTCAATGTACATGAGAGTTTGAGTTTGTGGTATTTGTCTAAAACGGTTAATTCAATTTATTTGTAATGTTATCATTTTTAAATCTAATTTGGTTTAATTTTAAACTTTTTTGTCAAATAAAGTGTATATAAATTAGATCTTCGTGCGGGTATTTGCTTAATTATTAGGTTATGTTATTACTATATTTTTGTTATTGTGTTATTTATTATTACATATAATATTTTTTAGCTACAATGGGACCAAATAATAAATTTGCATTTTCAGGCGAAAACTGATTCAATTTATTACACCCTATGGCAAGAACATTATTTGATTAATAGATTTGATTTTCAGGAATATTTGCAAATTACACTTGAATAGTGGCACACTAGAGTAGCCGATAAGAGATGACAGAATGCACAGTAAAATTGTGATTGTCTTATGCTAACAATAGTTTTAATATTAGCTACCGGAAAAATGGACCAATTCTGTCATTACTGACATACCTTTCCTTTCCCTACCCACAAAAAATTTACTAACTATAGGCCGCTAAGATTTCTGAAACCGGGTCTATCTCAATAATTTAACGAGTACTCTGCCTTATCCTTCCAAGTGTATCCTTCCAAGTGTAAACGGGTATACGAGGAGCCCAGCCAATTCCAGGAGATCTTCCTTAATACTTGGCCAAAACGGATTAATATTTTAAATATCGCAATGTGCATAATCAGGAGTCTTGGCAAAATAAGTCTCTTAGCAATAATGTGTAATTTTGGAAAGTTGCTGGTCTCTTTGGATATTTGAAGCTGTCATAGGCCTTGCACATTTTGACTTAAGCAATGTTTGTAAATATTTGAAAAATATCGTACGTTAAGAATCGTTTTATATAAACTATAAAATAAATAGCTTCGACCTCCCATGATTTGCTAAAGTAGATTTTCTTCGTCAGGTTTTCCTCTTTTCAGATCTTCCATGCACACTACAGTCGACCACTAACAACTTTTTGAAGAGTTCATGCGCGGATTAATGAGACCGACAGCCAATTTATGATTTGAATCATCTTCCGATGATAAATTCTCAAACATATTGAAATAATCTTCATTTTTCAATGTGTTCTTCAATGGCTAGCATTAAATATCAGCTCGTCAAATTTTAAATTTTCTACGTGGTGATTAGATATCGGTCGCATTTCAGTATTTAGCAAATGTGACGTTAATGTGTGTTGGTTCGGAAGCTGGCCAATTTCATCATCGGTATGGTATCCCAATTGTTGCGTATTGTTGCATTATTCTCAATTTTCTTCGTTTTGCGGTTGGTAATTCTACTGTCTCAATAACGCCGATATTGAAATAAAGTATCGTCAGACCCTAATTCATGCAAATGATCAAAAAGTTCAACGTATTATTTGGTGCAAGTCAAAATTATGTTACCTACGGAACATCAATTGTTTCCTTTTTGGCTTGTTGTTCATTAGCACAACTGGCAGTTGACCATATTGACGAATTTCCAGCTGCCTCTAGCAGATTGAACTCCAGCTTCTACGTTGAGGACAAGTTAACAGGTTGTCACTATTCTAATGATGATATACAAATATTAGAGAATAGGTCATCACTATTGCATAAGGATCAAGTTGCAAAAATGGAGGACCAATGATCAATTGTTAGGTTTACAAATACCAGTTTCTGAAAAAAAAAAACAAATTCCTAGAATTTGTTGAGAAGCTATAGTTGCGACTTAACTGGGATGACGAACTGCCTAAAGATGTTATGCAGATTTGGCTGAAAATTAGTGCCTCATTACACCTCGTTCACAGCATCTTGACTCCAAGATTTGAATTTACATGTCGTCCACAAAATACTTAATTTTTCAGATGTCTCGGATCTAGCTAATTGTACGGGAAATATACTGGTCCACCTAACTACTGCAAAAACAACCACTGCATACATCCTGGAAAGCATTCCAAAAGCCTAATGGATGCATGTCTCTTCAAAACAAAATTCTGCAGATTTAGCATTCAGAGGACTGGTTAAGGGGGAACGGACCCGAATGGTTAAACCAAGATGAACAACATTGGCCTAAAAATACTTCTTTATATGTGCAATAGCAATAGAGTCCAGTCACCCATGTAAACTATTGTTTACCAAATATTCGTCTAAAATTTACCGAATTTTAAGTTATGTGGTCATATTTATGTATAAAACAAGATTTTTGCATATAGAGGAAAAAGTAGCTTTCAAAAAATGCATTCTACTATATACAGTCGGTGAAATAATACAAGATGAAACTATTTCTTTATTGGGCACAGCTAGAATCATTTATTTTCAAACTAAAATCAGTGCATCGTGAAGAACGGCGAGATTAATATAGGAAGCATGTTCCTATTACTGACACTATTTCTTGATGACCAGGGACATCTTCGCGTTGGAGCGCGAATCAAAAATTCCACGTGTTCATTCGATAGAAAGAAGTATCCTTTTATACTCCCAACTGTTCATTTTAAGTAAACTAATAGGAGAAAGCTTTCGTAACCAACATTTTTATGCCGGACCACCATTATTAACAAGCCTACTTCGGCAACAATTTTGGATTATTGGTTGCAGAAACATGACCACGTATGAAATGCTTAATTTGCTTTAAACAAAGAAGGTACCGCAATGAGCAGCTAATGTAAATTTAATACGTCCGTTTCTTTACACAGACATCGATTATGCCAAACTATTATATTTCCGGGAAAAGTCTGGACGTGGTCAGTGCACAGTGTAACAAAGAATTAAATGGTACACTCCCGGACAAAATAGTATTGCAGAGCGTATTAATGGGACACCCTATGGAACGAGTTTGGTGTATGTTAATCTATTCCGACTTGAGTAAACGTTTTTGGGCCGAAGCTTTTTAAACGGCAGCATTATTGATAAACCAACTTCCAAGCAGAATTATGTGGTTGACTACACCAAAAGAATTTAGGTTAAAAACTAAATCAGACTTGACCACGTTACAAATGTTCCAATGCAAAGCAGTATTGGTACATCTTCCAAAGGAAAAACGGCGGAAGCTCGACACAAAGTTGATTGAATGTATTATGCTTGGGTATTGCAATGAATCGAAAGCATATTGCTTGCATAAAAAAGCAACTAAGAAAATTGTGATAAGCAGAGATGTTTTCTTCATAGAGTCAAGTTTTTCTGAAAAGCCAGATATAAAGACACCAATGCCAATTTAGGTGGCCGAAGCATTGAGCCCAAATGCTTGTTTGAAGAAGTTTTTTCGCAAAAACATGGCGTCGACTACCATGCAACGTTTTCTCCCGTTGTAAAGTATACATCGATTCAGTTCTTTTTGTCGATTGCAACGAAATTTGACCTATATCTTCGTCAAATAGTTGCAATTGATGCTTTTCTCAAAGGTGAACTGATATCAGTAATTGGAAGCTGCATAAATCGTTCTACGATTAGAATCAAATCGTGTATATGGAACGAAAAACTGAATGGTGTGCTGGTAAAATTTGGTCTGAAGCGGTGGAATGCCGATCAATGTATCTAGTATATGATGAATTGTAGCAGAATTTCATTTTTTGCTATTTACGTGGATGACGTACTGATTTTCAATAACGATGAAATTCCCTAATCTTTTCTAAAGGACGAGTTGTGCAAATACTTTGAGTTGAAAGATTTAGGTGACGCAACATCCGCATTGGGCCTCGAATCACTCGAGTCAGGGTGGTTGGCTCGGAACATAGCAAAGATTCTCAATTGTTTCAGTATGAGAAAATTCGCAGCGCCAATATCTCGACCATATATTTGTTATGAAGTAAATTTGTTGAGTCGATTTAGCAGTAATCCGGGAAAGGCACATTGGGCAGCAGTCAAGCATGTGTTGCGATCGCATCGATCAATACAAAATTGCTATGTTTTTACCATGCAAATTGCAGCTGTTGACGACCGAAGCAGAGTTCATGGCAATTGTATATGCAATACAAGAATCGATTTGCCTCAAGCGACTTTAACTCGAGCTTATGCCTTCATCATCAAATGATGAAACAAATGATGTATACTGTGACAACAAAAGCGCAATGTAAAAAGGCTTTGGTTTAAGGCTTTCTACGGATGTATAACAGTTTGAAATTAAGGTTAGCGAAATTACTGGTGGAAATTCTTTACATAAAGATATCTTTATGACTCTACCTATACTATAATTCGGACCAAAATAATTCGAAAAAATTCGTCAACGAGATAAAACCATTTAATTAATTAATTTAGGAACCGGACGGACTCTTTTATTTTTCTATGCAAAACGAGGATAAAATTTTAATTTGTATATGCATAAAATTAAACGCCCATGAAAAGCTCGAAAAATGCAAATTTATATACTTTAGATGAAAAAAAATTTAATAATTTTTTTTATTTTTTTTTTTTTAATTACAATTTTGATAAACCTACTTAATACATTTGGGCTGTATAATTTGTAAATTTAATAGCGCGTCATAAATAAAGCATTTAAAAGTAATTAAATTTAATTCAATTATCACTCAAAGCTATATAAATTGGTCAATATCGTAATATACAAATATAATTTAATGCCTTAGGACGTCAAATATTTATTCCGGCACTCAATAATTAATTTTATATTTTGAAAATTACAAAAAAATAAAATAAATTATTTAAATAAAAAATTGCAATAATATAATCTATATATAATTCTCCGAAGTCACGCTCCAAACATTGACAGTACATTTTTTTCGATAATCGATATTCCCTTAGTCGATCAAAGTGACGTGTCAGGATATGTTTCCCTTATTATAAAAAATAAATTTTACAATTAGCAAGTGGCCAAAAAGGTCATTTCGTGAGATGGAAAACTTTTTATACGACTAAGGCAATACCATTTTCTGTCACTATAAGTTACGTTTGTCGCTTCAACCGACTAAGAAAATAACAAAATTTTACTGTAGCCTTAAAAGGCAGGTGACACAACTACGGGAATATAGGTTTAAATGCCTGGTGTTGGTAACAGTACGCATTTTTAGTAGTCTTTAGAGCTTGCCAGTTGTACTAGTGGAAAAGAAACATGGCAGTCTAAGATTCAGCATCGATTATAGTAAGCTCATCACCATAACAAACTAGCATACATTACACTAGCAGATGCCCGACTAGTCTCAACACTTGACTTGCAGATCTGATCTTGGAAGGATTCTGGAAGTTACGATTGACGATAAAGAAAATACCATTTACAGTGTAGGCAATGAGTTATGATACTTAAAGTCATGCCCTTTGAATTATGTAACGCGCCTACGGCTATATTGATGATACCGTAGCAATGGGATCAGGGTTTGGTGATGTTGCCAGAAATTTGCATGAACTGATCAGAAATGAGACATTTCAAGACATAATAATGATAATAATAATAGATTGAAATCGCAGACAAAAGATCAGTAGCAAAAGCATATTGGGTTCAGAAGGACAATTGGTGGATCGAAGATAATTGCCTCGACAGAAACACGTAGGACACCTATAAATTCACAATCAAACGGAAATCATACAAAAATTAATAACAAAGTGATAATGATTAAAACCCATAGAAATTCACCAAAGGTTGCTTAGATGTGTAAAAAAAGTACGAGGAACTATGGGGGTCCCTTTGAGAGATCGGTTTAATAAACATCTCAAGATTCTCGAATATTTAAATCCATCATGAAAACCCGTCTTAACGAGTAAAAACAAGGATTATGTGTTGTTTGAAAGTATAAAGGATATTGAGCCAAGAGTAATAAAATTAAAATAAAAATAAAATATCAGTTTTAGGTAGGGTGTAGTCGTTTTCACACGGTAAATCAGTCAGAACACATTTTGTAAGCAGTAGCATAAAAAATTCATAAATTTAAAATACATAATCATTGAAACACCTTGTTACAGGCGTTAAATTTCAACCGCATAAAAGTTACTTTCTAATAAAAATATTTTATGAAACAATCCATAATATCCCATTCACACAGCTTTGACGTTTTATATTACACTATAAACTTTAAAATTTCGAATTTTATCTCAATAATGTATCGCATACCTACGACGTTACTTTTATGATGTAGTTTTGTCTGTTACTCAAAATGGTAGATAAGGTATTGGCATAAAAAATCCGTAACCTGTCAATTGTAGGTTTTTTATTTGAAATGTTGCAGCAGTACGTATATAAACATAATATTTTATCATAATTTAATATTAGTATAGTATAGAAAAAGGTTGTATAGTTCAACGATTTCAATTTGAATTATTCCAGTGCTATGCCAAATCAAAATTGAAGACCAGAGACAACTTTCTTCTTCTTCAATATAATGTTGTTTTGGAATATTGTTTTAAAAAGACAATTAAATATTTAAACAGTAAAATTATCACATGCCGAGTTTACTACTGCAACAAGGATATTTAAAAATGTAAGCTTGACTAAACGCAACCAAAATTTAGTTCAAATCTTGGGTTAATCATAGATTAAGATATATTATAGATGTCCCATACACAAGCAACAAAAATGTTTATATAGAATTAATAATAAAAAAAGGAAAAATAAAAGAAGAAACCATTTTTCTTGGTTACTATATAATGAAGGTTTGTAAAATATCCATTCGACAATTTAAAGAAAAACAAATATAAAATAAAACCAAGTAGTCTTTCTATACAATGAAATCTGTCTTTGTAGTTGAAAAATATATGTTTGTACTTTGTACAGTTAAACAAAAAATGCTTTCATATTTTTATTCAAACAAGTGATACCCATCAGCATATGCCACTTACTTTTATTTTTTGTTCTAATTGGATAATCTTTTTATATCTTAATCTTTGTTTTAATTCAAATGACATTAAAAAGAATTATAAACTGGGAATGATATTGATCCAATGTTATCAGCAGAGGTTCATAATTAAAATGATAATGGACAACTTTACAAGTTGGATTTTAAATACAATGTGCATGGTTTATTTATAAAATTTAATAATTCTTTTTTTGTGTTCGAATAAAAATGATCCAACCAGATTTATTTATGGAAAGTTATCTCAAATAGGCGTCATCCTTCTAATTCGCCAATATTTTTCCCGATAGAGATCGATGGTTACCATCCTTATTTTATTTAGAGGCTTTTTCTCTATTTTAATGGTACATTTTTGTTTTTATGTTTATTTTACATTGAACACTTTTTGCCTTCTTTTTTCTCAAAGTCAAGTCAATTATGCATTTAATTTCAAATTGTTTACAGATGAACCACACAAGCTAAGTGGTACTCCCACATAATATTTGTTTTATGTTCCGTAAATTAATATAAATTAGATATGCATTTTTGTTGCTTGTGTATGGGCCATCTTTATTATATCTTAATCTTTGGTTACATATAACCAAACGAAATAAAGTTCATTATTGTATCCTAGAGTTTTATATCCAATAAAAGATGTCACTATCCATTTGCTTATGCACTGTGGTTGAATACTCGTTGCAGTCAATTTTGATATATGTGTCGCGGTCATTTTGTCTCTTTCAAAATTTGGTGTCGGCCTTGACTGGGACAAAAAACTGGTTTAGTCAAGTATTAAGACTGCTTGAATTTTGTTACGTTATTTTATTCACGGGGAAACAAACTTAAGCCTAATTACAATTACACTATTACAATAATTACGTTCTGCAGACTGAAGGTGTTTGTCCAACAAATTCGTGAGATTTGTGGCATTTTATCCACAAAAAGGAAATTAGTTGGGATCCCCTCCAATGACTTTTTAATCTCTGGGTGCAGCTTCCCGTCAATATATTTAATTTATTTGCTAACTTTTTCAGAAAAAATACTCAGGAGTTTACTCAACTTATCGCTTACTTTAGATGAAGTCTTTGATTGGCTTTCCCACTAAAATTTCTATAAAAGTGCGGGTTTCGATGTTTACCCCGCCTAATATTATTAGAAACTGTCCTGGTAATTTAATTTAGCCCATTACTTTTATTTTTAATGAAATCTGCGTACTCAAATTTTTTCCAAATCCGTCCTCAAAAGTTAAAACAATAGGAGAACAAGCGGATGCACCTAGAGTATTAGAACTTCAAAGTAATCCACGCGAGAACAATTTAAAAATTCAGCGTGCAGGTATCTACGCATTCTAAACGATCGTGGATGTCGGATGCTAGCTGCAATTTAGATTCACTGAACTATGTTCACTGATAAAATTAGTTAATTCTCTGCAAGACTAAATAGTATAGACTAAATAGTATAAGTACTTTTTACGACAACAGGCGAAAAACCTGAATTCAAGACCAATAGCGGTGGCTAAAGCTGAAGACATAAATTATTTATCACCAGCCTTCTTCTTAATTGGTCGTACTTTCATGGAAATTGCCGACAAAAACGTGACGAAAGGGAAAATTTCGTCAATAGCTAGATAGAGATATTTCAAACTCTTTTGGAAGCGATGGCATCAAGACTACCTAGCACTGCTGCAAAAAAGGCACCATAAAACACAAGTACAATGACACAAATGTATCCTTCAAATACATTTCGGTAACTGATTTTCAGAAAATATGACCATTTATAATTAAAATGAAATCACATTTTTATAACCTTTCAGAATTTTGCGTACAATATGATTTTTGGAATTCCTAATTGACCCATTTAAACCGAACAGTCAATTTAACAGTAAATATTTTTGTCCATTATACATTTCAGTTCCGAGATAAAAACAAAAATTTGCTGGAATGTATATGAAATATATGAATATGGCGTAAATTTATGTTCAAAATTATCGAACACTCAATTTGATTGCTTAATTGGCGCTTTTCGAGCACTTCTCCGTTCACCTAAGGTACAAAAAAATCCAAATGAAACCACAATTATGTTATTTCTTTTGCTAACTGTAGCATTCAAATATATTATTCTGTTGATAAAATGTAGGTCCTTGACAGTATAAAACTTTGATTTTTCCGGTGCAAAATGTCAAGTTCTGCATTAGTGTAAAAAGAGCAAACAGAAATAGCTACATCAGGTATAAAAATTTATATTTTATAATTTTTTCCTCTAGAAACAGTATATTGCGAGACATTCGTCCAGAATTTCAAGAAGTAGATGAAAAGGAAATTTAGGACCATAATTATCAAATGTGATAAACTTGTCGAGTGAACCCGCCTTCTCATCGTTTCCATTCTTTGTTGTTATCGCAGCTTTCAAACATACCTTGTACACCCCACCCCCATCAGCTCCTGAACTCATGAACGCCATCAGCGTGCGGGTCTCAATGGCGTCGTGTTAACGACACTAAATGGGACTCGCACCTTGATCTGTTACAGTGGCGCCCAAACACAAGGATAATTCAACCTTTCCTTTCCCATCTTAATCCGGTTTATTTTTTGTTTTGTTATATTTTCAGTTTATCAGCTGTTTTGACTGAAAGTATAATGCACCATTTGTTTTTCTCGATTTTGTTTTTTACTTATTATTTTTTTTAGTTAACCCATGCGCTCGTTTGCATCCGTTTTATATACGTTGAATCAAATGTTTGGCAAGCATGAGTTAACCATCTATTTTGTAATGTAATCTTTTTTTCGGCGGTTGGTCCTCGACGTCGATCATGGAGCACTGGTGCTGCTTTCAAGGATTGCGGATTGTATTGACATCGATCACGGAGCACTGCTGCTTCGGTCATGGTGGTTTGACTTCGGAGTGTCTTCTGATATATACGTCTTCTGTTGATATACGATTTATATATTTGTTAGTTGCTACTGCATCCTTCCTTTTAAATGGTATTTTCTATAAAAGGGCGGGAGGTTGCTCGGTTATTGAACCTTTTGATGCTCGTTCCTTTGATTAAACATTGATGTGTTCATCCCTGAATTTTTTTATTTATTTTGTAAATTATTTTAAAATTAATTTTTTTATGAGACTTGTTCAAGTGACCCCGCTTCCTGTCTTTCTCTTACTTACGGTTATCCCAGCCTACAAGCATGTCTTGCAAACTCCACGCCCCACCCTGAGGTCCAACCGGCTATAATACTGCAGCAAGGCCTCTGCTTGAAGAATTCTCTCTTAACGCTAACAGAGTGGGGATCCTATTGATTTCGTTTTAATGACACTAATGGGACTGGCACCTTAAACCGTTCCAGTTGATTAGGAATCAACTGGAGCCCATTAACCAATTGTTTACTTTTAACGCTATACCGCATAACTCCACAAAACTCCACAAAACTCACAAAACGTACACGGCTTGTGCAATAAAAGCCAGTCGGCATATGGTGCTGTGCTGTATTACCGCATTGTAAACCCAAATGGAGAAACGTATGAGGCACGGCTATCCTCTAAAACAAAGATGGTACCAACCAAACAGTAAACTTTTCCTCGCCTCTTATACTGAACGCCACTGTAATTCTGACATATCTGATCTATCTGCGTTGTGGGAGTCAAGACAGCAAATCAGCGATGTATAGACCAATTCACAAATCGTACTGGATTGTCTTGAAAGTCATTTAAAACTTTGAAACACTTTCATTGGCAACCGCACTTCCAAAATTTCCTTCACGAGAAAAACTTGGCACTATATTCCTTCAGACGAGAATCTAGCCGATTGTGGGTCTAACATAAATGATGTGTTGGGATTTTAATCGAAACAGGAAAACCTGGTCCAGTGGTCCATTTGGGCCTGGTAGAAGATTTAACCAGTGACGCATTCTTGGGTGTACTCAAAAGATTCAATGCTGGGTGTGAATTTTTAAAGTAATATATTCAGTGACAATGTTTCAATTTTGTCGGTGAAGACAGAAAATTTCGAAAAATGTTTGCTAAAATAATGAAAAGTTTTAATAATATTTCTAATTATTTTTCTAAATATCGCATAACATGAAACTTTATCGCACCTCCAAGTTCTCTCCATTTAGAAGGACAAGGGAAGCAGCAGCCAAGTCTACCAAATTTCAAGAAACATTTCGACCGTAGAAGAGATAAATACTCTGCTGACCGCAGGGTGCTATCAATGATTTTGAAGTCGATCTACTTGCTTAGCACCAAAGCAGGTACAACAAATGGGACCGCAGTTCTCGAAAATGTGGTATCTGGCGTATCTTACATCTTTAAAAAAACCATCCAAATGGCAAACCAGAAAACCACCAATTCAGGTGGATGAAATCGTTTTAACTAGAAACGGCAATTTTCCTGTCAGGCAGTGGCTCTTTTTTCTCTAAAATAATGTCCTTTGGCGGCGGCAACTGTAGATGACTAAAATTGGTCAGTCATATTACGAAAATTCTCTTGACATACAACAGGTGTTATTAGATTTTCAGCAAGCATTTATATGATTCAATCATGATTCTTCCTTGATTCTTAGAATCGAGGAAGATAAATATCTTCCGTAAAAAAGAACCACAACAACGTCTAATAGCGCCAGCCCAACCAGGATTTCAGCATTTGCAGATCCAAACAAAAACTACAAAATAAAAAATTTCCAAACCACTTAAATTGACTATTGACGTCGATTGTTTATGTTTACATTTACAACTGACAACTAAGGAAGTAAAACTCTTAATTTTAAAGGTGCTAAAGTAAACGAATTATATTACATCTCGTAATATATGGTTCTATAGATATAACGGTTTTAGGATATTGATAAACTCGACAACCATATACTCGAAAACTAAATAGCTTAAGGGTGAAATTTTGATAATAAAAAATTTTCAGTATTCGCTATTCTATTTTAAGGACATGTATTCAATCGATATGCGAAATCAAAAACCGTATTTTGGTGCGATAGACATGAAACAATTTAAATCAAAAAAAGATCAACATACAGGAAATTTAGATGGAAATGGAAAACTCCCTCAAGTGTTTTTCACCGTTTTTGTCATCAAATCCGTAAATAAAATGAAATATGTAAAACATGGTATGTACTATACATATGTACATACAATATAAATAAATTTTTTATATTTAGATGTTGAACATGTTTTTTGATGCACGACCAAAAACAATTGAGTGATGTATATAGCTGGTGGCAAAAAGAAACGTGCAGCAAGTTCTTTTTAGCATCACTTTAATATTGCTTTCCTTCCAAATTAAGATCCTTTACGATTTTTAATATCCTTTTTAAGATCCTGTAATTTGACATTTGACTATAGTGGGTTATATTGAGTTTTGAGTATGCTATCATAGTTAATTTCAAAGTTAGTGTTTTTTTCAATTTCCTATTAAAATAAAAAATGAAATGGAAAAAATATCAATCAGTTTTTTTGCCATTGCAATGATTAAATTTATAATAGGAAAAAGGAAATCAAACCAAGAATGTAATAAAATTTAAATAAATATTTCGAAATTGAAAACAAATTGCTTCCCACCTGGAAATCAACCTAACAAAGGTGGGAGTGCAACAAATTGAAATACAAATTTTTGTTGATAACTTGTTGAAATATTATTTTTAATAGAATGACATTTAAAAAAAATCTGTGCTTTAGTTCAAATATAGCTACTAATCCATCGATTTAACACTAAAGTAATGCAAATAAATAAGACTAGTATATATTTGTTTTATATTATATTATTATTATATAAGAAGAGCAATGCCACAGTGTCAAACAAAACGATGTTCAAAAAGAAAATTAGAATTTTGTAAATCTCTACAGAACGAATTTAATTAAATATTTTATTTCGTTTTATATTAAATGCTAGACTATCATACCGAACTAGTTTGTGGGTGGTTCGATTTCCTTTTACATGAACAAAGCATACACATACACCATATAAATTTAATGAGTTATTCAGAATCTAATATATTGCAAACATATACAAAAAAAATTTATATTGAAATACCAAAATGGGTATGGTATCTGTTCTCATTTGGGCAATTAATTGATATATAAAACCATTTTCATTAAGTAATCGTGGCCAAATGTTTCATCAATGCTCGTAATTAAATATGATGATATTCATATATAGTTAGATGGATTCTTTATCTATCAGTTTATTTTATATATAGGGTGAGTCGCTTTTACTAAGATAATCGTTTCGTTCTGAAAAAAATTTCTATCCAAAAATTTAGATAATTTCTAATTTGATTGACCAACTTGTTTTTTGCTTAGTTTGTTTTCAAATAATTTTTGTTTTTGTTACTTTTACATTTGATGTATAGTAGCAGGATTCTACTAACTCATTAATTTTAAAGTTTCCTATAAAATAAAGTGTATATAAATTAGATTTTCGGCGATTACATGACGTATAGGTCATTAAACGGTTAATTCAATTGATTTGAAATGTTTAATCAGTTTTAGTAAAATCTAATTTATATTAATTTTAAAGTTTTGTATAACTTAAAGTGTATATAAATTAGATTTTCGGCGATTATATGACGTATTGGTCATAAAACGGTTAATTCAATTGATTTGAAATATTTAATCAGTTTTTTTAAATCTAATTTTTATTAATTTTAAATTTTTGTATCAAATAAAGTGTATATAATTAGATTTCCGGCGATTACATGACTCATTCGCCATAAAACGGTTAATTCAATAGATTTGTAATTTTTAATCAATTTTTGTAAAATCTAATTTATATTAATTTTAAAGTTTTGTATAAAATAAAGTGTTTATAAATTAGATTTTCGGTGAATACATGACATACTGGTCATAAAACGGTTAATTCAAAACTAATTCAATTTATTACAGTCTACGGCTTGGAGAAATGAGACCATTAATAGATTTTATTTTTAGGGAATTTTCTTGCAGATTGCAGTTGAATTGTGGCACACTGGCGTTGCTGTTAAGATATGACAAATTATAGAAAAAAGAATGTAGAGCAGTTCAATAAAATAGTGATTATCTTATGCAAACAGTAATTTGAATATTGGACCGGGAAACCGGACCTTGTTTCCATTTAAGATTCAGTTGACACAAGAGCTTCTTCCACAAGACCATTTACGCCACCGTACATATGTTAATATGATGTTACAGCTCGCCCATGACATCCCCGATTTTCATGAAAAATTTTCATTATAAATTTTTAATCATAATGAGTGACGAGGCACATTTTCATTGAAATGGATATGTGAATAAACAGAATAGTCGGTTCTGGGCAATGGAAAACCCTCAAATTATTCATCAGTACATTAAAAGTGACAGTCTGGTGTGCAATTTGGTCAGGAGGAATCATTGGACCTTACTTCTTTGAAAAACAAAATGGTGTAACGATAACTGTGAATGGGGAGCGATATCGTGATATAATTAAAAACTTTTTAACGCCACAACTGCATGCTTTGGGTTTGATTAACATGTGGTATCAAAAAGACGGTGCCACATCGCATACAGCCAGGATTACAATGGAATTACTGCGAGACCTCTTTCCACAACAAGTTATTTCAAAAAATGGTGATGTCGATTGGCCT
This sequence comes from Tipula confusa, assembly GCA_963556175.1. Classification (NCBI taxonomy): domain Eukaryota; kingdom Metazoa; phylum Arthropoda; class Insecta; order Diptera; family Tipulidae; genus Tipula; species Tipula confusa. The sequence continues at coordinate 211,715,810 of OY744475.1, read as the reverse complement.
ACAAGGTCTTTTTGTGGGGATATCTATAAAGCAAGGCTTATGCAAACAAACCAGAAACGTTTGAGCAACTCACACAAAATATTCGTGATGAAATTAATGAAATACCGCGTGAAATGTGTGAGAATGTAATGAAAAATGTGATCAAAAGGGCTCGCATTTGTGAGGCTAACAGAGGCAGACATTTATCTGATATTGTATTCCATACATAATTGCCGACATTAAATAAAACATTTATCAATATAAGATCCATTCTCTTTCATTTAATCAAAAATTTTAAACAAACAAAATATACCTTCCCGGCGGACACCCTGTATATGAAATTCTCTCCTATGCTACCGTTTGTTAAATGGAAAAAGGCCTAGTGAGAAAAGGTCCAGCTTTAACCAGAATACCTCAAAAGTGCTTGGTCTCACAGTCTTATCAATCTATTAATCAATCAATTGTAATTTTGAGCTGTGCACTGAAACCATTAACCATCTAATTTTTCTCTGGATCATAAGGCCTTTGAGCCGGACACTGGTTTCCATTTGAGTGAAAGTACAGAAACGAAATATAGAAGAGAAATCTTATTTTGGTAAATGTGTGCGTCCATAATGTTGAGGGAAACACTTTTTGGAAAGATGCGACTGATAATTGTTAGTTCCAGAACGTTAAAAATTCAGAAGAAATTATGTTCGTGATTTTATATAACCAACGCACCAGTCTATGGTATGCAAGACCAACTAAATGCGATAAATATCACAGGAGCAATCAAACGATGTTAAGAACAGTATAAACAATATCCGAATCTTGTGTCGCGACTAAAAGTCACGGGATACCAAAAACCAAATAGACATACTGGAACAAGAATTTGTTAGCAAATTCTACGGTAACTATCGAACGGAGTTAGATGCTTGGTTAAAAGTAGTAGCAGTGCCATCACGAAGCGATGTTTATACATATCGACGAAAACCAAAAAACTGGAAACCTCACAGACACTAGAAGATACGCAGCGATTTATTCTACTGTACCGATCTTCAACAAGCAAGCTTCAATCGAGGCTAATAAGAGCAAAGTTATATTCAACAATAAAAATGTGGGCAATTCGGCGGTGCAAGCACGAAAATCTAAAACACAAAACGTCAAAATGCGTTTGTGTTATACAATAATGGACGATGTGTATCTTCTACTAGAAGCTGAAGGCACCCATGATCAACTTAGCTGCATGAAGAAATATTTATATGGATGTAACTCCAGAGGAAAAAACAACGATGCACTTCTTCTGCGAGGTCTACTACTACTCAATATTAATCAACAAATTTGAGATACTGAGATCCAGAATCACCGCGGTGCGCTGAAAAACTAAGAGGATTAGATAAACAGGGTGTCCAACTAAGACGGATTGAAATCTCAAACGTCGATGCTGAAAACCAACTGAAACCCACTTTACTAACCAGTGCCGGTAGAATTAAAAGCCACCTTGAAGCAACAGATGATAATTACTAATGATGCATAGCTTTTTTGGTAAATCGATACCAAAAAAAAAGCTCCTAGCAACCAACCATATAAATACAATGCTGAACTTTCCAGCAATATAATCAGATTAGTAAGCACCATCGATACAGAATCATGGATTAACAACGTAATTCCAATTGTGATGAAAAAGTCGGATAATAAAACATCCAGGTTATACGAAACGTCAGTTGGAGATCCTAAAAAAATGCCAAAAATAGAAGACTTTCTCGGGTTTCTATAACGACGATTCCAACCCTAGAAGCGACAAAATCACGAGTTAAAAAGGACTTTGTACAACTTCAACAACAATCCACGTTAAAGTGATCCAAATTCATTACTCAAAATCAACTGTACAATATGTGTTTCAAGGAGAACCACAATTTTTGCTTCTTTTCCGATGCCTTTAGTATGCTTGGGAAAGCACAATACACTACTGCACTCGAATAATCATCGGCATACAATGCTCACCATGAAGGTCGATGATATATTGATGCAATGGTTCAAGTCAAAATTAGGAACCAACAATCGAAACTACTATGAATATTAATTAACTCAGGTCCATAAATTTCGTTTATCACCGAAAAAGCATCGAAACAAATCTGACCACCTACGAAATGGAAGCAAATTCATAACTTAAAATAACGCAAAATTAGTAACATTTCAAGTACAAGCACGATTTTCGTCGATTTTTTATATAAATGGAAGCCGTAGTGTTACCAAGTAGCACACAGCCTTTACCCGATCAGAATTTTGACAGTATAGAAGATGGAATCATTAAAATAACCTAATCTGGGCGGATCCAAATTATAATCAAACAAAGCAAATCAACTTTCTACTGGGTGTCGATTATTATCCAAATATTTTAATGACAGATAGTCAAGACGAAAAGAAAACCTTTCTAATTATTAAAAATAATTCAAAGAGATTTCTACATAAATGACTTGTTATCAGGAAGTGGCAACCTAGAGGATGCTCAGATAGCGCAAGATCAACTGATTAACAAACTATCCGTACCGGAGGTTTTCACTGGAGAAAATGAGCCTCTGATCATCACCAACCCGTAGAAAGAGTCAATCCAGGCTCGAGATCATTCAAGCCTTTAATATTTAACGACGAATCATTAAAACACTAGGATTAATTTGGAATCCAGCCAGTGATACAGAAAATATGTTTCCTAGCTAGAGGTATCAAAGCAAACGAATTAATCACGAATAGTTTATGGTGGAATGGTCCTCAGATAATTGTTAATAAGGCAATCCAGCTATCACCAATGCTAGTAAAAGAAACCTCAGATCAACAGAAACTAAAACCATGAAGTTTGGGAGCCCCAGGCTGGATTCTATATAGCAATAATGGTAATAATTTTGTCGGTGATAAACACCAAGTTGCACGTGAAGTAGCTGCACTACTTCTCAAAAGAATTTTCCGAGTACTTAAACTAATTACAGCATATAAGTAAATGATCACAAGAACAACCATTCATGAAGATAGGTGACTTAGAACTCGTCAAGGAGGACAATTTTTCTTCATTAAAATGGTTAACTGAACGTGTAATGGAAGTACATCCATGATTAGATCAGAAGATTAGAAAAGTCTCACTTCCCGTAGATAACCTTATATTAGTCATAAGATATCGCCATTACCCATAGAATATGCATAAAATTGAAAACGAGATTGACCAGACAAAAATGAAGTGTCCATCAAAAAACAACTACCACCTTCACTACGTGTTCAACCTCATCGAGAAGTTAAACAACGAAGAATGCATCACATCAAGGAAGTTTGAAGATGTAGTCCCATCACATTTGCAGCAGCTTCCACACCAACAAGGGTAAAAAAAACAACAATATCAGGCATCCAGAGACACGTCTCTAACATGACCAAATCAACGGCAAAATTTACTGCAGTACAATTTCGTGATATCGATCTCTGTGGTTCTTAGGGTAACTTTATTTTTGTAAATCTTATTAGTTTACGATACCTCTTGGTGTTTCTTTTGGATCTAAAACTAGAGAATTTGAAATTTTATCTTAATTAACTTCTTCCAAATAACCTTTTTGACTAGTTTGGTTCATCTTAAAGTTGACTTTCCGAGGTCATCTCGATTTCTACTTTTTGACTACCGAGCTTAATATCATATTGATAATTAAGATGGTAAATATCGAGTGTTTTCTTGATTGTGGCATAAAAAAGGCATCGTGCGTTGGATTTTTGTTTCAAACTGGTTATCGATGCCAACCTGCAAATCCAGCAGTATTTCAAAATACTGCAAAAACGATTTTAGTGGAATGTCCTTTGTGAACAGAATCACTTCTGTCTTTTCATTTTTTGTGTATTAAGCGTGCTATAACTTTTTTTGACAAGGGTGGGCCATTTTTTTATTTTGTATAAACTGTTTCAATTTTCTACCAACTAATACAATTTGTGGAATTTATATTTTATAATCGGCAAAAGTGTTAAACTTTTAAGGCAATTATACAATCAGACACTCAATTTGTCGACTACAAAAGGATATTTCATTCCAAAAACCAATTTATTTTTAATTTGTCTAAATACATTTCCTGGATAAATGTCCTTGTTTCGAGCAAAAATTTGCTTTTTCGAAAACCATCGGTGCGTAATATTTTAATGAACAATTTTATGCTCCACTGGATATAACGTTATTATCGGGAATCATGCCGGACATCAATCTATTTAAGGTATTTTAGTATACAACATAATGGTAATTAAGATTTATTATTATGATACCATTAAAAAGATTTTGTTTCAAAAATTTGTTGGTGTCGTATAATTTTGTTTTACCTTTCGCATATTTTAATCGGTTCGTTTAACAATTATACATCAGGGCCATGTTAAAAATATACGAAAAGCGTACATGTATATACTAAGTGTAGCTTTAAAATGTTCATTTCATTTTTAACAATTAGTATGATGAACGAGAAAACAGAATTTCCTTCCTAACATTTTTTCTAACAAAACAGCAAACAAAACGAGTACGTATACGTATACCTAGAAAACAAAACGGATCGAAAACTGAAACTTTTTAGTAGTAATTAGATTTGAACTTTTTGGTTTGGTGCTTTTTATTTTCTTTTTGTTTTGTTCGACTTTCTTTTTTTTTGCCTAAAGTTGGTTTACTATAAATCAAATTACGAGTCAACAACAACAGCAACAGTCGTAAAAGCTATACTAATAAAACAAAAAAGTTACATTTATATTTGTCTTGTGCTTTAGTATGGGGATCAAAATGTTTAAGTTCAATGAAAAATTGACTATTTAATTTTGTTTTTGTTGTTTAGTTATAGAAAAATTTAAATTTTTAATATTGGGCAAATTTTCTACAAAAACAGCGCTCCTCAAATATCTACACTATATGAAACATTAGAAAAATATCTGTAGATTAGAATTTTACAATCCACCCACCAATTTCCTCAAATTTTATTTTCAACGAAACAAATCTAATTTCAGTTTAAAAAAAAAAAGATAACATTTTTCGGAGAAATGCCAAAAGCAATACTGCAAATAACTTAACACATAGTTCGAAAAAATCTCCCAAACGGAAATAATTCAATTTATCGATGAATTTTTATTGTTTCCAAAATAATTAAAGGTTCACTGGGTCTAGACATTTTTTTGACCAAAAGCTTTTTTTGTATTGTTCGTCATATATTCTGTGTCAAGGTTATCTGTATGCCACGATAGAAATGTAACGCTTTTTTTATTAGCTTCCTAATTTCAATGATGTGAAATCCAGCCAAGAAATTGAAGTTTGAAGTACTTACCTGTTATTGCAACTTATTGCAAAATTAATTTCGTTTAATCGTTAATTCATGAGTTTGTTGATTTTAGAGAAATACTTCCGACAAACTAGGTTTTGAGTGTTTTATGATTTCAATTTGTCAAAATATATTTGTCAAGTGAAAATATGTATTGGACTTATCCATCACATTATATTAAAAATATCACTTGCCAAAGAAAAAAATATATTTTCGGTAACTGGATTAGGCTCATAAAATGTTAATGTTTCTATACTGAGATAACACATCTTGTTATTAATCCCATTACAGATCCTAGCATTCAGTTAAACATACAAACAGCAGTGTTTCAAAAGGTGAACCGTCTGATGATCTATGAGAATTTTTCTGATTTAGATCACCTGGATAAATAATGAATTGCATATCAAAACTTTCCCGTTCCAGGTAAGATAGACATTTAAGTTGAACTTTATACTAGTTCTTTAATATACTAAAACCAGATCGTACTACAAAAGCCAAGGAGTCGGACAAAACTATACTACTATTTTAGGTTAGATCTTAGTTGGACAATATAATCAAGCTTTCAATGCAGGATTAAAATCCAGTCGTGTTGGTCACAATGTGATTTGGATTTTATACTTAGAATATTCTGGAAGTGGAAAAAATCCCAAATAACACAGAATATATAGAGGGAAAAACGGGAATGCGAATAACTTTTCATTTCAAATGTTACCAAAATCAGCAAAGGAAGAGTATTGGTGAACTTTCTATTAAAGATACCGGAAGCAACAATTAATAAACACCATGCGAGATAGTTTGGTTTCAAGTCAGTGTTGAGAGAATCACCATAGCAGCAGAAGATAGGATTTTATGTTGTTAATTGTAAAATTAATTTAAATGGAACGTATACGGATTATATGGTCATAGTAGAAACAAAACCAGTTGTAACACATTTGATGGTATTTGTGAAAACAAATTTAATATATATACATTTTTACACTATTCACGCGATATATCGAGTATTCTTAGTTATTACCGTGGTTTCTCGATAAATCGAAAAACAAAAGTATTAATTTTAATTGTTTTTCTGTTGTCATTAATTCCGATGCATGTTGAACAAATAATTATTCTCGTAAATTCGATCAAAGCCGAGCAATTATTCTATATAATAAAATCTATAAAATAAATAATAAAAAAATTTTAAAAAATTGATTCAAAAATCACATGCAACGATCACAATTTTTTCGACCTAAGTAAGTTACACGAAAAGGTTTAGTAAATTAAAATATTATCGTACATTTTTCTACTAATCATAATGAATGACAGTGAAAGTGTTCCTAGTATCCGTTATAATCCAAGCGCAGGTTAGTAATATCGTTGCTATAGCTAGTAGTAATATTATTTACTGGTTTGATGTACCAATTGGATTTTAGGTATACGTCCGATGAATTAAAACGAATTCTTGAAGAATCAAATTATGGATATGAGGAACAACATTGCAACTGACGACAAAAACTACGTACCAAATGCTGATGATGAACAGTCAGATATTGAACAAGAAATAATCATGAGCAGAAAGAAGAGAACGGCTCAGATAAAAGTATGGAGGAAGAGCCTGTGCCCCAAAGTACAGACAACATTTTGACTGCTAAAAATGGATCTCAATGGCAAAATAATCCCTGGCCATGTGCACAAACCAAAGTTCAAAAAGTTTTAGGGCAAATAGCTTTTCAATTCAATCATTACAAAGAAGATGTGTGATATCATTATTCAAGAAACAAATCGAAAGGCCAAAAAAGTTTGTGACATTTACAACAATCGCCTGGTAAAAAAATTTCCTGATTCTTCAAAACGACCACAAACGATCAAAAACATGCGAGCCATTTCATGAACTCTATGCGGTTTCGGCATATTAACTACTGCTGGTATGCAAACAACAAGCAAAATCTAGACGATATGTGGAGTAAATATGATCTGCCTTTAATACACAATACGTATCTTCAAAATCTGCCAAATATGGCATAAAGATTTTTGCAAGGTCAGATTTATACTAGAAAACTATTAGATGATCCTCATCAAGTAAATATTGGTGAACGCACAGTATTGAGCCTCGACAGCGCGTATAAGGCTCTTGAAGAAATGTTACTTTCGGCAACTAGTATGGAACTTTTTGGCATAGTAAAAAAAATAAAAAGTTTTTACCAAAAAACATGCAACCGTCTAAAGAAAGAGTTATATACTCGACCAATTTTGCATAGCCATGATGTAAAACTCTGTTCATACGTGCCAAAAATAAATAAATCAGTCTTGCTTTTAGTATCCGCATGCACAGAACGGAAGAAGTCGAAGAGACTCATAGCAAAGCCAAAGATAATAAAGTACTATAATAAAACCATAGGTGGAGTCGACGTAATGGATAAAATGTTAGGAGAGTACTTAGTAAAACGAAGAACATTACGTTGGCGTTTGGAATTTTTCTACAACATGATTGATGACAGTGGCTTAGCATCGTATATTACATATACAAAACGCAATTCATAGTTCAGAACTAAGGACCAACGAAGAAAGTTCCTCAAAGATCTTGCCAATCAGCTATATAAGCCTTCAATCGAAGATCGTAGTACAAAGCCAATTTTGATGAGAAACTATTTTCTTCGAGGTGCAGTAGACATGGTGCTTGGGTGACAGTTGTATGAAGATATAGTTGTACCTTTGCGGCCTGTTACGACACAAAAAATTTCTTGACCCTGTATCTCTAAAAAGGGTGAGGATATTTTTCTAAAAATAGGTTAGAAAAACCTCTCTACGGCTTCTGCAAGAAAATTTATAAGTATTTAAAAACGGAAAAGGTACAATTGCACTTATGCCGCCGGACGAGGGTTAAGATTATTAAAATTTACGATAGTTTACCTTAGAAATACGGAAATTTATCTGCAAGGTCCATATATCTGAAAAAATAAAAAAAAATATATATTAAGTTTATGCTGCTATGAAAAATTATTATTACATTTTATTATTTTCCATAATGAATTTTACAGATCTAGTCCGTAATAGAGTAGAACGAGTAAGAAGTTATTTATATAAGCTTGAATTCTAAAGCAAAATTCTATAAATCATTAATATAACCAACCAAGTAAAATGGAAACCTTGACAAATACATTTCCTATAGAAAACCACTTTGAAACCTTAAGTAATGCTAAATTGTACTCTTCCAGTGACTTATTATCAATATTGGAAAAATCTACTCCGAAGACGCCGTACTCTAGGGGAAAAGTCCTGGTCATTCTAACAACAGCTATTCAATATTTCTTAATGCTATAATAAAACAGAAAATGTTTGATATTGTGAACGCTAAAACCGAAATAATACCGGTCTCTGAAAGAACCTGGAGAAAATTTAATGTTCAATATTTTTTTAAAACATCTTCCGGAATCTAAACGCATATTATCAGGATACCGTATGGAAAACATCTAGAAAAACCTCTAGTGGCAAAAAAAAAGTGGTTGCAATAATGAAGCAAGGTAACCTTGCAACTTATATACCAAAAACAATAGTTCGTTACACATATTCTATTATCCTTCTAGACGATTGCATAATCAAGAATGTTAAAATCAAAAGGAACTGGAAAAAATTTACTGACATGTTTTTTTAGAACCCAGATACAAATACAAAGGACCAAAATCCATCAATTTCCTCGCCTATAAGATCAAAGGCAGATGAATTTTATCTAAAATGTAACTTAGCATATTTGTTTAACGAATGCAAAAAGTTTCGAGAGCTTTAAATAACTCACAGAAAGGAATTTAATGAAAAAGACACAGCTCTAAATATATCTCGACATCGTTGTTTCATTCTCAGAAATTTTCCTCAAGGCAACACTAAATCATCAACTGATCTAACAAAAGGGCAAAACACAAATTCCGAAGCACACGAATCTGGTAGCAAATCTCTTCGGACTAATGCTGTGGCGTGCAGCTCAATTCATGTAAAAATGTCTCTTTTGCCGACCGCTATAGTAAGAGTAATAGACCAATATGGCAAGGAACATTTATGTGAAATATTGTTAGATTTAAGTTCAACCGGGTGCCTTATGACCGAGGCATATGCACAACGTCTCCAAGTTCAAAATAATATATTAATTCCAGTTGAGGGTTTTACATTGAAAACAGTGTCACGTGGATGCACTGATATACAACTAATGCCTCTGATATAAAAATATTAATTTGGTAGCTAAATAAGATCCACAAAATCTTTTTTTCAGCAGCTCTGGCTACGCTTCATCACAATTAAATCATTCGCATAGGTTATTAAACAACCTGAAAAAATCAAACGTCACGTAATGGAGGCATATATCAGTTTGTTTGAGCTTCTGACAAGCAAATTTGGCGCTACTGCTACAAATAATTTGTTCACTGCTGTGAAAAATGAGGGACGTGAGCAGGAAGCAGGCAAAGGATGTCTACAATGGTCAATATTAAATTAATATCTGAAAAACTGCGCAAAAAGGCAGCAAGATGAACTCCAAGAAGAAGTTTAAGGATTGCCCGATTAAAGGCCATGTCACTACTCCATTTCTGGATACAAACGATGACCTAAGAGTCAACGATAGACCAAGAAAAGCAGCTTGCTCATATTCATATATATGTTAAGGTTAAAGAGCAATCCGTCAGATTCAATGATGGGTAATTTTCCAGCTCAACGAGTATCCAATCTCGGGCTTTCAATGATATAGAATCGTTTTTTCTAGTTCAATCTAAATTATTCCCAAGAATTTAACAGGAACCAGGTACAATTCTAATTTTCATAATATTTAACAGTTTAATGATTCCAAGAAAACTTATGCTATTGGCCTTATCAATGTTACTAGCCAAATAATATACATCATATTTACACACAAATTATGATGGGCTTGGTAAAAAACGGCGCTCTTTGCACAACCAGTTATCGGAACAATAATTCATACCATCAACTAAGTACTTCTTCAAGGATTGTAACATTGTACTGAAAACTGGATGTGCCTTTAGATATTCACGCGCACTTGATATGGAAGAATTACAACAAACTTCTCCACACAGGACTTAGAAATGTACTTTTATTGATGTTTCCAGAATACATAAGGCAAGTTGTTCTCTTCTAAAATACAGTAATTTCATAATAATTTGTTTAACGGTCTTTCGTAAAGGTCTATCGTAGTAAAATGTATCAAAGGCTTTTTCCCAGGTTGATTACATAAAAAACGAGCTTTAAACTTTGTGTACTTACAGTTATAGAAAATTGGTATCGAACCCAAATTAATTTTAATTCCATTAAGAATATTATTTTTGTAAAATTTTAAGACTTATAAAAAGGATGGTAATCGGGAGGTTTAAAAAAAAGTATTCTATTTTTTTTTAAATACGACCTATACTATAAAGTTTTCCAAATTTAGAATACATAATATAACACAATAAAAAATATAAACAAATGCTTAAAATGCTATTAATTTCCCATTCATTTGCTACATCCTACTTAACTACGGGTGAAAAAATAACTTCCAGAAAATAATAGAAAAAACATTATAATTTCCAAATTAATTACAAAAGAATAGTAAGAAAATACTACGGTTACACTTGAGCTAATTGAAATGGGTGTAAAAGGAAGAAATTATTTTTCTACTTTCTGCCTTGACAGTTTCAAATTTATATTACTATTTTTTCAATTCTGCCTCTTTATTAATTCGAAGTTCTCTTGTTTCTTTTTTCTCTTGATATTTATTTCATCGATAGATTAAAATGTACTGCTATTTATTTCAAATGCTTTGGGATCATGTTATAAAGCAATTAAAGAGTATAAGTATTTGAGAAGGCCAATTATTATTTTTATGAAAAAGACGAAATGATTCTAAAATTAAATTTACTGTGACATTTTTGGGTGTTGGAATGGAATCGTTTTCGAATGATGGGACAATTTTCAAAAAAAGAATATTACACTAAGCAGTGTTTGTCTTTATTGGAAAAGCAAAAAATTAATTCACAAATAGCATGAGTGATGCGTCATTTAGGTGAAACCACCACTGTATACTCTCAAAGGAATGTTCGAGACAAACAAAACAATTCAAAGGTGCAAATTGTTAAACTACCAAACAGACAGAACAACTAGTGCTGTGTCACTTCTTCACTCCACTCCGTGCAGAAAAAATAAAAATTTGTATCCAAAATTGGGAAAACATCCAAAGGAACGAAGGCATTAGCAAATTCCCCACGATACCGCCCGATCTGGATACAGTTGGTAAAATATTACAGATCATATGTGAAAGACTGCAAGGGCAAATAACAACAAAGTAGACCTGCCTGAAAAACATATTGATTCCGTATGACGCGTTAGAGACACAAAATGCCATCATATAACAGAAGAAATACCACAAGGGTCGATGCTAGCTCCTCCTGATAGTGCTAGGCTATCATTTAAATCCCATTTGGATACTGTATGTGAGAAAACTGGAGTAAATAGAGGTTTATTGCAAATAATCCCGATCTTACGCGGTGCTTGTAAGGTGGATTCATCTTTTCTGATATTTCGCGAACTAATTTAGGTTAGAGGTTTCTGCTTTTAGGTTAAACGCTTAAAGAGCATTTTGTACATTTAGAACGGTACTGAATGAGACCGTGTGACTCATAGCAGAATGCCGCAAAGGCAGCTAATACTTAAAAAGCATCTAAATATATATTCTCATTGCAGATATGGGAATCAGAAGGGAAATCGAAATATGATCCATGTGGAAACTGTAAACAAGTGACAGGTGGAATGTAACAATTCTTTTCGCTGAATAAATACAGAAATGGCCAAAAATATTTAGAGATTATGGTTAAGCCGGTAAGAATCCGATATCTTTGCAAGATTAGGTATCTGACAATGTCACTGAAGATTTTCTCCGCAACAAAAAAAAAAAACATGGGTGGTCTATAATCAATTATCAGATGCAACCAAACAAGAAAATCCGATCGACAAAGGAGCCGGTGTAATTTTGAGAGATCTCGAGCCACATATAAAATATTACGAGTTTATGGTCGACCAAGTCTGCGGTGGTGAAAATTAGTCAAAATGAAGGACCTTGACTAATATCAGCATGTACCGAGTATATGATTTTTTTTTCAACGAATTTTTAAATGTAAAAACTTAGAGTGATTACGATGATATAAAGACGATTCACAGCAAGGTGGCCGATCTCGTCTGATGTATACTATGTAACATATATTCACATTATTTACCTTTCAAACACTTAAAATTATGATTTTAATTAAAATCAACACGCACATTAAATACACAAAAAACATTTACATTTTAATGATATGATGCAATCATATCGTCAAACGGTACAACTTTTTAATTGACTAATAATAACACTGTACACTATGTAGGTACACACGAAACACGTTACAAGATACATTAAAATGAAAATACAATGTTGAACCATATTATGAGATAGTGTATACCTTATTAACAATTTGTCCCCACATAAAAAAATTGTTATAACTTAATTAAAAAGTTAACTAATTAAAATTAAACAAAACAATAAAAAAAATTATATATCAATTATCGTTATCATGTTATGAATAATTAGCGCGTACGTTGATGTTGTACGTTTGGTAAAATTGTAATTGATAGCCGATACTTAAAGCAATGTTACACGTTTACTAAACTATGTTTACAAGTACATAATATTAGTAACCAAATGGCATAAAACTTTGCGATAGTTTGAACAGAACTGTAATTAGCAGGGCACAAAATGAATGCAAACTTCAGTGAGTGTCAGGTCCGAAAAAACCAAGTTTTATCGCAGCAAATGTTAGTAGGACCGGACGTATTGGTCATTAAACGTTAATTAAATTCATTTGTAATGTTAAATCAATTTTTGTAAAATCTAATTTATATTAGTTTTAAAGTTTTGTGTCAAATAAAGTGTACATAAATTAGATTTTCGGTGATTACATGACCTTTTGGTCAAAACATGACGTGGTTACATGACGTACAGGTCTTAAATGGTTAATTTAATTGATTTGTAATTTTTAATCAATATATTAAAATCTAATTTGAATTAATTTTAAAGTTTTGTGTCAAATAAAGTGTATTTAAATTAGATTATCGGAGATTATATGTTATTTTGGTCATACAACGGTTAATTCAATTGATTTATATTGTTTAATTAATTTTTGAAAATCTAATTTGTATTCACTTTAAAGAACCAACTGAGCGTTATTATGTACTTGCAATTCAGGGACTATCCGTTATTTTGTACCTGTATTATTTTTTCATCGTTATTGTCCAAATCTTCCATGGAATATATCTGCAAGAATTTTTGTATGCAATGCAATGAACCAATTTGGTGATATATATATCCTTGTATGCAAAACATTTGCGTTAAACTATTTTTGTGCCTGTCTTCTTCGTTCTGCATTTGTTTTTTTTTTGTCGTAATGCTCTTTGTTCATTTGTTTCCATGGCATGTTTTTGTGTTTTTCGTTTTGCGTCAATTTACATTCTTTGTTTGTCTAATGCAAGATTCTTTGTTCGTCTGATTTTATTTTTTTGCTTTTGCCCATTTAAGCATTTCTCAGCCGCAAAGCCGATTTGGCTTTGCGGCCGAAATATTTGTTTTTACAATGCGTACAATTTCAATACATTTTTAATTTTTTTTTGCACAACATTGGTCAAAAACCAATGATTTTGAAAATTGGTCAAAACGAACATTTTATAAAAGTTTCAGACCAAACAGCCATCTAGTTTTATATGATTAGAGGCCAAATTCTTAACTTTTGCAGTATTTTTTTGTACTCACTCAAATTAGTTGGTTTTATTATTATTATCCCCGACTATCTTGATACGCTATTTCATTTTACTATGCTATTTCATAGCATACGCTATTTCATTTTACAATCCCAAAAACAAAAAAACTAGTACTATTTGAGTTCTTTGCTAAAACTTAATTTATTACACTAGCGGAGACAGTTATACGAAATAATTCAATACACACTGCCTGATAGAAAATATTTAATTTTCGTGTCCAGACCCACCATTCTACTGTTTATTGTAAATAAAGTAGTTTTCTAAACCTTAAGCCCAATGACTTTGGTTCCGACCACTTTTCAGGAGAGCTGCAAATTGCATTATACATTTTAGAAAAGTAAAGCAAATTACAAAAGTAATACCGAATTACAGTGTAAAGATAAATAGAATAATTCTACTATTTAAATTCAAACATTCATGAACAAATAGTCCTTCCAAAAACACCAATACTCCTTCCAATAATAACATAGTACTTATAGTGGCTCAACAGTTTATTAATATGGAAAACCTACACCAAAACAGTAAGTTACCAGCACAATAAGCCAAACTGCAGGTAAAAACAAAACTTCCAACAGCGCATTTTAAAATGTTCTCCCTAATATTCATTGAAATTCTGATAACTCCTTGATTAATAACTGCTTCAATAAAGGCTATTTTTCAGATCTATGGAAATCAGCCTCACTAATAAATAAACCTGAGGATTCCCTTGATTCTTCAACAAGCACAGACAAATCGCACTTCTATTAATCTATAGTAAAATCTACGAGAGACTTATATGAATACAACTTCAAACCCACTGTGACGAATATAATATCATGCCTACCAACCAGTTTGAATTTCGCGCACCACAGTGGGCTTCCCATTTACGCCACTTTAATTTAAATGATAAAACTTGTCCTTTAATCACAAACTACCTATCGATAATGAGGAAAAATTACCATAATTATCATAATATACACACCTGCATATGACGTTTCGAATTCAAATCGAGAAAGTGCTAGTTTCTAGAGGATGGAATTAGAATCATTTAAGATCTCAAAAATACGATACGTATATTCGTTAAAAAAAAGTAATTAGACTACACTTTACCGTGGTTTTCCACTTTTAAATATTTAGTATTATTTGTTCTGATTTGTTCCATTCACCTCCATATTTTGAAGGTAAACCTTCCAAAACAAACATAAAATTATAACTCGTATTTAAATTTCTGTATGCTAAACGAAAGCTCAATCCAAAAAAAAAATATATGATCCGATCACAAGTCTTCAGACGACAGAAATAATGCGCCACAATTTAAACGAAAATATTAAAAATGATTTTCATCAAATATTAATTTTATATTTTCAAAGAATTATGTTGCTAATACTTGAATGATATTTTTATGAACCTTTCGAAATTGGTTTGTGTACTCAATCGAAAAATATAATATTCAGTGACATTTACAAATTTTAGCAAAAATATTTTATGTATTTTATTATCTTTTATATTTAAATAATATTATGACCCATTCTTTTGAAAAGAAAGTTCCATAAAGAATAAAATGTGACCGTTTTTTTAGTTTCATAAACAAACTAAAAACCATCCGAATTAAAGGAAAATTAAGTTTTGGTCCTTTTTCCTAATAATTTTTCCAATTTAAAATGTCCATAGTTTTAAAGTTTATTCTATAAAAACATCTGTTTATGTCATCAATGAAATGACAAAAATTCTAGAACCAAAATAAAAAATAAATCCTCACAAAAAAAAAAATCAAAAATCCTTGATTTGATATTAAATTCCATTTCATTTGGTTTCATAGAAAAGCATGACTGGGTGAGTGGTGTATGTCAAAAAATGCCAAATCAAGCTAAAATACAAAAAAAAATAATAATATTTGTATAAATTATTTTTTAACGTGATTTTAAAATTAATTAAATTTAAATTTCGAAACTAAAAAAAAATTGACGAAATTTTATTTAAATTCCGCGAATTCTAAAAATCATCAATGAAACGTGCTAATGTCTAATGTCTAATTGTTTTTTGTTTTTGTTTTTTATTGTTATCAACAAACATAAATTCTAGATTTTAATTATTTGTTTCGATCCTTTAACTTTTAATTAATTTAACTTGACCGAATGTACAACGCGATTCTTTTTTATTGATGTAATTGTTATAATTTGTACTTGAATTATTTTTCAAACTGAAAACTAACATTTTTTTAATTGGTTGAAAAGAAGACAAATGAAAATTGTTGTTTGTATTTCTACCACCAGGATTATTTTATATTTAACCATAGATCTTCATTCCTTTAATTTATAATCAGACACATTTATGATGATGACCACTTAAAGTATAGTTTCGACTTGTAAAAGGTGTTATCCACATTGTTTGCACTTTGTTACTAGTAATACTGCTCAATGCGCATTTAAGTCTTTTAGCTTCCTTTGGCGATCAGTCCAAATAATTTTGAGTGTATCATTATATCGTCAGTTCACACAATTGTGTGTGTAAAAAATCATTATATAAGATACATATGTCAAAGTCTGGAGCAAACATCATATTCATATTTTTGAAAATATGCCATGATTTTTTGGGGTCAGAATTGCGTTTGTAAAATATCATTACATCCGGTGCACTTGTCCAAAGCTGGACGACTTTATCATAAAATGGTCCATTTAAAAGATTTCTAATGATAGATCAATTTTTTTTAAATCTAATTTAAATTAATTTTAAAGTTTTGTGCCAATGAAGTGTAAATAAATTAGATTTTCGTCGATCACATGACGAATTTGTCATAAAACGGTTAACTCAATTGATTTGTAATATTTATCCCATTCTTTTAAAATCTAATTTGAATTAATTTTAAAGTTTTGTGTCAAACAAAGTGTACATAAATTAGATTTTCGACGATTACTGACGTATTTGTCATAAAACGGGTTATTCAATTGGTTTGTAAAGTTTAATCAATTTTTGTAAAATCTTGTTTGTATTAATTTGAAAGTTTTGTGTTAAATAAAGTGTATATAAATTAGATTTTCGGCGATTACGTGACGTACTGGTCATAAAATGTTCATCAATGGTTTTCAAATCTAATTTGTATTAATTTTAAAGTTTTGATTCAAATAAAATGTATACAAATTAGATTTTAGTCGATCACATAACGAATTTGTCATAAAACGGTTAATTCAACTGATTTGTTGTGTTTAATCAATTCTTTTAAAATTTAATTTGTATTAATTTTAAAGTTTTATGTCAAATAAAGTGTATATGAATTAGATTTTCGGTGATTACATAAAACGGTTTATTCAATTAATTTGTAATGTTTGTTTAATTGTTTTAAAATCTAATTTATATTAATTTTAAAGTTTTGTGTCAAATAAAATGTATATAAATTATATTTTCGGTGATTACATGACGTATTGGTCATAAAACGGTTAATTTTATTGATTTGTAATTTTTAATCAATTTTCTAAAATCTAATTTATATTAATTTTAAAGTTTTGATTCAAATAAAATGTATATAAATTTAATTTTTGTTCGATTATGTGACAAATTTGTCATAAAATTTGGTATTCTTAGAATTCATACTTAGAAGTATTTGAGAATTTTCAGCTATCTGTAATTGTTCAAATTTAATTAAAAATTTAATTAAATGCTAAATGAAAAGGCCATATAATTTTACCTGTATGATAATTGTTTTTCTTCAGTTGAACACAAAATATAAACTTTGCATAGTTTGCAACGGGAATGGATTCTGGGTATGTTTGTCTTTAGACTGCAGAGTCCCATGTTGACCAGTGCTTGTACTAATCATATAGTTAATCATTACATGGGAGAGATGCGCATTATTTTGGAACTTTCAGTAATGTCTTTTTCACTACTTTTTATATTTTTTTGCTCTAAAAACACTCTAAAGAAGATGAGATAGCAACATTTTTTTTATACGGGCGAAGACTGAATATTCGTCTTTATTGTTTTTTTAAGCATTTATTCCTATCAAGCGAATGAAGTGATTTACTGCAAAAGATGCTGACTTTTTTGCCCTACCAACACACTCACAAAACCAAATCAATTTAAAAATAAAATTTAATGTATACATTCAGGAATACAATTCAATAATTTCAGGAGACATCAACTCTCAATGCTAACACTAATTCAATCGACGACTCTTAACACTAATTCAATCGACGACTGTCAACACACATCAGATAGTTATTCAAGTGAAAATCACAAAATATTTTATTCTATCAGGTTATAACACGAACAACGAGAGCAGAAACAAAATGATTTGAACAGATTGTAACATTGTCAGATACTATGTTACGCCACATTTCAGAAATTTAATCATCAATCAGGAAGAAAAAGCGAGTAAAACAAAGAAACATTTGCATGGAGATATACCGGGATTTCTAAAATATTTTTTACTGATTTTTGTTTATGACCTACATGTTGGTCTTCGGAAAAGATATATATATATATATATATATATATATATATATATATATATATATATATATATAAATATTATATATAACGAGTATATACGTGTATCAAAATCGAATTTACCACAAACTACCTACGATGAGTTGTATCTCTATAAGATTCCACGGATTTGCAATACCCAAGCGTAAAATAAAATCCATGATTGATGAATATTTTTCGTATAGATAAAAGTTGACATTTTTTTTTGTTATTTTTCCATTTTCTTTTCATTTTGAACTAGGGGGTGTTACATAAAAAATGACAATTTAATAATCCCAGAAGTGAATTTATAACACGAAAACATAACCACAAATTTGCTAAAGTTTTATAAATATTAAGACAAATTTATGGCGCATATGAGGATGTGAAAAAAAATTTTTTGTCGGAGTATTTCATTTTAGTATATGATTCAAGATAACTAAATAAACCGATGAACCTATTACCAAGTGTTAAAAATTGTTTCAAACAACACCACAGCAGTTGAATTACTATGACATGATGTTAATGATAATGATGATGATGATACAGAAAAAAAGTTTTACATATCCATCATTTATGTTGGTAGCTACATTTTATTGAAAAGCAAAGTTTGCCACTTTTTGGTGTTTGCACCAGACGAGATTGGAATTCAAATGAAGTGAGTTATCATTATACAGTCTTTAGATAAAATATCATCCCTTCCGTTGACCTAGATGAAATTTTAAAATTGTGAAATAAAATGTTGGTTTATACAAAACCAACTAACTTTATGAGACCGAAGCTCTCCAAACTTTTTTTCGTGGTTAATTTCATTAAGACGATGTCAAATAGAAGGTCGTAGCAAATTCATAATAATATAATCACAAAGATCATATTATTATGAACACGCTCATAAGACAGTTTCTCGATCAACCGAAACTACAAGGTAAAAAATAAATGCCTTCATTTAATTCTTAAATAAAAGAAGAAATACTCTGGAAATGGCAAAACCAGTAACCCTCAAGAGAAACTCACAACATTCACCAAAAAACGCGAATGTAAATTTGGAAAAGTCGAATATTTGTCCAGTTTACAACGGCAATCATGGCTTAAGATGTTTAAAAAAAATTAAAATCTACTTTATATTAGTTTTAAAGTTTTGTGTTAAATAAAGTGTATATAAATTAGATTTTCGGCAATTTACTGTTAATTTAATTGATTTTTAATGAATTTTTTAAAAATATAATTTATATTATAATTTTTATAATTTTACTGTTTTAATAATGTAATAAATTAATTAATTGCAAATTGCAGGCAAAAACTAATCCAATTTATTACAGTCTACGGCTTGGAGAAATCGATGGATACCGAGAAACCGAATCAATTCTGTCATTACTGACTTACTTTTCATTTCCCCACACCACAAAAATTTACTATCTATTGACCTTCAAGGTGTCAGTAATCGGGTCGATCTCAATAATTTAACTAAGGTCCTGACTTATCCTTTCAAGTATTAGTAAATTTGGGTGTACAGTGGGCCAGCGCTTTCCAATATCCTGCTACTTTCCGGAAAATTAAGCAAACTAAAGCCAATAAGTATATTATTATGTGTTTGATTTGATCTTCGTAAATGGTATGCTAATGTTAAGCAGATCAATGCTATAGAATTTATTCAGATTGGTAATAGAACTGTCATGACTAAAGTACTAGAAATACACTGAAATGCGACTAGGAAGGCTATTTCAACTTTAAAGTAACCGAACTTTAAAGTGATCAAATAACGAAAAGAGTAATGCTGTCAGAAAACATAAAAATGAAGGGGTTGAAATCCGACTTCAATTTAAGCTATGCGGATTAGTAGAAACATAAAGTTAACCAAAAACTCTCAATTACATGTTTTTGCAGATGCAAAAGAAAATGTATATGCTGCTGTAATCTACTGCTGAAGTGAGTCAGAGAAAGAAAAGAAATTATGTTGTGCAGTTTTGGTGTCAAAAATGTTAGAAAAGGTGTCAGAGTCGTTCAAAGATATACCACATAAGAAATTGCTTGGTCAGATTCAGAAACTGTACTTGCCTGGCTCAGTGATTAGCCAAAACTATGGAAACAATTTGAAGATAACAGGACGGCTACAATTTTGAAACTCTTTCCTAGAGACAACTAGTCTCATGTACGACCGAAAAACAAGCCTGCAAATGTTGCTAGTCGTAGTATAATTCCAGCAAAATTGTGCACTCGTTTTAGTTGATGGCATGAACCTGGATGGTTGCAAACAAGAGAAATGCTTTTTGGTGACATTGACTGCACGGATTTCGTCATTCTCGTATTTAAAAAGACGGTTGCCAAAAATCAAAAGTAAACGAGATGACTATAAACTAAACCATTTTATGACAAAGAAAGAACTAAACTATGCTGAAAATGTATGCATCAAGTGGGTTCAAGTAGCAGAGTTTAATGAGAATGTCCATGAAAATGGACAATAGTCTGAAAGAGCTTGTAAAAGATCTCAGTAAAGAATGAACTACGAGTTAAAAAAAAAATTGAAAAAAGAAGTGCTGGCTTGCTTGATATATCACAGGTGTACTTCATTAAAAAGCAACCTTTTACTTATACTTATACTTATACTGACTTAAACATTTGGAACCTGATTCCTACCATAAAGAATAAAATTTGGACAGAACTTTTAATTAACCGTACCATCATAAAGATATAAAACGTAATAATTTGAATTACAATTTTTTTTGCTATATTTTGTATATTTGCCAAACAGGTCTAGAACATCAATATTTTAAACGAAATTCAATTTATTTGGCTATTCAACTTCTATTGTACACCTCTAATGTTATCTAAATCTCTAACAAGTTTACCTTTATATAAGGGTTAAATGTACCAACATCTTAAAAAAATAATGATATTTGGAAAAGATTTTCAACCTTTTTAGTAGTAACATTGACAAAAAAAAAATCGATTGAAGATTTTATTTTTCTTACCCAGTATCTAGTGGGTAGATAAAAAAAAAAGATTACCTGTAATTATGTGAAATTTCTGAATAGACAAAGATTTGCCTAAAAAACAGTTAAATGATCGAAAACAACCACACTATTTCTAGAAATATGTGGATACCTAACCAAGAAAAAAATAATACTACCTTTGTGAATTTCATTTGCTTGTGGCAAGTCTTTTTATACTATTAATGAAAAATGCTGTAGGTTTTTATCCCGTAAAGCATCATTATCCGATTATTCTTAACCACAGTATTAGGCGCCTTTTATCATTATACTTTAAGAATAATATTAATTTTAAGGGTTGTTTATCGGGGTTGGATGGGATACATGTACATTTTACTTAAGAAATATTAATTCTACGCCACGAACTGGTTTTCTTTAGCACGAGGAGATGTGTACGCATTAAAGATCTACAAGTGTTTGTAGAATGAAATTACTTTCACAGAAACTGTTGTGAATTGAGGCGATCCTAAACTATTATAAAAATAACTGATGTATTAATGGCCATATTGACAGTTACAGTGGCTACCGAAAAAAAAACGATTTTATTACCACAAAAGTTTTTTTTTTACTTTAACTCTAAGAAAGGGAAGAAGATAAGCCAAAAAAAGGATAGACATTTGTCTATCTTAAATAAATCATTAAAAACGTGTGCAATATGTGTAGTTTATCTACGAACATCTCTTTTGAAAATAAAATAATAATACTAATAAAATATGAGTTAGAGAATGGAGCACAACTACAACAAGTCTCCTATTTAATTATTTTTAATTTTGCAACACAAACGTAATTTGTTTGACAAGATTAAAAAAAAATTAAAACGATGCCAGAGCTCAGTTTCATCAAAAATTGCTTGAAAGCCATTCGAGCAAATAAAATAATAACTTAACGGTATTATGCTAAAAAATAAATGATAATTATAAATATATTTTAATATAACAATATAATTAACGAATGAGGTCTGCAGTGGGAGTAGCGAATGGAAGGTAAGGGGGATGGGTAAATGGTGTTTGAGTTTAAATAAAAACTTGGCACCGTTCGGTCGTATACAATATAAAATTTAATTAAATTATTAGCAACAATTTGTAAGGTTATTATTTTGTAAATGTTACCACATTTATGTTTGTTTACTGTGTTCTTCCTACACAAATCGTCTTTCTTAATAAAAACACCAAAGAAGGGAGGATGTGGGATCAAAATAACTTAAACATTCAGTTTGAAAAGAAATTATTAGGTTCCCTTCTCGACATTAAACATGTATTTCTAGCCATTACTTTGACCAAAACGTTAGTTGCCATTAACATGGAAAGTTAAAGCCTGCACTACAAACAAAATATTAACAAAATGTTGTTCATATTGAAGGCTGGACATAAACTAGGATATAGGGAAAATATACCAAACTTATGCCATAAATAAGAACAGCATATGGTCAAGTGTTTTTGATATGATTATTACAAAAAACTCACCCAAATTGTAGTAGTATCATGAAAGAAAATATCAGTTCGATTTTTTAGCAAATTTTGAAACGATATTACTTACAAAATATTGGCAGCACCTTAGGTTTGTGGTCCAATGTTGTCCAACTCATTAAAAGTAATACCTATAAAGATAAGGTTTTGAAAGGTGACTTTGACTTACACTATATATAAATTACCGAATGAAAGCATCAACTGTTTTTCTCTTAAGCTGCTGAAAATTCATTATAGTCCATCAGGATCTATATTTGGAGACACAAGAAGAAGGAGGTTATAATCAACTAATCGACTAAATTGCAGATATACATAGGACACTTGAAGTGATTTCTGAGAAAATAGCCTCAGTAAAATTGTATGATGGGAGCTTCTCTAGCATAACATACCTAGAGTTTGAAAAGGCAAATAATAACACCTTCAAATGAGTAATCGATACTGGAGCCAACAAGAATTTGATCATATCTGAACTAGCTGAAAGAACAATTCCCACTAGTGTCCAATTTAAAATTAAATATTTGGACAATTTTAGAGAAAACCAAATCAATATTTTAAGGATGGAAACATAAGATAGTACAAAAGTGGCTACAACTCCCTAATTTAGGTAGTCGAAAAAAACTGGCATAAACAAATATCAGAAAGTCGTAGTCTTCAAAAGATTCCAAGTCCAAGCCAATGGATATCTCTAAAACATTGGCAAATTTAGGAAAATCCTGATTTGTTACGACGACCTTGCATCAGGATCCCGCTAAATCAAATTGAAAGAAGAGCACATTCAAAATGGATCCTTTTCCACCATGAATTAGAAATATAAATTTCTAAGTCATTTTAACTAAAAAAAATGTTGTAACAAATGTTCCGGCTATCTTCCAAAGAATGATAGACCATCGGCAGTTCGATCATGAAAACTCGTGAAAACTTTTTTGATTCTGAAAATTTTGATGCTATCGAAAAGAAGTTGAGTGAATTTTATTCAAAATCTGTTAATATAATGCTAGCTCGTTTAAAATTTTAGCAGATGAAAATGACGTCATCAAACTTGCTCAAGCCTATGAGAGCACAAAATCTGCAATTAATGTGTTGAAAAGTAATTCACAATTACACAGCCTTAATTTTTTACAAGAAGTGAATTAAAATATAGTTTATCGCCGTTCAAGAAGCAATAGTCGCTCACAGTAAAGGCGTCATAGTACCCCAACACGTCCAAAATTTCGATCGTGTCCTGGTTGTTTCAGTCACCATGAACGTGAAAACTGTAAATTTCGTACGGCTAACTGTTATCTGTGTGGTAAAACGGGGCACATTCCGTCCATTTGCAAAAACAGTTCATTGCCTCAGAGTCAACAGAAAGGTGATAGAGATGATCGTCAAGATAGTAGTATGTCGAGGAGTCAATACCGAAGTCCATCATTTGAGAACTCGTTCAGTATTGATTTAGTAGGGATTATAAGTCCTTAGTTTTAAGTGTACAACTATCAAGCACGTCAATTGAGCATGATGGTAAAAAAATGTTTTAGTCGATATGGGTGCAACCGCTTCATTAGTGGGTGATCATGGATATGCTGAACTGGGAAAGCTAAATTTTAGTCCGGCCTCAACAATTGTAAAAGCTCATGGTGATGTTAAAGTACCAATTCATTGACAATTAAATGTTGATATTAAATTTTGTGACAGATATGTAAATTTGCCATTGCTTATCACAGCCACAGAAAGAGCAAATATTTTTAACATGACTTGGTTCAACGCATTTGGATTTCAAATAACGAATGATCAAGTGTGTTGGAAACAATTGCTGGACAACACCAATTGTTGTAGTGAACAAACCTCAAAACAAAATTCGAATTTGTGCGATTTCAGAGTAACTGTATATCCACAGTTGAATGAACCACCCTTTTTGGATTATTCCAGTACCAACGTCTTCCTTTCGGAATTGCCAGTGCTCCCGTCATATATCTAGGGTTTGTCGAGCAGTTGATTGCAAATTTGGATCTTGCTACGACATACCAAAACGACATCATCAAGTAGAAAAGCATTGTAATGCTGATGCACTCCCACGTTTGCCAATAGGGCCTGACAAAGAATTTAATCTTGAGGAAGAATGTGCGTTTAAAGTCGATGAGATTTATGAAGAGAATTTGTCAAATTTTCCAATTGATAGCCAAAAAATCAGTGAAGAAACCAGGAAGGACCATAAATGGTCAAAATTTTTAAAGTTTAGGAAATATGGTTGGGCAAACACGGTGGACAAGGATATGCAGTCTTTTGCGGTAAAAACAATGAAGTGACGTGCCCGTCGATATTGCTGGTGGCCGAAATTTGACGAAAAAATTGAGTCTACTGCTAAATTATGAAAACATTGTCAAGAAGGAGCTCTTAACTCACCATTCCTTAACTATATGTGGTTAGTTTGTGTGGATAGTTTTTCTAAATATCCATATGTAATTAAGGTAGCTGATATTACATCAAAACCTACGATTCAAACCCTAACAAGCATTTTCACAACAGAGGGACTACCAGATTCAACAGTCAATGACAATGGACCTGCATTTACGTCGCATGATTTACTGAGTTTTGTAAAGCAAGCGGGATCGAGCACGTCACCACAGCATCATTTCATCCAGCGTCAAATGGTGAAACAGAACGCTTTGTTAGAAAGTTCAAAGTCACAATCTCAAAATAAATGAAGCTGCAGAGATTTTAAATCCGAGTCTTCAATCAAACAATTACCTAGGTAGGTATTCAAGACGACCAAGATTCTGTTTTTATTGTGACCACACGTATCACACCATTTTTACCTGGATGAACGTCTATTAACCACCTAAGTTTCCACGTCATCACAAATGCTCCAATTTGAAATTTTGGCTGATCTTGTTGGCATTTTGAAAGACGGTGTAATTCTGTCAGATACTATCGCTGAGAACGTTCCCAAAATACTTGAAATTTTTATTGAAGGTCTTGAAAACGGGATAGTTTGGTTCTTTTAAGATCCAGTTGGGACGGCCCCACGATAGATGTCAATGCCGCTCCAATTATGAAGTGGCCGGGAGACAAAGCGCTTAAATCATTTGGATCACTTGACATAATGGCAGGATTTTGTGATGTGTTGACGAACCGCCAATCTGACCATGTAGTATATTCTTGAATCTCGCTCACTCGGTTTGCGATGAAAGTGGCATATTTGCTAGATTCTGACTTGATTCAAAACATCGAATTGTATTTACAAAAATTTCTAGGAGTTTTTTGGATGCCATTTCGGTGACTAACAGTTCTGCACACAACTGGTGCACAAGTGGTGCAACTCTCGATTTTGCACACAACAAGTTAACGTGACTGCGATCCAAAGAGTAAATGTCTCGTACATAGAATACACAGCCGAATTCTTTTTCGGATGCGTCACCAAAGCCATGCAATTCTGTCCGTTTGGCATGTGAAGCCGAAATACATCTTGGCACTACAACTTCCTTTAATTCCAACAGTTCAAATTTGCATTGCTTCCAATCATTTGCTATTTGACTTAGAATGAGGTCATCCCATCCAATGCATGGAATTGACCACAACGCCTGCATGATTAATTTTGCTTCTACTGTAATTGGTACACAGGAACCTAGTGGGTCAAAAAGTTGACATATGTCTGACAGGACGTTTCTTTTTAAACAGCACGTGCCTACGGATAATTTATTTAAACAAATTTTGAAGATATCGGTTGCAGTATTCAATAGATATTGCACCTTAGATAGATTATCTCTTTAGGAGACTTCTTGGGGGCTTTATCTAGTGGTGGTTATTTGTTGTTGGTTAAAGATTATTTCAGGGAGAGCTAGTAACAGAAAACAGTTTTTAGGTTCTTTATTTAAAAATATCTTTTAATATATCATCCAATACGATACCATACTGGTCACAGCAAAGTTGAGAAGCCAAAAGGCTCAATCAAAAATCTTCAATTAACTACAAGTAAAACATCATCAGAATTGTTTTTTGGGCGTTTATTCCGCGATAAATTATCATGTCTTCTGGATCTAGGAAAAAAAGTATATCAGGAAGAAAGATATCAGGAAGACTAGGCGGTAAAACTGCGGATATGTACAAAGAACAACCATCCTACGAGTAATTTACACTGGCCATACAGAGATCGTTGTAGGTGTCATTGGCTCTTTGAGGTGAAAAGTGACTTGGTATCTTAAAGGGTTGTCTACTTACAATTAGTGCTAGGTCTGGCAGGAGACAAAAGAAGACTCTTTATATTTACTAGTGCTAATACGTTGTCATTGTTTCCAATTCAACGCATTCGTAGAACAGGTGTTATGACTATTACTTCACACGAAAGTTAATTATGTAATGTTAATAACTATAACTTTAATTATTTTGCCATCAAACTGTAGACATTGAGGAAAATTAAAAACATTTTTAAAACCTACATTGTTCGGTAATGTTAACATTTTGACCTTGAAATCAATATCGAATAAAAACAAAATATTTCAAGAAGTTAGTTTTAGGGTTTACATAATCAATATCATATCATCAATGATGGTTATTCTGATGAGTATCATTTACTCATTACCATTTATTTAACAAACATAATATTTATTTTCACATAATTTACTATTATGTTGCTACGCAATATTTTAGATTCAATATCAATATTTTTTGCAAACAAAAACTTTTACTATTATTATTTTGGTTCTCACAAATTTTGTAGTATAAATAAAAAAAAATACAAAAATTTTCAATAAAAAGTAAAAACCCAAAACTTTAGAAAAATTGATAGCATTAGTATTTTTCCAACTCTCGTCTAACGACATAATATCGTTTAACAAAATATTTTATGGGTTATAAATTTACCTTTCAGGTGAAACGATACAAAACGTGTACAATATTGTATTAGACGAAAACTTATTCGTATAATATCGATCGGTTTAATTTTTCCAAATATATTCTGGAATTTAACAAATTTCCTTTTTGTATAATATTTTCAGTTATTGTCAAGAGAGATGAAAAGACAGGAAATGATGTGAGGAAAACTGAAGAATATTTAACGGAAACTAATTAAGTATCTGTTTCAAATGAATAATTTTACAGGATGTTTGAGCAAGCAAACAGTAATATAAAAGATTAAATTTTCCTTTGTATAAATAATGAGAGTAAAAGATGTATATATCCTTATTTTCTAAAGATTTAACAACATGCCTCTATTATTACTAGGCTGGAAGGTATATTATGATACGAGACTTTGTCGACGTATCAGTTTATGATAAGGAGGCATAAATATTAAATATAATACAATTTCAGCAACAAAAAAAAACAAACAAACAAGTTTAATGACATCGAGATAAATAGTCAGACGTTAATATTATATGCACGAAGTAAAAACTGAATTTATATTAATTAGGTACAGTGTTTACCTTTACTGTTATATCTTTCGTAGTATAGTAAGCGAAGATGGTGTGATCAAGTCGTAAAAAACTTATTGTCAAATTATAACCGTACCTTTGCTTTCCTTTATAACGTACCTTTTTACTTTTTTCCCCAAGAAAATAACTGGCCGCTTTTAATTTCAAAGCAGTCGATAATAGTATGTGTAAGCTCCGTTTTTGCATGTTTTACATGACATCCTCCTGGATACACTGATTCATCTCAGATTAAATCCATAATGGCTGATGTGACAGGTCGTGCAAGAGACGGAAAGATACCAAAATTGGGAGACAATATAAAATAATTTGGAACTGTACAGAAGAAGTCCTCCGCATTGAGTAAAAACAACTGGAAAAAATAGCTGTCGGAGGACTTAAAGGAATCCTGAAACCTCCGTTATTATTGATGGCAAAATTCTAGTACAGACCGCCAAAGTACAGTTGCAGGCTGCAATACAGCATAATGGATAGACAGCTCAGGATCAGCTTAATGCCATGATCCTAACACAGCAGGGTGAAATTCGATTCCCAGACAAAACGTTAATATAAAAAAACTGATTAACTTATGAGAAACTATACGGTATACCAGGAACAGGCTTAATGATTAAGCAGCTTGACGGCAGTTTGAGATTGCGGCAGAGAGGTTGGTGAGGGAAATTAGTTATCTTGCCCCATTAATAAAGATCCAGGAAACTAAGATCCAATAGCTTTGAAAGGCGAAGACTAGGGTAAGCGAGGTTATGACCCAAGGTCACCATTCTGATATGGTACCTCAAGAGCGAATGGAGAATTTTGTCTATTATAACTTGAGAACTGCTCTTAGTGAAGAGGCATCATTAAAAAGATTGTGTTTCCTTTCAGTGACATTAATTATTAGTTGCCAGTTTAATCGATTAATACATCTTGGGCCTAAATTTTATGACAGAACAAAATATGGCTTTTTGTTTGAAGAACCATGTATTGAACACTACGAAATATAGGTTGGCCATTGTCAAATGAATGACAATGCATATATTGGATTACGGGTCAAAACTAAACAAAAGAAAAAAATTCCAGCTATGAGTGAAAAAGTTATGTATGCCAGAATAAACGGTGACCTTCAAAAACTAATTAGGAAAGGTATAAACCACCAACACAACGTCAGAAGACTTAATAAATGGAAGAAACCTGGTGAAAATTCTGCCTAAAATTTCAGCGAGAATAATGGACTTAAGTGTGGTCCTTAAATGTGCTTAAGGGAGGGTTTGCAATTGGAAAAGCTGAGAAAATTGACTACATCACAAATTGCGAACCTTGTAGGGCAAGTCACTATATTAGAATAGGAAGCAGATTATTTGTTCACTACAAGGTTAGCTATAGGTTAGCTGACATCTTTGCTATCAACAATGAAGATAAGGGGCTAACTGAAATCGGTTAACTCCGTATTAACACAGTCAATGCAGTCTTATCCGACCAACACCTTGACGATTATCACTAGCTTGAAAACGAGAGGCCTAAAAGCTGATTCAAAAAACAAAACGTAATATACTTGTTAAAAATAAAAATGGTTCGACAAATTATGTGCTGAGTACCACAAGCTCAACGATCTAATGAAAAAGTGACCGTTATCTACTGCCACAAATGATGAAACATTGGATATGGTATCCCAGACCACTATTTTAAGTTCGTTGGACTTCAAAACCGGATGCAGGTAACCGATTTTATCATTTTCAAGTAATGCTCGTTTGACTATGTACGCCCCAGCTACATCTGAATAATTATTCGAGCATGTTCTACGAGCTATAAGACTATGCTTGTCCTATTGACAAATTTTATCCAGCTTTGCAGATAACGCACGTCGACCAAATAAAAAGTCTGAAAAATTCCACTAAACAAAGAGGACAAGACGGTTTCGTACAACTAAAAAAGAATCTTTGTAGCTCTTTACTTGTGGCGTATCCACGAGCAGGTGATCAAAACCGCAAATCATGCTACTAGCAAACCGAATCAAAAAGGTCCTGCAAGAGATGCATAATAATAACTCTGGAACACATTTGTGTTCAAATAAAACATTAGACAAAGATAGGTCTGTTCTATTGAGCTTGTTGCCGATAAGTGATATACACTAAAAGTTTCAAAAAAGTGTTGTAAAAAGTTAAGCAAGTGTATTTGTAAATTATTTCAAATATTTTGATGTTTTGAGATTGCAAAACCATGGTTACTACAGTAATTAATTGATATATTTCGATTGTTTTATAGTGGTTTCTAGGATTACTTAGTTTTGATTTAATATTGTATTAACGATTACGATCTTCACGTTGAATATTATAATATTTGCTAAATACTTCCTTTTTGATTTTTGTTTTGATATTGGCAGTCACGTTTATAGTTTCAAAGCGTAAAAAGTTATGTTTATGTTATTATATATAAGTCAGTTGGTATATATGTATACTTTCAAGGTAAATAGTAGGGAAACAAAGCAAATTGTCAGTACATAGGGATTTTCACAGAAAACCCCAATTTCTTAAAATATGACATTTTGTAAATTTAATATAAATAAACTAATAAAAGAAAATAGAAATTTTTCCCTTCAAAACAACTTAAGATTGTTTCCTTAATTGAAAATAAATATGTATCCTGAATAGGTAATCTTTTTGGAAGAAAATAAACAGATAAAAAACATTTTTCCATTCATTCTATTTATAACTTTTTTTAACTATACTTCAGTGATTTTATCGAATTCACAATCGCCTTATATATAGATAATAATAGAAAAAAAAGACAATCAAATCATTTCAGTTGTTTGAAAAAATTGCACATATACACTTGGTTTGTAGTCAAAATTACACAGGAATTCTCAGGAATCGACCTAGATTCCATTCTATACTAGAGGTCCTATTGTTTTGGAAATCATAGTCATTTAATTACTTACACAACAGTGGGACCACATCATATTATTTTAAACATAACCTTATATAACATCGTCTCTAAAATTGTAACCAGATGACAATAAATCATAAAAAAAAATTAACAATTAACCCTTTAGTACCATTAGATAACAATAATTTAAATTACGTTCATAAAACTTAATTGAGGTACGCCTAAAATTAAAAATGTATAGTAATACTTGCTACATGTGTCATGTGTCTCGAATTAACAACATTTTCAAATTAAAACTTATTACATGGATTAAAACATTAAATTTTAAGTTGTATTTTCAAGTAGTATATAGTTTTTAAACAAGTATCGAATTGCTTCTGGTAAAATTTAATTGTTTCGTGGAAAACTATTTTTCTTTATGTATATGAAAATTTTGTAAAGAGTTCAACCAACATTTAGAAAATTTCTACGTATAATCGTATTAACTTAAATTATTTCTAATATTTTAAGAAGTTCGTAAAATTTTGAGTACATTGCCTCGCTTATGACAACGATGTGAATATAATTTTAATATTTGGTTTGACGTCACGAATTATTTTACGTTCATCTTATAAATTAGTATAGGATTTGATAGAATTTTAAATACTTGCTTTTACACTGTCATCACGTCCTTCAATTTATTTAAAATGTATGTTACAAGAATATTCTGTGAATATTTCTTAAATTGAGTTTAAGTGTAGTGGCATTAAAATACACAGATGTCGTCTAAGGAACAAAAAAATACGTTTATCCAACATCCGGAAACTTGCTTTCAAGCCACTTCATTTCAAAATATTTTTCAAAAATATAATGGTAGGCGCTGATAGAAAAAAAAGATAATCGTTTTTTTTTTTTGTTTTCACCATAATCAAAATCAAAAACAAAATCAAATCATTTTTTTTTTCGTATCATTGAAAAAACATGATAATGTAAAAGGGCTTAGTTATTATTATTAATAAATTATTAGGTAATAGTTAATTATATACAATAATTTTATGCAGTTTTGTCTAATAAATTTAGTGCGTTAATTAATTTATAAAGTGCGAAAAGTGAAATATAGAATAGAATCGAACTAAAATTTCCTATCAAAAAATATTATTTTCTGTTAAAGTTAATAGTTAAAGTTATGTTTGTTTAATTCTGGTGTCGATAATTTAAAAAGTTAAATGCTTTTTAACAGTTTAGTTGTTTAAGTTACTATTCAATTCTCTGGCTATGAGAATGAAATGGAACAGTGATCCTGAAATATTAATAAAATTATGAAGCTATTCTCTAAAACCAAATTAATATATTTCTTTGAATAGTTATTTCAAAATATCACTTATTTACTTATTTTATTTAAAAACGTGTGTATTTTTTAGAGTGGACTGATATAATCAAAAAAATTTTATATTTGTTAAATTTACATAATTCTAACCAAATTTCCAATTTTAAAAAATTTGAAAATAGTTTACTTCATATGTATGAATAAAAACGGTTTACCAGAGAAAACAATTACATAATTAAATAGCCGATATAAGGATTATATACTCAGAATTTATCGAAATGAGTGAGTACTTCCGAAAAAACAACCCACCATTGTAGCTAACTCATCCTTATTTTTAAACACGAATTAAGATAGCGAAAACTTGCTTATGACCTCCAGTTACACCAATACCAGTTACACCAACACCAACCTCAGCAGCCAGCAACCCTCAAAGATCATTCTTTACAATGCCAATTACAGATCATACAGGTAAATCAACACTAAAGGGGGCAAATCTCATCTGGTAACAGCGCCATTTCCATATCAAACAACAGAAAAGAATTCGAAAAAATGATGAAGCTACAAAACGTAAAGAAGAGAAGCCTGCACAGGGATGTAGATACAGCTAAAAATGCTTTAGCATAAAAAAACACATAAGCGTTAAAATTTGTTTTGAAACATATCGAGAGAATGATGGAAATAAACATAGAGGCTTCAGAAGAAGAATTTCCAAATAGTTTTGATATGAAGCCCCGATTTTCGTCAAAATTCACGAAGCGCACTAATAGTATATCAACTGGTGGCAGATCGGCCAGAATACAGTTTTAATGTTTGGAAGTAGCCAGACATCAGTAATTTGTTATTGTCAGCTCAAGAGTACAATAAACCGAATAAGATCGATATACTATTTTGTGCAGATTACTACAGCAGATGATCTAGTAGTACTATTACTATGGGTAATATGTGGGCCAGTAAACTAAAATGAGCCGCCAAGAGTTCAATACATGACAACAAAAACAGAACTCGGCAAACAAGTTAAACAAATCTGGAAAATAGAAAGGGTTCAACAAGGCTACTAACAGAGAAATAACAAAACTGCCAGGAACATTATAAGGAAAATCTTCAGAAGAATACTTAGTACCACATCAAACAGTAGAAAAAAAAGTACTACGACCACAAAGGTACGTGGTGGTTTCGACGCATATATGCTTAAACAAATAACAATAACAGCCTCAATGATCAACAAATGGTTAAGCCAATACTAAGGTATCAAAAGATACTTTAGAGAGGAAATGAGAAACCCAATATTCTGTACAAGATGTTTATGTAGATGACTTACTAAGTGGCGGTGATTCTAAATGAAAAGCACAAATACAGCAAGATCAAATAATAGCATTGCTATATAAAGGATCATTTCAGATACCAAATTTGACGAGTAATATTCCAGATCTACTAGAAAAAATACTCCTCGTGTCCCGATCAATCGGTACATTGGACGTTAAACTGGATGATACTGTAAAGACGCTGGGTATATCTTGGAACCCTGGCAATGATACCTTCGGGTTTAAAATAAATATAAAGCAGACCAAGTAAAAAATTGCCACCAAATGGAAATTATTATCCGATGTGTCACATTTATTTGATTTATTGAGGGAGTTGCCACCAACCATTACAGCAGCAAAAATATTACTATAATTGGATTAACAGAATTATTTTAAGATGGACGTATTCGTAGCAATTAGCGATGAGATAGGGCAGTTACAAAAATTGTTTGCTTATGCTAGAAAAAATAAAAATACTAAGATGGGTGAAAACTTCCAACAATTTTCTCAGCAGTATTATATTGTTACCAAAGAGATGACACAGATGATACAGAAGGTTTTTCAAGATTGATGCCAAAATATACTTAAAGTCTTCAAATTGTTAAAACAATGACTTACGCGTGGATTGACTCAATGCTCGTACTCGGTTGGATCAAAGCAGAAACGCGTCGAGTTTAAACATTCGTTTTAACGTTTCCTTAATAAAAGAAGGAACAAACAACATTTTATCACTTCAAGAAATGCATGATGATCTCCATCAGTTAATTAAAAATGCCCAACAAAGCCAATGTAGGAATGAAATTCATAATTTAAAGAACAACAAACCAATCGACAAAAAAAATAAATTACGTACATTCTCACCATTTTCAAACGATGGATTACTGAGAGTCAGTGGTCGACTACACAACTCAACGGCCTGGTCAAATGATCATCAATGACATCCAATATTAGGTTACATCCAATATCAAAAAGTAGAGGCAATAAATCATACATGTGCTACCTTTCAATTTTTATTTGTATAGCAACACAAGCTGTCCAGAATGAAATGATCAGTGATTTAACAACAGAAGCTTTTATGGTGGTTTACAAAAAATAGAGAGTTAAAAAATATGAAACAGTACAACAGTTAGCAACATACAGTTTAAACATTGTTTAATTGGTTTAAACATTGTTTAAACCAATTAAAGAGAAAAATTTAAGCAAATGTACCGATCCATCAGTTTTGAATGATGCAACTATTCTGCACTGTACAAGAACCTGATTTTTTATGTTTCCTACCAGCAACGATTATAGTGTAGTATTTTGGAATTCAAAGAGAACCTTCCAGTTATGAAAAATATTACCTACTCGAATTGGCCTACTCACGTTTTGGGGCACTCCCATGGCTCGTAAAAGACTTCTAAACGAGCATGTTACCATTAGAATTTCAGCACAGCGTGCTTGGCTTGACAAGATGTGATTAAACAAAGATTGGATTACTGGGCTGATTACTTGAATTCTTAAAAAACTACATTGTTATAAAGTCTAATTGGTACATAAAACGTGCAGTTGCTAAGAAAACTAGGCAGTTTGTGATCATTCGCCCAGTGATGTCAGCGAATCCCAAAATACAAGCTCATTTTACAAACATTTGGACGTCCGAAAAATGATTGGTGACTTAGCTACTTTGGCAAAATTCAGACTAATTTATGCAAAAACACAGGTCCATATTGTCGAAAAGATGTAGAGCCTGATAGTGGAGAAACAATGATGTACTTTGGGGTTACGTACGACCTCATTGTGGCTGGTACATTCTTTCCTCATAAAAATATCCATTTAGAAACATTATCATACCCTCGTAAGACGTCCTGAATTCCAATTCTTAAGATGACATTTTTCATACACGTCAGGGATCACTGGAAAACCTAACTTACGTTTCATCTATTAAGGTCTAATAAAGGAAGATGACAAAGCATCTTATCAAAATCTTGTTAGAAGTAGCATCGTTCTGATGATGTAAACACTCTATGGGAAGTATTGAAATCTTTGGATGTCAGTGTGACCCAGGCAACCCTAGTTATAATTTAAATTAAATCCAAAGATTATAAGTTTAATGAGGAGAGTCATCTTACTGTCGAACGACATAATATAGCCTTTAAAAAAGCGCGTATAAGTTTAATAATTGCACGAAAGCCAAGAGAATTTGTAGATCGAAAAATATGTATGTTTACGTAAAAAGACAGTAATAGATCAAGATCTATTACTGTCTTTTACTGTTCTTTTTTCATCTTTGCAGTTAGTCCTGTTTTACAGCAAAGAGATGCTCGATTCTCGATACTTAAAGAGTACTCATGTTAGAATTTATCTTTTCTCAAAATGGAACACTCCAGAACAACATATTGTCAGCCGATAAAGGTCCTGGCATATGCAGATAATATCTCTTTGATTGGACTGAATACCATAACGGTGTAAAAAAAACTGTATAGAGTTGTTTAGATGCCAAACGCAAAGCTAGTTCGGGATCAAAATCGATGAAGCCTAATTGTTAATGCCTTACGGGCCAGTAATTGCCCGCAAAAATTATCGATTATTATTAAACAAAATTTCCATTCAAATTTTTCAAAAATTTCCGTAAAATAATATTTTCTAATTATAAAAATGTTAATATTAATTATAATTTTGTGTAATTAAAACGGAAAACCAATTTGTAACCCAAAATACAAAATACGGTGAATCGAGTTAAAAGTTCCGTAGGTAATTAACAATCAATTTAATTTTTATTTTTATTTTTATTTTTTATTTTTTAGTTTTATAACAGCTAGCATGAATTTTCTTGACTGCGGAAAAAATAGTCACATTTCACGATAACTTTTTTTCACCAATAGTATCATTTTCCGATTAAATAAATTCTGATATTTACGAAGTTAGGCGAAAAAATATTACAATGTTTTCGGAAGCAGAGAAGGCTTTTCCATTTTCTTAGTTATTTGTAACAAATCATTTCGTATTTTTTCAGTCATTAGAAAAGATAAACAGAGTGAGAAAAAAAATAGTTTCCAAATATATGCGAGCATGTAAAAAACTACGGAAACGTCAAAAATAAACTAGTAGCTCAATTTGCAAAAATATCCAAAAAAAAGGACCTACGCAATATTAAAAACTAAAACAGCGGAGTTTCCATATTCTGGTTATTAAAAACCGTAAACCTGTCTATTTTTGCTCTAACAATTTTCTAATTAATTCGTCGTATACCTTTGTATTTCCTTAAAATTTAAATTTGAATAATTTTAACTTTAATTATAGAAAATAATAATATTGCTTTTATTTATTTGCAGAATTAAACATCCGATTTGATTTACATAATTATTCTTCGTGTGTTTGTGTGTGTGTAAAAATTTATTTATATAATATAATTTTTTAAAATGAAAATTGAAATGAAAAACCTGTTCTAGATATTTTAGTTAATTTATAATAATTTAATTATGTTTACTTTACAATTTATATTAACCGAAATCAAAATAATAACAAGATATAATTACTTTGAAGAAAATTAAAAAGAATCTATCTCTCTTAAATTATGTACTTAAGGCTATTAGTTTTTTTCTTCAGTTTTAATGCTGTAATTAATATTTTAATTTGGAAAATCATAAATCTTAATTTGATTTTTTTTTTTTTGGAAATAGTATTTGTCGGTCTTTTATATAGTAAACAGCTAATCGAATAGATTATGAGGGGGATATTGTTTGTTATTTACCAATCATTAATATAATGGAATCGAGGAAGCATAAGTATGTTAAAGTACCAAATAATGATATAATTTTATGACGCTCTAATAGAAAATTAATTTGTGGATATAAATGGCATAAGGACATTATATTATATTATGTTTGTATAGTACTACAATCAGGGTTGTGTAAAATTATTTCGTTTATTTAATGGATGGCTAAATGACGATATATGTTTTATGGTATAATATGTATGCCAAAACAATTTTATAGCAAACAACATTTTATGCGATTTCAAAATAAACCATTTTGTTTCCTGAACAGAAAAAACGAAAAGTAAGCTTGCAAAAAAAAAAAAAAAAAACATTTTCTACAATAAAAGTGAGCTACTATTTTATTTCAAACATAAGAATAGCACTCAATGACTCGAGCTCAATTTGTTAATCAAAATCCAGTGGCGTGCAATATATATTTTAATAAACTATGGTAAATGTGCCTAAACAAAATTCAACCCTCGCTTATGTTAACGGATACACAGTTTAAGATCGGTTACTTGAAACTTGCAGTCGCTAAGAAAACCAGTGCGTAAATGCATTATATTAGCCTATCGCCTGGAACTCGTAGCTCTCCAAGAAACTCGATGGCCGGAAAAAGTGGAGACCATGTGTTCCAAGGCTATACATTGCTTTAGTGATGACCTCGACCATCTTGGTATTGGTTTTTTTCTTGGGCGCCAGGTGAAAACAGCAGTTTTTGATTTTAAAGCAGTTGAAAATCGTAAAATATAAGCTACGTTAGACTTTTGAAAATCTAAACATCGGGAAGATGGGATAAATGCGGCTAAATATCATCATAATCGAAAAGCGTAAGATTGATTTGAATATCGGGTTTTTTAATCATGAAACTTAAGCTTCAATCTAGTATAGATATTTTTATTCCTTCTCATCTCGAAAACAATTGTTTTAAAATAAAACAAAAGAATTAAATTCCATCCGCGCGTTCGTAAATCGATCCACTTATTTAATTCATTGGTTGAATTAAAGCCAGAAATCTTTAAATCTACAATTTAACTGGGGGTTCATTTATTGCACGTTTTGGAATAAATTTCATTGTCAAAGTTGTTTACCCTGACAAGCTCCTCCTTGCAAAGCATACAATTTATTATCGTACGCATAATAAATTGCAATGAACAATTTATTATGCGTACATAATGCGTTACATTATGCGTTACATTATTGCAATGAACACAGTTTTTGTAACTTATTTGAAGGATTCTTCGGACTGCCCAATACCTATGATTTTTGGTATTCAGGTCAAAAATAGAAACCTAGACACTTGAAATGTGCATTTCTCTGATTTACGCAATATTCCACAAGTGTTAAATTCTGCATTTAAAAGATGTTGCATACATGGTCCATCCTACGAAAAATTCACACTAGCCCATGCATATGCTAAAGAGGCTTTTTTCGACGTAATTTTATTAGTATCGCAAAGCGATATGGTGACTTTCCAAAATGTAGGTGGCTATATCCAAAAGTTTAGCAAAAGTTTTTTGCTAAATATGAGTATTTCTTAATATTTCAAAACAGTTCGTGATGTACATTAGGATTTCTTGGATCTCCAGCAAGCCCATACGTATCAAGCTATTGAGTTGGCTTATGGTTTGCTTTTTGATGTCTGAAAATACCTGACAAATGTGTGCATTTATGTAAAATGACAGTAATACAGTCATAATGCTTTGTCAAAGACAAGCTATCAGGAATTTTTTCGATTAACTTTGGTGTACGAAAAGGAGAAGTGGGGAAACTGAAGCAATACTTCTAAAAATTTGTACTCCAAACATATATCTCATGATTTGGTATATTTACGTGAGGCAAGTCAAGAGTCTTGACTTGTTTCAAACATCTCCGTAGCTTAGTAAACAAATTGTGTTGGCGTGTAACTTCAATTCGTGTCATACCACGCCAAAATGGTCAAGCAGTATTTAATGTATTCAATAATTCCAAAATCCAATTAAATGCTCTTAGCGAGCCAACAGTCCATAGAAAAAACTTGGTTCTTGATTTGGTTTTATCTAAAAATATCTGCCTGATCAGTCCTCTGCGAGTTTTGAGAGTATATTGTTTAAATCATTTTTCCAATTGTTTTTACAATCCCTTTTAAGACCTAAGCAAAAGTTACAAAATAATTTCGTAACTACTCCAAGGCCAACTGGATGAAATATAAAACTCATGTCCACCGAAACTCTCTCTGTAGTTTCTTAAATCTCTATCACTACTCAAATTAAGAAAAAATCGGCCAGGTTAACTAACGTAATCAAACTTGCCATCAAGGTAAATGATATATCTTGAAATTTGACGTTAATTTTTATTCTAATGAGAATTTAGTTGGTTCAGAAATGTTTAATCTTTCTGCTTATAATGTTCCAATGTTAACTCAGATGGTCGAAAAAGTAGAAGTTGCCAACCTTCTTCAGCATTTTAATAGCTCCAGGTGACGATATACATAACCACCTTAGTACCTAGAAATCTTCCAGATATAAAGCTAAATTATCACAACTTACCGATATCATTAACGGTATCTTAAAGATAAGCTAAATTTTAAAATGTTATAAAATCGGCAGTCATCCTATTTCTTAAATCAGAGTTCTATGGTATAAAGCCTACTTACCTAATTTCACTACTAAACGAAATAAAGAAAGTCATGGAAATAAGCTCCAGCGCCTATTAGAACGCTACATTCCAGAGGAACATTTTCGATTTTGTGCCGTAAACTCTGCTACTCAAGCAGTACAGAGACTAAAAAACTATTAACAATAGTCTGGCATGAAGGCTAGTAAATTTTTCGTGTTGCTAAATAAATGCTCCTCTATATTACTAAATCAAAAGGAGCTTCTCTATGATTACTCCAAGCCCCTTATCTTTTCTGATTCTTCTATTATGATATTTCGAAACCCGACACCAAAGAAACCAAAATCCAAATATATGCCGATGATACGACTATATTC
The DNA here is from genome assembly GCA_963556175.1 of Tipula confusa. Taxonomy (NCBI): domain Eukaryota; kingdom Metazoa; phylum Arthropoda; class Insecta; order Diptera; family Tipulidae; genus Tipula; species Tipula confusa. The sequence goes on along the minus strand of OY744475.1, from coordinate 211,675,260 downwards.
ACTTATTGTACTATTTGCACTATTTATAGTGTACGGAAATCTGGTGAAAGGTTGTCCAAATATCTAGATCAGTATTTCGAATATGCGAAAAAATACAAAATCTAGGTAAACTTTCCAAAACCGAAATTATTTATTTCGACCGCAGCCAACTCAGTAAAATGCCAAAAGTCTGCCCTTTTTCATTCGAAAGTAGCAGCATCTTAGAAAACAAAAATCAAATCAAATACCTATATGGGTGATTATAGATCGGAAAAAATCCCTTACAGTTTCTAACTTACTCTATTTTTTTAGCGCAATAGTCATCTCTCACCCAAAAACAAATTAGAATTATAATAGGCATATATAGGGCTCGTCATAGCTTATGCTATCCCGAGATTGATCGGAGACTTAACCAAAAACACAATGGGACAGTAACAAAAATTTCAAGACACGTTAATAGAGAGCTACAATGCTGATAGAATAAAGAATTCTGAAGCATAACTCATTCTCGCAATTCCTAAAGCTGTACGGTAAAAAATGTTTCGCGAATTTGAATGATGTAGTAGTCTATGCATCCAGTTTAAACAGAAAATTTGGTTTAAAATGTCAACCAAAACAACATAATTTTCAGTAAAAATTTTAGGGCATATCATTAGCTGTAAGGAAACTAAACTTTTAGAACTAGTAGATCAAAACTAGTAGATTTAGTACTGGACCATCCCAAACCCAAAAACGTAAAAGAAGTGACAAAATGTTTAGGACTCTTTAGGTATTATCACCATTAGGTATTATCATAAACCACTCACATATTTGTATGCAACACCCGAACCAAGTTCAATTTTACTTCAATGATGGTTAGAACCAGAAATTTATGATTTTACCGTAAAACATAAACCAGGAAAACTGATCACAAGAGCAGATGTATTATCACGTTTAGAATTGCCTAGTCTCTCCGATTCAGAAAACTAGCCAATTAATGTCATGACTTGATCTAAGTCTAAAAAAAAACATAGTTCAATTACAACGAAAAATAATATGACCAGCAACTCAAAAACGGTTGAACTACATGATGCTGATGAAATTTTACAAGCCTTAAAAGATTAACACATATAGCTCCTATTGGTGCAATAGGAGCTATATGTGTTAATCTTTTATCAACGTGTTTGTAGAACCTTAAATTTATCGATTAAAAATTTCCTAATATAATTAGCAAAGTAACTATATGGACAATATAATCATGCTAAATACAGACGCATATTCCAAATATTTCGTGGTAGTTAATTCTTTTGAATTGAACAATATTTTGCAGTGCAGGGCTATGCACAGTGATGAAAATACTTTTTATTACAACGCATATTTTAAATTGTGTAGCAATATAGAATTTGTAGGTAGACCTGACACACCTGTTGAACCATTTTTTCTAAATTTTGTGCAAACGGTGATAACGGTCGATGCAATACAATCAAATTATATTTTGTTATTTAGGTAGATACGTTTATTGAGGTCAAGGGCGCGTGATGTTTTGGGACAGCTGTATGCTGTTCCTTGGTCGAACCACATGATTTGAAAATTTAATAAAAATACACAGATACGCAGTTATAATTTAATTTTAATTACCAAATAAATTACTAACATTATTATTACGAAACCGATGTTGCCCATTTAATAAAAATATGTGCGGGTCAGTTCTGATGCGCGAGTGGAGTTTACTCCTTAAAAACGATTGACTTAAAATGTATACAATAGGGAAAGGGGTTACCCTCTTTGCAAACGCATATGCAAAATGCATCTTTTAATATTATCCTTTTTCACCGAACCGATTTTAGATAGCCTAAATTTCCAAAAAAAACGAGTTACTACGATTAAGTTACTACGATTAAGGTAACCGCGGAGGTAGAAATAGGAAAAAATCAACGGACTAGTAGATACTAGAAGTGCGGTAAGTGCGATCAAAACCAACCAATTGGGAAAAGCAATATATTGGAAAAATGGAGGGATAAACGCAAAAATTTAGGGGAATAACTTAAAATAGTAGGCCAAGTAAAAGTTATAGTATTTATAGGAGGAAATAAATAGGAGGCTGATTTATTGGTGGTGCCAGATGTAACAATGGCGAATGATATTATATTGGTGCGGGTTTTTTAAACAGTAAAGGAGTGAAGCAGGCTGCATGAATGGAGAAATATCAGATAAAAGGGCAAATATAAAAGACGAATAAGTATTTTACTATTTTGATCTAAATTTTTTGGAATTTCTTTCTCTCAGCATACACGAGCAAGGCACATTTTCCGTATTGAGCTTAGTAATCAAACTCTGTTTGCGCAGAACCTGGATATAACTTCATTAACGTTGGTCATGAAGTTACTCTCCATTTTTTTAACTTTTAACATGGCAATAGCGCAGCTTTACTTATATTACTTTACTACATTTCTTTGAAGGCTACTAAAGGTGTTTGCCACTCAAAATAATATTTATTCAATTGATTTTTTAAAATAACTGTTGGCCATTCAAACACATGCAAAATGTATTTCGTTGACCAAATCAGTCATTCAAATACCCAGAATCGACCTCAATTTTACCAAGAACGAAATAAAGTGAATTTCTTCGAGTAAACATTGAATCCGCACATAAAATTCACCAAATCAATTTTAAGAAAAGTTATTTTGTTTTTGTATTTTCAATTTCTATTATTTTTACTTATGGTTTTTGTGTTTTGTTACCATCTTCCTCTCTCTCTCTGTGTGTTGGGCTTCATTCGCAATAAACTTTTTATTTTTCTCCACTGCTTCGTGATAAAAATCAATTTCATACAAATAAAAATGTTAATTCAGTTTCGTGTCTGGTTTATGTATGTATATAGTACTCGTACCACATTATATACCTATACTAAAGGTTCGTTGGTGGGATCGAATGGAAAAAAATGGAATAAAAAACTTGTAACTTATGAACGAAAAGGTATACGTGTACATAGAAATGGAAAAATTGAGTATGCAATTCAAATCAACAATTCGTTTGTTGTTCCTGATTAAAATTAAAAATTTATTGCTGATCATTTCTATAGATAGGTAAATCTAGTATATAAACCTTTATTGTCATATTGGACAGTTTACGAGTGCTATCCAATACCATCTCTACATATTAATTCAAGGGCAACATTTAGAACTTGATTTGAGTTATATTTAGAGTATTTTTAAAAGGTGCATGACGTAAGTAACAAAAAATCGTTCAAACCATTTTTTTATGTGTTATGATTAGGTTTATGATCTCACAAAAACGCGTTATAAACAAAAACATTAAGATGAAAAATTTATCAGAATTAACTTTATTGCATACATGTTTTTTTGAATATTGTGCTAACGATATAATGATGTGATTCACGTCATGCGAGTTTAGTATATAATTTTTCGATCTAATATATTGTGTCCTAATTTGGCCAAAGCAATTACTTTGACTTTTATGGATTTTTATCTCATTTCAAATTGTGTTTATGCACATAAACGGTAAGTAAATTGTATATATAAAAAGTTTACAAATTTCCAATGGCAGGCGTGAGTTGCTGGCACATACTAATTTCTGCGTAAAGATACAACCTAATTTATTTGTATTTCAACGAAATCAATTGTATTGGGACGCATTTGTCATAAAACGGTTAATTTCATTGATTCGTAATGTTTAATCAATTTTTTAAAAATCTAATTTAAATTAACTTTAAAGTTTCTTGTCAAATAAAGTGTATATAAACTAAATTATCTGCGATTTTATAAGGTATTTATTGGTCATAAAACCAACCAAATAAATCAATTATTATATTATTATATTATTATATTATTATATTATTATATTATTATATTATTATATTATTATATTATTATATTATTATATTATTATATTATTATATTATTATATTATTATATTATTATATTATTATATTATTATATTATTATATTATTATATTATTATATTATTATATTATTATATTATTATATTATTATATTATTATATTATTATATTATTATATTATTATATTATTATATTATTATATTATTATATTATTATATTATTATATTATTATATTATTATATTATTATATTATTATATTATTATATTATTATATTATTATATTATTATATTATTATATTATTATATTATTATATTATTATATTATTATATTATTATATTATTATATTATTATATTATTATATTATTATATTATTATATTATTATATTATTATATTATTATATTATTATATTATTATATTATTATATTATTATATTATTATATTATTATATTATTATATTATTATATTATTATATTATTATATTATTATATTATTATATTATTATATTATTATATTATTATATTATTATATTATTATATTATTATATTATTATATTATTATATTATTATATTATTATATTATTATATTATTATATTATTATATTATTATATTATTATATTATTATATTATTATATTATTATATTATTATATTATTATATTATTATATTATTATATTATTATATTATTATATTATTATATTATTATATTATTATATTATTATATTATTATATTATTATATTATTATATTATTATATTATTATATTATTATATTATTATATTATTATATTATTATATTATTATATTATTATATTATTATATTATTATATTATTATATTATTATATTATTATATTATTATATTATTATATTATTATATTATTATATTATTATATTATTATATTATTATATTATTATATTATTATATTATTATATTATTATATTATTATATTATTATATTATTATATTATTATATTATTATATTATTATATTATTATATTATTATATTATTATATTATTATATTATTATATTATTATATTATTATATTATTATATTATTATATTATTATATTATTATATTATTATATTATTATATTATTATATTATTATATTATTATATTATTATATTATTATATTATTATATTATTATATTATTATATTATTATATTATTATATTATTATATTATTATATTATTATATTATTATATTATTATATTATTATATTATTATATTATTATATTATTATATTATTATATTATTATATTATTATATTATTATATTATTATATTATTATATTATTATATTATTATATTATTATATTATTATATTATTATATTATTATATTATTATATTATTATATTATTATATTATTATATTATTATATTATTATATTATTATATTATTATATTATTATATTATTATATTATTATATTATTATATTATTATATTATTATATTATTATATTATTATATTATTATATTATTATATTATTATATTATTATATTATTATATTATTATATTATTATATTATTATATTATTATATTATTATATTATTATATTATTATATTATTATATTATTATATTATTATATTATTATATTATTATATTATTATATTATTATATTATTATATTATTATATTATTATATTATTATATTATTATATTATTATATTATTATATTATTATATTATTATATTATTATATTATTATATTATTATATTATTATATTATTATATTATTATATTATTATATTATTATATTATTATATTATTATATTATTATATTATTATATTATTATATTATTATATTATTATATTATTATATTATTATATATTATATTATTATATTATTATATTATTATATTATTATATTATTATATTATTATATTATTATATTATTATATTATTATATTATTATATTATTATATTATTATATTATATATTATTATATTATTATATTATTATATTATTATATTATTATATTATTATATTATTATATTATTATATTATTATATTATTATATTATTATATTATTATATTATTATATTATTATATTATTATATTATTATATTATTATATTATTATATTATTATATTATTATATTATTATATTATTATATTATTATATTATTATATATTATATTATTATATTATTATATTATTATATTATTATATTATTATATTATTATATTATTATATTATTATATTATTATATTATTATATTATATATTATTATATTATTATATTATTATATTATTATATTATTATATATTATATTATTATATTATTATATTATTATATTATTATATTATTATATTATTATATTATTATATTATTATATTATTATATTATTATATTATTATATTATTATATTATTATATTATTATATTATTATATTATTATATTATTATATTATTATATTATTATATTATTATATTATTATATTATTATATTATTATAATTATTATATTATTATATTATTATATTATTATATTATTATATTATTATATTATTATATTATTATATTATTATATTATTATATTATTATATTATTATATTATTATATTATTATATTATTATATTATTATATTATTATATTATTATATTATTATATTATTATATTATTATATTATTATATTATATATTATTATATTATTATATTATTATATTATTATATTATTATATTATTATATTATTATATTATTATATTATTATATTATTATATTATTATATTATTATATTATTATATTATTATATTATTATATTATTATATTATTATATTATTATATTATTATATTATTATATTATTATATTATTATATTATTATATTATTATATTATTATATTATTATATTATTATATTATTATATTATTATATTATTATATTATTATATTATTATATTATTATATTATTATATTATTATATTATTATATTACTATATTATTATATTATTATATTATTATATAATTATATTATTATATTATTATATTATTATATTATTATATTATTATATTATTATATTATTATATTATATATTATTATATTATTATATTATTATATTATAATATTATTATATTATTATATTATTATATTATAATATTATAATATTATTATATTATTATATTATTATATTATAATATTATAATATTATTATATTATATATTATTATATTATTATATTATTATATTATTATATTATTATATTATTATATTATATATTATTATATTATTATATTATTATATTATTATATTATTATATTATTATATTATTATATTATTATATTATTATATTATTATATTATTATATTATTATATTATTATATTATTATATTATTATATTATTATATTATTATATTATTATATTATTATATTATTATATTATTATATTATTATATTATTATATTATTATATTATTATATTATTATATTATTATAATTATTATATTATTATATTATTATATTATTATATTATTATATTATTATATTATTATATTATTATATTATTATATTATTATATTATTATATTATTATATTATTATATTATTATATTATTATATTATTATATTATTATATTATTATATTATTATATTATTATATTATTATATTATTATATTATTATATTATTATATTATTATATTATTATATTATTATATTATTATATTATTATATTATTATATTATTATATTATTATATTATTATATTATTATATTATTATATTATTATATTATTATTTATTATATTATTATATTATTATATTATTATATTATTATATTATTATATTATTATATTATTATATTATTATATTATTATATTATTATATTATTATATTATTATATTATTATATTATTATATATTATATTATTATATTATTATATTATTATATTATTATATTATTATATTATTATATTATTATATTATTATATTATTATATTATTATATTATTATATTATTATATATTATATTATTATATTATTATATTATTATATTATTATATTATTATATTATTATATTATATATTATTATATTATTATATTATTATATTATTATATTATTATATTATTTATTATTATATTATTATATTATTATATTATTATATTATTATATTATTATATTATTATATTATTATATTATTATATTATTATATTATTATATTATTATATTATTATATTATTATATTATTATATTATTATATTATTATATTATTATATTATTATATTATTATATTATTATATTATTATATTATTATATTATTATATTATTATATTATTATATTATTATATTATTATATTATTATATTATTATATTATTATATTATTATATTATTATATTATTATATTATTATATTATTATATTATTATATTATTATATTATTATATTATTATATTATTATATTATTATATTATTATATTATTATATTATTATATTATTATATTATTATATTATTATATTATTATATTATTATATTATAATTATTATATTATTATATTATTATATTATTATATTATTATATTATTATATTATTATATTATTATATTATTATATTATTATATTATTATATTATTATATTATTATATTATTATATTATTATATTATTATATTATTATATTATTATATTATTATATTATTATATTATTATATTATTATATTATTATATTATTATATTATTATATTATTATATTATTATATTATTATATTATTATATTATTATATTATTATATTATTATATTATATATATTATATTATTATATTATTATATTATTATATTATTATATTATTATATTATTATATTATTATATTATTATATTATTATATTATTATATTATTATATTAATTATATTATTATATTATTATATTATTATATTATTATATTATTATATTATTATATTATTATATTATTATATTATTATATTATTATATTATTATATTATTATATTATTATATTATTATATTATTATTATTATATTATTATATTATTATATTATTATATTATTATATTATTATATTATTATATTATTATATTATTATTATTATATTATTATATTATTATATTATTATATTATTTATTATATTATTATATTATTATATTATTATATTATTATATTATTATATTATTATATTATTATATTATTATATTATTATATTATTATATTATTATATTATTATATTATTATATTATTATATAATATATTATTATATTATTATATTATTATATTATTATATTATTATATTATTATATTATTATATTATTATATTATTATATTATTATATTATTATATTATTATATTATTATATTATTATATTATTATATTATTATATTATTATATTATTATATTATTATATTATTATATTATTATATTATTATATTATTATATTATTATATTATTATATTATTATATTATTATATTATTATATTATTATATTATTATATTATTATATTATTATATTATTATATTATTATATTATTATATTATTATATTATTATATTATTATATTATTATATTATTATATTATTATATTATTATATTATTATATTATTATATTATTATATTATTATATTATTATATTATTATATTATTATATTATTATATTATTATATTATTATATTATTATATTATTATATTATTATATTATTATATTATTATATTATTATATTATTATATTATTATATTATTATATTATTATATTATTATATTATTATATTATTATATTATTATATTATTATATTATTATATTATTATATTATTATATTATTATATTATTATATTATTATATTATTATATTATTATATTATTATATTATTATATTATTATATTATTATATTATTATATTATTATATTATTATATTATTATATTATTATATTATTATATTATTATATTATTATATTATTATATTATTATATTATTATATTATTATATTATTATATTATTATATTATTATATTATTATATTATTATATTATTATATTATTATATTATTATATTATTATATTATTATATTATTATATTATTATATTATTATATTATTATATTATTATATTATTATATTATTATATTATTATATTATTATATTATTATATTATTATATTATTATATTATTATATTATTATATTATTATATTATTATATTATTATATTATTATATTATTATATTATTATATTATTATATTATTATATTATTATATTATTATATTATTATATTATTATATTATTATATTATTATATTATTATATTATTATATTATTATATTATTATATTATTATATTATTATATTATTATATTATTATATTATTATATTATTATATTATTATATTATTATATTATTATATTATTATATTATTATATTATTATATTATTATATTATTATATTATTATATTATTATATTATTATATTATTATATTATTATATTATTATATTATTATATTATTATATTATTATATTATTATATTATTATATTATTATATTATTATATTATTATATTATTATATTATTATATTATTATATTATTATATTATTATATTATTATATTATTATATTATTATATTATTATATTATTATATTATTATATTATTATATTATTATATTATTATATTATTATATTATTATATTATTATATTATTATATTATTATATTATTATATTATTATATTATTATATTATTATATTATTATATTATTATATTATTATATTATTATATTATTATATTATTATATTATTATATTATTATATTATTATATTATTATATTATTATATTATTATATTATTATATTATTATATTATTATATTATTATATTATTATATTATTATATTATTATATTATTATATTATTATATTATTATATTATTATATTATTATATTATTATATTATTATATTATTATATTATTATATTATTAATATGTCGATGCATCGACAAGGAGTTTGGATGTTGCACTGTCTTCCTTTAGCTTACGTGATTAGGTATGTAAAAGCTTCCATTTAATTCGACGCGTTCAGTTTTTGTTTTTTGCTTTAGCTTGTGGACTCCCTGTACTTTTCTTTTTGAACTCTATCGATCTGGCATCAGCCTTCCTTCGTGATTCTTTTATAGTGTGCTTGCTGTCGTTTGTCGTATGTTCTTTAATTTTGATTCCCCATTCAGTGGAATTTTTTTTTTTTTAAATGTTAGCATTCTCATTATTGGTTTGGTCGCCACCATGACTCTTATTGTTTAGTGTTATTGTTTAGCCGAGTATCGTATGTTGAGCCTGGGGTACATAAAAATCACCCTGTAACTATATGGGTGGGTTATGTTAGAATATAATAATCCTGCTCAATTACTAATTTGCAATTGGTGGTAAATGATTATAGTGTGGATCGGATAAATGTATCTGTTCTGGACACTTCTATTTGATTATTCCAATTTTGGTCTCAAAAAGCTGTTGTGTGATTAAAGCAAACATTTTGGCGTTAACTTGATGTTGTTAGCTTGTTTGCAAACGACAGCTTTTTCCAAAGATTGACGGTTTTTGACGACATTCTAGTGGCTTGGGATCCGAATTTATCAAGGTTTTTAATGGAGAACTGTTCAGTGCTACAAGTGGCTTTAATTTCTGCTGTAGGTAGTCAAACAGGTACTTGTTGGCTGACTGTGCTTTGAGGTCAACTATTTGATAAATTGTGAATTACCAGTTGCATAACGAGTGTTTATATTTATTGTTTTGTGATACATTTTAAAGAGCAGGAAGTTAAGTCCTTGACCACAAATTTGATATGAAAATCTAGATGGACATTTTCTAGAGGGACATTGAGTGATTTTGATTCAAAATATTTGGTTGGAATATTAAATTTCTATATGTGATAGATTATTTCTATCACAAGGAAGACATTTTAGTTTTTTGGTGATTGTGTGTATAGAAAACCTAGCATCTCGATTTAATTGCAGGTAAAATAGAAAATCTAGAATATTCTTTTAACGTTATAAATCTTCTAAAATTTGCAAATATTTTTACAAAATACTAATGGCTAACACAGAGATATCCAAACAATTTAAATTTTCCGAACACTATGACAATTCTTAATTTCCCTAAATAAATAATGTGCCTCTCTTTTAAGTTTTTTTCCAAAGATCTTTGCCATATTCTTGACTCGATACGCTTTTGTTTAATTTGCAATTTATCTCTGCCATGATTTGTTGATATACTTTATTGACACTTAAATTGGGAGTGTGCCTCAGTTTTCTTAGTTTTGTCTCTTATTAGACTTAGTACTCTTTGCTGTTGCTGAGATTTGGAAGCTGATGATAGCTCTTTCTGAGCATTGTAGCTATTACTGGTTCGAATTGCCCATAGAACTCGTCTTTCATTGTTTTATCTGCATCTACGGTGGGAACAAATTACTGGGTATCCTGCTGATGATTCCTGCTTCCATTTTCAATAAGACCTAGAATTTCAACATGATAAGGTTTCATTTATTTCCTTACTTGTGCTAGATTTGATATATCTCCTAGAGTTCTTTGAATAAGAAGATCAAACCAGTTATACTGGTCCAGGAGTACTTAGTATTGTTTGTAATGGAACACATTAGGCAGCAAAATAAAAAATCAATGGATTAGAACCAAAAATGTATTTCAAATATTGTTTTCATTTACATTCCCATTTTTCTAAAATGGCGTCTAAGTCCACTACCGATTTCCTAGATATATACGTAAGTGAATTAATGGGTAACGGTACACCGACCGAACACTTCGTACGACTTATATCCCGCCATATACCACCTACGTAAATAGTAAAATTATTGAGTGCCCTCCAAAATGGATTATTACACAATTGAATTTGATTCAAATTCCGGAGTACTGCATCACCAAAATCAATAGATTTCAATTGGTTATCATTTAAATTAATCTCGCTAATTAACTCGACGACTTTCCACTCGATATTCGTAAAATCGATTCTCTCCAAATTATTTCCATTCAAATCAATTGAAATCGATGTAATTTCACTAAACTGAGATGGATATTGAATTTGTGGCATCCGTGTTAAATTTTTGTTTTCACAATAGAACCATATTTTGTCCAGTAATGGATTATAGGTACATTCACATTCAGCTGGACAGTACGAACTAAAACTTTTAGTATAGTGATTTTCAAGTGCATAACACTCGATGTCAAATTTAAAAGCAACCCGTTGCTTTGCCAAATGTATGTAGAATCGTCCATCATGTAAATATGATTTAAATAATTCGTCGATGAATTGACAGTCGTTACATAAATTAGAATTGATTGGCACAATATTATAGATGAAGCCGCGAAACGACTCAGAATGATTCGATATTTCATTTAGCGAAATAATTTTTGCGTTTATATCGTGGTCATCGAGATGAGCACGATAAAAGGCATAATCAGATCCATGTGTCCTTACATTAAGCCTACTAGTCCGATTTGGAAATTGCGCAAAATCACTTAGTTTAAGACTTTTTAAATTCGATGATTCGAGATGAATGGTAGAAATATTAGGGTTGCCGAAAAGTGGCACCAATATAGCAAAATCTTTTACGTACGACTGAGATAAGTATACTGTTGTGCCGTTCTGTGCCAGCATCAAGTTCAATGGTTGGCTACAAATGTATCAATATGTTTAAGAGTAATAAAAATATGTTATTTACTGTATATGTTACTTACTCAGATTGAAGAAATTGATTTCCTTGCAGATCGATCCAAGATAAATATGAATTACTGGTAAACGTATTGGCATCTAAAGTAATAAGCCTATTATTCGATATATCAATATACTCGAGTATGGGCGAATGGCTAAACAATTTAGCCGGTATTGTTTCCATATTTAGTCCGGACAGTGTGATTTCTTGCAAATTATCCAGTCCACTAAACACATCTTCGTGCAACACAATTTTTTCCGGATCATAATATGTTGTAAATATAATAAATGTTAAAAATCGATGATGTGCAAACAAATCTGGTTGATTTAGAGTGTTCAAATCATCAAACGTGAATTTTGTGATATCAATAAATTGGATAAGATTTATAAATCGTTTTAAATTGTCACGAGTCAATCCCACTATTTGGACACAACTTTGTTTGATGTTAAAAAATTCGTGAGGTGCTTCAACTGTGAGAATATTAAAAACATTTTGGATTGAGGTGCAGCCGAACGAATGCGTAATTAAAACACTTGACACAAATAAAACCCACACTTTTAATGGCATATCTGATCTGAACCGAACTTTGTTGATTTAATTTTAATTTTAAATTTAATTTTAATTTGTGCAAGAGTACGTTTTGTTATCACAATTTAAAATTAGCAACTGAAAGATTATAACTTTTTTTTTTAATTTTTGTGTATGTCTCTAATTTTGGTCTTTACACATCCATATGATTTGTATACGTAATATTGTTATCAGTTTTGAATGTCACATAAAATTTGGAAAACGATTAAAATGAGTATTTTAAAACATCGCATCAAGAAATTTATGACATCTAAAAAAAATCGACGACGCCAGTTCATTTTGTCATTGACAATTAATAATGATGTAGCTATCCATTAGATTTTCTGCACGCATGCTTTTGTTTTGTCTTTTTTTTTATCTCTTTCAATTTAATAGATACAGAACTGGAAATTTAGAAACGACTATAATTATCTATATATATATAAAACAACACTAGCCAATCCCATAGGGACATATCATTATTTATCTTGAAAATATCAGAATTTTTCGATTACCTGGAGGGAAGGTTTCATTCATTAGAAACGACGGAGAGCACAAAATTAATCGCAACGAGAGTTAATCGCAATCAGTCAGATAGTAACTCTCATTCAGACAAGGGCACCAAATAAAGTCCCGTTTTACTTTAACCAATGCAGCTTTTTCTTAAATTAAAATCCATCAAGTCTCTAGCTTTTAACCATTCTCTGACCTAACTGCCTGAATTACTGGAAAATGAGAAATTTATCTTCGAATCTTTCTCCCATGACAGAGAAATTTATGCTTGCTGACCAAAATTTTAAACAACCCTGTCGATATACTTCAAAAAATTACCAAAACTCAAAAGAAATCTAATGATTTGGAAAAATGTTCCGGCAAGTCATGATGCATGACATCGTTCGCGATTATCAGCACATTGTCTGGAAAAATCAAAGATAGTCAGTCAAAGATAATTAAAGGTCTGAGCATTGGTAGCTTAAAACTTAGAAAATGGGTGCCTAAAAATCAATAGTTACTCGATACCAAGGCATGAACATGAGGTGCTTATTGGGTTTGACAAAGATAAAAGCTTTGTGAACTCTTTAGGTCCAGTTTGGACTACGAATTCGGATCGCATTTAATCTTATCACTTTTAAATTAGTAAAATCGATGGATATAGCCCCGGTACAATTGGTTAAAAATTTGGTATGGTGGAAAGGACTAGACTTTTTAAATGAATTGTGCAATTACTTGCTAAAAATATATGACAGTCAACTATTATGACCTTGGATAATTTTACCGCGGTAGCTAATGTTTTTAAAATATTGTCATTGTTATCCTTCGTCATTCGAACGCTTGCTCAGTGCTATCGCTTTTATTGTGAGTTTAATGCTAAATAAATTTATTTATATTTTACAGGCTTTGAAATAAAATAAGCAACACTGCTGTTGATAAGATGGTCTCGAACTGAGAGTTATTTTAAAAGATATCAGTCAAATCACAAAGAGGATCGATTTACAATGCACAAGCAGACTGAGATTATGGGCTATTTTTGATGGTCGGTTAGGTTTGACTACTTGCGGTTGATATGACACCAAACATTCAGTAATTCTTGACTCTCATTATTCGAACACAAAGCCAACTGTGAACGCTTTTTTGCAAATACGAATCTTCTAACCTTCTAAGTAACCAGTCACTCGCTATCATCAAGCTAAATTATTTTATTGTTGTTACTAAAACTTCATCAAACAAGTTGCTCCTACCTGTGTCACAACCAAATATGGCTAAAAATTGGAAAGCACTTTCCAAACCATTCACCGTTGGTGTTGATTTTGCGGGCCATTTAAAAATGAAAACATGTCTATGATACAACATTTTCATTGTGAGATGTTAATTCCCGGACATTCCCCCAGATGAGTCAAAGTCATACAACAACCGCTAAAAATTGATTCAGAACATGACAAAGGTGTTCTGGAAGCTTTGGAGATTTGATTATCGCACGATGCTGCAACAACGACCCAAATGGAAGCATAAACCACCGAATAAAGATAAATTTGGCATATTAGCATATAGCTTTAAGCACAAATGGAAAATTTCATAACAAAATATTATCATTTTATTAATGGATATCATATTTTTGTATGTTATTGACGGCAACCTAGAAAAGAAAGTATTAACAATTTCTTAATATATATCTTCACAAACATTAGGTATTAGTCTAATAGCATATAAAGCTCGCATGTTACCTTCGTCAACAAAAACATATTATTAAAAACATCTCACATACATGTATACTCACCACAACACATACACTTTCTTACTTTTTTTTTTTTTTTTTTTTTTTTGGATATTTGTCGAATCAATTTACATTCAAGTGTTTATATTTAGCCGCACGTACCAGGTATACAGGAACAAAAACCGTAATATCAAATGACAAATTGACAGTTTTATTTTATTTTTACCAACAATACCTATACGGTGTGTCTATGTATATGTGTCTGTTAGTTTTTCAAACATTGTTGTTTTGGAAAAATAATGACATTGAATATTTTAATTTTCATGTGAAAAACAATATTCACAGCATCAAGATTTTATAGTTCATTGTGGTTTTAAAATATATTTTCTTGAAAATCTGTTTATTGCAAACTTGATGTCGTCATTAAACTAAAATTTATATAAACTAATTTATGAATCGTTAAAATGTTTTACAACATTTACAGGAGTTAGCAAGAACATAAAAAAACTTAACATAATATTTTAATCACGTAATTTTGCCAACATATTATAAAGAAAAAGAAACAACACAATATACAATGTTGTTGTTTATATAGGGTGGGTCACTTAATGTGAGACTTACTTTTTTTACATTCACCATAAATTGTTCATTAATAGTAAACTTGATGTTCATGTTGAACAAACTAAAATAATTGAATTTTAAACAAACTAAAAACAAGAAACAACTGATGCAATACAAAGCACAGTTGATCGATATTTTAAATTGTAAAAATATTTTGCTGAATATCTCAAAAAAGTGAGAAGTAATCAGAACATGTTCCCTTTGGAACCAAACAAGCTCTCCTTAGCTCAATTTTACATAAACACTCTGTATAATACGAGATATACAGGTATGGTAAAGTGTCATATTATCAGATTTATGACGTGCCCGCATTGTATGTTTTTTTTTTATATCTGCACAACAAGATAAAGATTCGATATAACTTTATTTCTCGTACACAACAAAAAGTTTACCTTAAAGATACTAAAAAGTTTACAATATAATTATCTTAGTCGGTTGGGTGTGTGTGTGTGTGCTTGTACGTTTTTTTTTTATTTTGGCATATTTGTAACGATGTGATGTAGAAACTTTATATTAGAAATTATATTCCTGAAAATAAGTTATAATTTTTTTATGGATGTGGTGTAAAATAATCAGCATGAGACATGACTCTAAACCAAATTTTACAAATTATGTGTTTACATGTAATCATAATGTCCCTGAGCTACATTAACTATACAGAAACATATATTATTTGTAAATTAAATAACGGAATAAATAATTTAACGAATCAAAAAAAAGGATATATGGGAAAGTTATCTAAGATTTGGATCTTTAGAGACCCATACCTCATTCACATAATTCTGCAAAAGCTGGTTGAAGACACTCGAAGGCTACATAAACATATGCCATCAAAATTATCCACCGAAACATACTATACTGAAGTAACAGATGGTCAAACATCAGTTACCTTCAAAACGCAAATGGAATTTTGTCACGAAGAACGACGTTTTAATGGGGTCATTTCGCGATTACCTTAACTAAAGGCTTCAGTATTAGATACATTGCATGAGGTAACCTCATTACACATCGCCAATTTTCTGGAGCATAAGTGTCTCAATTTTAATATTCTTCTGGGAGCAAATTATTTTTTTAAACTTTTACGTCAAGGACAGATAACAAGACCCAATGACCTAATCGCAAAAATACCTATCATGGACTATTTTAAGAGGTGACCCGAAATGCGACTTACGCATGCTAAAAATGAAGTTCAATATCGACAAAACGTTAAGTAAGATTGGGGAGTTAGAAAAAAATAATTTGTTAATAGCACATACCAGAGATACAAATGGTCTGTTTATCGTAAGATTTCACTTTGCGACGGACGCCCAACGATTAAGAAGTAGAATTCAACAAGTTAAGTGAAGATATCGAATTAACATTACATCAAGATGATCTATGGCAACAACGACTTATGACGACTTATAACGATTTATGACAACTTGTGACGACTTATGACGACTTATGATGACTTAGGACGACTTATGATGACTTATGGCGACTTATGACGACTTATAATGACTAACACCAACTTATGACCACTTATGACGACTTATGACGACTTATGACAACTTATGACGACTTATGACGACTTATGACGACTTATGACGACTTATGACGACTTATGACGACTTATGACGACTTATGACGACTTATGACGGCTTATGACGACTTATGACGACTTATGACGACTTATGACGACTTATGCCGACTTATGACACGACTTATGACGACTTATGACGACTTATGACGACTTATGACGACTTATGACGACTTATGACGACTTATGACGACTTATGACGACTTATGACGACTTATGACGACTTATGACGACTTATGACGACTTATGATGGCTTATAACGACTTATGACGACTTATGACAACTTATGACGACTTATGACGACTTATGACAACTTATGACGACTTATGACGACTTATGACGACTTATGACGACTTATGACGACTTATGACGACTTATGACGACTTATGACAACTTATGACGACTTATGACGACTTATGACGACTTATGACGACTTATGACGACTTATGACGACTTATGACG
Source organism: Tipula confusa (assembly GCA_963556175.1). Taxonomy (NCBI): domain Eukaryota; kingdom Metazoa; phylum Arthropoda; class Insecta; order Diptera; family Tipulidae; genus Tipula; species Tipula confusa. Next base: position 211,656,384 of record OY744475.1, on the reverse strand, counting down.
ACTTATGGCGACTTTTGACGACTTATGATGGCTTATGATAACTTATGACGACTTATGACGACTTATGACGACTTATGACGAATTATGACGACTTATGACGACTTTTAACGACTTTTGATAACTTATGACGACTTATGACGACTTATGACGACTTATGACAACTTATGACGACTTATGACGACTTAAGACAACTTTTGACGACTTGTGACAACTTATGACGACTTATGACGACTTATGACGACTTATGACGACTTATGACGACTTATGACCACTTATGACAACTTATGACGACTTATAACGACTTATGATGACTTATGATGACTTATGACGACTTATGACGACTTATAACGACTTATGACGACCTATGACGACTTATGACGAATTATGACGACTTATGACGACTTATGACGACTTATGACGACTTATGACAACTTATGACGACTTATGACGACTTAAGACAACTTTTGACGACTTGTGACAACTTATGACGACTTATGACGACTTATGACGACTTATGACGAATTATGACGACTTATGACGACTTTTAACGACTTTTGATAACTTATGACGACCTGAGCAACTTCAAATCTCAGATGAAAATTGTTACTCACTTTACCGTCCAGTAGTCAAGCCAACCAATGCAAGCATGAAGGACATTGTGTTATTCGATGGTTTAGCTACCACATCATCATTCATCTCGCTTGATTCTAAGTTGCATCAATGAAGTTTTCTTCTATTCTTTTATATTTTTGGACAAATTCAGAGATAGACTTGGCTATTGCACCATCCCTCCAAGTGTAAAGTATTCATCTTAAATTTGACTACACAAATAATGGAACAGTTGCCAACAACAAAATCGAAGCATATATCCTGATGTGATAACCCTGCTGACTGTGCCTCTTAAGGATACAATCCAACAGATCTGTTCGAGATGGATCAAGATTTGGTGTCCATGCTAACCGAACGTCATTATTCACCAAAATGAAACGGATCTTAGTTTACATGAAAGATTCTGTACCCTATGCAAAACCAAGAAGCTATAACAGCTTTGAACGATATATCACCCGCGGATCCAATCACAGCGGACGAATATAAGAGGGTGAAACTGTGCAACATTAGTTCAGCAAACCCTCTTCGTAGAAGAAATTCAACTTCTCAACTTAAGACGTCCAATATTGAAAGGAGAATTAATCTGTCTTTTACTGTATTTAGATGAAAACAGCATATTACGAGTGGGAGAGCGCTTCAAACGTGCAGAATGCCTTTACAAGCAATCATTAAACCTATAATACTCATATTTTGAGTAGAAGGATATTATGTTACCTCCACCTCACTTACCTCCATTTTAGTTCTAAGTTGTTATCTATCGAATCTATCCCGATGATCATTCTGGATCGTTGCAGTATGAAAACTGGCAAGACAAGGTACTAATGATTCGAAAGCCTAACTATAATCCTTCAAACCAAAGTATAGGCAATTTACCAGATAAAAAGATGAAGCTAACGAAACAATTCATTCACATATGCCTGGATATGGCAGAACCGATAGAAACCATTACGAAAACAAGTACTGGAGCGCGATTCATCAAAGTGTACTTCGTTGTTTACGCATGACGTCTCAAGGCAATCTACCTGCAATTTACAAATCTTTTGAGCTGTACTTAAAAAATAAGGGAACAGAAGAGAATCCTTGGCCCAATATTCGGTGACAATGGCACCAATTTTATGTACAATAGGATGCAAAGAAAGAGGTCATTAAATTCACTGCGTAGAAGGCAATTATTTGAAAATGTAATCTTCCGGTGATACTTCACTTTGGCGGCCTGTAGGAAGCACCAGTACGGTCCATTAAATTATTCCGTTTTAATCTTACTCGAATTACCCGACATTCAAAATTAAAGAGACCACCTCATTGATCTGACAGATTGAGGCAACACTCAACTCTAGGCCACTCACAACTGACCTTCCAGGTAAACCTATCATCCAAAGATGTGAGAAAATAAAAAGAAAAGAGGACCTCAAACCTTTAGTAAAAAGGGACTCCCTATTTGTATGCTTATGTTTGAAAAACAGTAGGATGTTCAAAACATCTTTGGCAAAAAAGAATTCTTCACATGAAGGTAAAAATAGAACCAATGACGACTCTGTAACATACCACGGACGCATATCACAAAACAAAAATGTCAAGTATTTAATCACACCCAAAGGTATTGCAATATAGCTAAGGTAATTGTACAATAGGGAGAGATGTTTACTCTCCGATATAATTTCAAAAGAGAGGACTACATTAAAAAAAATTTAGAGTTAAGAGTAGGTATTTTATTCCATTAGCACACTAATATACTGGTCCATATAGGTAAAATTTTCAAAATTGGGATCAGTAATTTTCGATTTCACATCGAACTATGTTCTAACGAAATAATCCTATCCACCAATTTTATCTCGTCACGTAATTACAGGTTGTAAAATATAAACTTCAAAAAAATATTTTACAATTTAATTAAATTACAACATGATAAAATCATAAAAATTTTCATTTTTGTAATTAAATATTTTGGTCGATTATATTTATATTTTGGTAGATTAAATCGATTTTAGCGGTTACAAACTGAACAAAGATAGTTAGGGGTGCTATAAATAAACGGCGCCCAAATATTTTTATTACAAATTCAATAATCTATAACCGACTACCGCCACAAATTTAAATCGCGTATTCGGATTTCGAAAACTATCCTTTAAACATTTTTATTATGTTTCCAGAAATATCCCGATTCTAATAATTTTCCAAAATTATCTTAACTCCAGTCGTATATTCAATTGATTCTGACTTAATATTTTTTTATTTTAGTATTAGCAAGGAATTTCTCATTTAATGCCAAGCTTCAATTAACAAAATGTCATAATGTGTTTACATAAATTGTATGTATGTACACATGTATGTTGTAACTAACATAAAATGTAACATCTTGTCTTGATCAATATAAGTTCGTAGAAATGTTGTATTGTGTCAAAAAAAATTTATGTTTCTTGCTTCGTTTACTGGTGGGAGTAAGAATGGTGTGTATGAGTAATTTTAGGATATCAGGAATTTTATATTTTTACACACTGAACTCACATTTAAGTGAAAACAATTTTCGCTTTCAATTGCAACAAATGTCAAAACAGAAAACCAAATGATAAGGTTACAAAAAAATATTTTCATTTGATGGCATATCAGTGGTACATCGGCTGGGAATCTGTTTAAGTTCCGATAGCCTTTTTTTTTGTGTCTTGACATTTCATAAAGAGGGAGAACTTTAATTGTAGATTTTAATAAAATCAGTACGATCTGTGCTGACAGATGCGTTAGTCAGCTCTTCCAATTTTTCGTCTTTCTCTTCCAAAATTTTACGTATATCTCACAATGTGTCAAGCCGGCTGGGTCACAAGCTACCTTCCTCGCCAAGCATGCAACACAACATTTAGGCGTTTCAAGGACAAGGGTTTTAATTTAAGTTTCCGGAATATCAGCAACAAAAGTTACTCACATCAACAAATAGCAATAGGCATAAATCAAAGATTGTTCTTTTAGTAGACGCTGACATATATGGAGAAATAATGTTAGAAGGTGTAAAAATGGATCGTCGTCATAAGTGCATAGCTGACATTAGCGGACATATTTGGCCATTATTTGCTATTAGAACTCTAAAAAACTGCATTCTAAACGAAGTCTAATTGTGGAAGATATTGAATGTGAATAGTACTATCAAGAAACACTAAAGCAGTTAGATAATGGACGATTTAAGGTTCAAGTAAGTGGGAACAACGAAATCTAAAGGCAAAACAGCAGTAAGATTACTTTAGATGGGAAAAAGATTTAAATGTAGGTCAATCTTACAAGACTCTTTGGTGGTATTCTCGGGTGGTTTGAAAAAAGCCCAAATCATTTTCTTTGTGAAAAATCTTATATCTGGAGATAACTAATAGAAGAGGCAGAAGCTGCAAAAAAAAGAATTACTAAACCTTTTTTCTGCTAGAGGTTTTCAACCTAAGAAAATGGAGCAGCAAAATAAAAGCAATATTAGAAAAACTTCCCGAAAATTTGAGAGAAACTGAACTTCATACAATAGAATTTAAAGATACAGCAAAAACTATTGGACTCCTCTGAAACTTTTTAATTTATAGTATCTTTGCCAGAAGCTAAAACAACAATATCCAAACGAACGATTTTATCAAAGGCATCGAAACATTTTGATCCGCTAGGATGGCTAGCACCAATATTCTTCTTAACTTCTACTTAGGTTAGAACTTTCTAAATTGCTAAAAAATTTTGTACATGCATTAAACATCAACAACAATCTATTAACATTTTGCTGGAACGATTTTACACCAGTTTAAGGCTAGATAAGACGAAAGCCACAACATCAATAAACTTGTAATATCGATCCTAGCCAACGGCATCACATCGTTTCTAATCTGAATCCTACTGTGCACCTTGAGGGTCAATTGGTAAGCATCATACTTTTAAAAATTAAAAGCAAATTAAAAATTACCAAAGAGCAGTACAATTCTAGCGCTAACTCCATTTCAAGACGAAAACGCTGGGAAGACTAACCAATGCTAGTAAATCTTCTGAAAAAAACATCCAATAATATTGGTCCAAGTCACAAAATATCAAGATTGCTCATCAGAGATGTTTAAATAATAGCACTACATGGTGGCAATCAAAATGATATTACACCAACTAACGGGTATATTATCAAAAAAGGAGTAACACCAACATTCACAAATAGTGGAGTATAGACTATTAAGGGCCAATCAGCACAAATCATGGAACGGCCGCTGTAATAAAACTACTAAAACATACTACGAAAAGGAATCTGTCTGAAAATATTCAGTGATAGCGGCACAAATTTTGTTGGAGTAAACAAATAACTACAAAGGCAGGCAAAGTATCAAGTGGCGATATTAGAGGGTAAAACAGGACAGTTAGAAACTCAGTGGCATTTTGTACCACTGGGAAATCCTCATTTGGAGGAGTATAGGAAGCCAAAATCAAGTCAACAACTTCGCGCAATGTAAATGGATCTCATAACTTATGTGAGCCTTAAAATTACACTAACAAGAAGGATGATGCTGTTCCAACATTAGTTAAAAAATATAGACGAAACTATACCAAGCAGGATAACCACGCAAAAAGACTACAATTCGAAGTCTCCACAAAAGGGAATCTCGTTACTGGTAAAGGACAGCTAAAACCCAAGGAAGCAACTACTGTGGTGGAATAACCACATTAAGAGTGAGATTCCAAAAAATTTTTATTTCCAGGAACAAGAAATATTATAAAAAATATACTTTTTTGAAATGTAATTCGGTAAAAAGTCTTCATATACAAATAATATTTTTGTGGGTGTTCTCCGCAATTTATCATTCATGTAATTGGATTGCTGAGTTTTCCAGTTAGTGATTTATTGTGGTTCAATTAATCTTTAATATTTGTTTAGTATGTTCTAAGCTGTTAGCTTTAATTTTATAAATTTACTTGAATTAATTCGACTATTATTTTTTTTTAATGTGGGAAAAATATTTGAGTACCTCTTGGAAGATAAACTTTCTATATACAAAGAAAAAAATAAGTGGTTTACTCTTGGAAAAAATAGTATAATGTTTGTCCATATACATGTAAGACTCCAATGTAACAGTAATGTTTTATTATAATACAAAGATTTAGCAAAAATATGCTAGGCTATTTACTGTATAAATATCAAGTTTTGCGAAAAATCACGGAAGTTTTCCTTGGTTTATTAATGGAGGTGCCTTAAACTCAAAGAAATTTTTTTGGATCTCCAGAATTACTAAACCATAAAGAGTCGTTTTAAAAGAGGAAGTAAGAAATATAAATGTCAAAAAAGCAACCAATTTTTAACCGATGAGACGAGGACTTCGTTCAAAGACTTAACCTTTCGAATAATTTCGTTTGATGAAATTCTTTTTAACTTAGACTCAAATGCTTCAACACAATTTTAAGCACTCTGTCATGGTTGCTTCGATAGATGTATCGGTGTAAAGTTCACCAAACTACGGTAGTTGCGAATGCTCACTTTTCTTAGTTGTATACAATCAGTAAATAACAAACAGATCTATGTACATAAATCCATTATGTACATTTCCATTTCTGGAACTAGCCATTGGCTAGTTTATTAAAATAGAAAATTTCTATAGATGAGTTATATAGCAAGTCAGTTATAATAATAAATAACATCACAAATTTACAAGACATTTTAATCAGTACATATATGAGTTTTTGCACATGGACAGTCAACAAAAAATACTTTTTCCAGGTAAAAAGAAAAATTGGATTTTCTCGAAATACATTTTAGTATCTGCTAGATAAATGTGTTTTAAAATAAAGTTTGTTTGAATTTATTCTTCTATAAAAAATCAAATATAAAAAGTTTTAAATTTAGAAATCAAATAACTTAATAAAAAGTAGCCATTATGCATCAAGTCACTGTAAAAACAAAAGAAGACATTACAAGATATATCACTGATACAAAATAGATAAAAAATGTATGAGTATAATTATGATTATAAAGTCTTTGGAAGGATGAGGTCTACTTTGTTGTACTCAGAAGGTTAGAAATCTTTACCATTGGAATAATGAATGAACTTCCCGAGTTTGAAATCGGAAAGATCACGTGCAAGCTATGTATCGACCGGATAAATGACAAATAAAGTATGCATATAATTGTTATAACAACGGCTACCAATGCAACGAAGTTTTGTGAATACTATTTATTTAGCCAGTTTGGCCGATGTAAGGGCAACGTGTTTAGTAGCCAATTCATCAGAGAAGTATTTGACGATGTGTTGACTGACTTTTGGCAGAACAACAGTCCAAATGCTGTTTTCATCGAGTGAAGACGTATCAACTGTGTTTATAGATAAATAAATTATTCAACAGTATTCTATATTGTGTTTACAGTAAATTTACTTTTATTTCTTATTCCCTTTTGGTTAAGACATAAGGAAAATAATAACAGTAAGAAAAATCAAATAATATTCTGTGCTTGTGTTTCGTTTTTAATAAGTTAAGATTTATCTAGCTTATGTCAAAAAGACTAAGTGAAGTTTGTAATATCGATGTGCTAACAAACGACCATGAGCGTTCAAGAAAAAAAAATATTCAGTCATTGGAGAATAACGGCAATGGATACCCGTGGCAAAACCAAATAAACCTCTACCTCCATTTATAACTAAATTAAAATCAAATAATGTTCGACGAATAATGAAATCATTGAAAATTTCCAAAATCGAAATTAAGCGAATGTCATTGAGACTAAAGATGACCACATTCAATACGAGTAAATACTATCATTTTTCGGAGGGATTGAAAAAGATCCATGCTGAATTTTTTTCTTACACGTTGGACGAAAATAAAACATCCAGATTACATACGCACATCTAAGAAATCATCGGTACATCGATATTATGGTTTGTAGATGTGATGTTCCTCATACAAAACAAAAACGGCTAACATCATTTGGTCAGTATCTCTCCCACGATGCAGACGTATTTTATTTTAATTATTTTGGTTAATGTGTTATTTTTCCTATCAAACTTACAAAAATTAGATAAAATTATATTTAATAATTAAAATCAAAGTTTGAGTTTCATGTGCTGGTTGCAGTAGGCATTGTCATACAAGCTGTGAATTAGCCGGTTCCAATACGGAAATTCGTGGAATTTTGGTGATATTGTGCCTTCGTCAGAGCATTGTTTTTTTGTGCTCTTTTTGTAAGCAGCGGATCGTGAACAACAATTTTGGTGTTCTAATTGATAAGATTAATGGTTTGTCGGCTACACCAGATATTTAAAAAATTGAAGATGATATTGCGACTAATAGAAAGCTTATTGAATCGCTTTCATCAAAATTAAATGAAATGTCATCCACTACATTGACACCTGTTTCGTCGTCTCGGCGTCTATTAAGGAAGAATACCCCATCAACTGATTTCCTGAATACTGAATTCAGTAATTTTGTTGCTATTGAGATTTCCGAGATGAAACAACTTTATGTCAACCGCTTTCCATCTACTACAGCTGATCAAGTTGTTCAATATATTTGTAAGAGGGTGGAACATTGTAAACCAGATGATTTTGTTTGCCAAAGTTTAGTGAAGAAGGATCGTCCAAGTGAGCTGAACCTAACATTTATTAGCTTTAAAATTTCAATTCCGGCGAAATTCTTCATGAAAGCGTTAGATCCAACAGTTTGGCCGCAAAAAGTTTTGGTTCATGAGTTCATATTGCAGTCAAAAAATGAGTTCATATTGCAGTCACCACCATCAATGAGTTACGATCGGTTAATTTTTCCAACTCTAACCAACTTATAAATGATGCCACCCGATCGTCTGTAAAATTGTTTTTATCGCAATGTTGGGGGCATGTCATCCAAGTCTTTAGAATTTCGAATTTTATTTTATTCAACTGATAACCAGTTTTATGCAATTGTTGAAACTTGGTTTCACGCTGGGATTTATAATAATGAATTTTTCTTTTCTGCTTATGATCATTTCTCTGATTTTGTGCTTGTGATTCGGTCGGTCTGTTTTATACTAAAAATACTATTAACAATTTTATTCTAAAAATATTATTTCAACTTTCCAACACGGGTTCTCTAGTGGAAAATCCACAACTACTAATCTTTTGCAGTCCACTAAGTATGCCATTGATTCCATCGCGTCAAAGGCCTAGGTTAATGCTATTTATTTTGCCAAAGCTTTTGATTCCATTCAACATACAGTTATTATAAATAAATTAGCTGCAATTTGTTTTGATCCTATTTATTTAAAATGGATTGCTTCCTATTTGGTAGGTAGGAAGCAGAACGTTTTATTGAATGATATTAAATCGGATTATATTAGTTGTCATTCTGGTGTTCCTCAGGGATCATCTTACTCATCTTGGTCCAGTTATTTTTCTTTTATTGTAACGCTTTATTGTTTGCGGATGGTTTGAAGATTTTCATGCGTATTGATTCTTTAATTGATGCTGATTAATTGCAAACCGAAATCAATAACTTATCTAGATGGTGCTCTGCTAATAGATTGTTCATTAACGTAAGTAGGTGTAACGTCATGTCCTTCTATAGAACATTTCTAAAGAACATTAAATAGAGTTTATTCAATCGTGGACTTAGGAATTTCATTTGATCGTAGACTAACCTTCAGTCTACATATTAACATAATAGTACTTAAAGCAAATTCCATGTAAGGTTTCATTATTCGAATGACGAAAGAGTTTCAAGATTTTTTTTCATGTGTACAATTATTTATTTCTTTGGTCAGGTCACATCTTGAGTATGCTGTTATCGTATGGTATCCCCACCATGATTTATATATTAACAGGTTGGAATCAATCCAAAAACAATTTACTATTTATATTTTTAAAAAGCTCACTTATCTGTCAGATCACAATCAACCCTTGTGGCAGCAAGTACGTTATTTACCGTCATATGAAGACCGATGTCAAATTCTTAATATTGATAGTATCGCGAAGCGCCGGAAAATTGTCTCGGCATTGCTTGTTGGAGATTGTTTGAATGGGCGAATTAATTGTTGGAATCTTACTTCTTTCTGGAATGTTTATGTTCCGAACAGATCCCTACGACAACATGAATTTTTGTACGTGCCGTTTCATAGAACTGATTATGGCTCAAATGAACCGACTGTCTCTATGTCTAAAATATTTAATGATTATTATCATTTATTTTGTATGTCTAAAAGGTGTTTCCGTAACATTATTCGTAATTGTAATTTTTAATTTATTTTTGTACATTTTGTAAATTTTTTTGTATTAAATTGTTTTTTAACTATTCATTAGAAGTATAGAATAGTTTGATATAAATAAATAAATAAATAAATAAACTACCCTTAAATTATGTACATGTTGATCAACATAATGCGCAAAAAATTATACTCTTCAAATGAGTTATTAATAATTCTTGAAAAAATCATGGATGGACTCAGGACAATAAAAATCATTGACAAGAAAATTTGTGCATTCGATTTTTCTGTAGATTTAAATGCAGATCTTATCGACAAGGCTGTTGTTAATCTTACATCCTCCATTAACTATGCAATAGACAAATATTTTCCGAGTGTTATAAACTCTTCTAAATACAAGCTTTTATATCGAATGAAGTTTTATTACTTATTAAACTTCGCAGTCCCCGCTTATTATGCCATACATTTTCATTCGAACATGTATGACATAATAAACTCAAAGTAGCAAAATAAATTTAGTCATCTTATAAAAGGGCAAAATCATACTGGCATCAGATACATAAAAAAACATACTTCTATACCTCCGCTGCTCAAACAACAAGATAGTACAACAATTTTAACTTCTGAAAAAGGTGAAATTCTTACTACCACTTTTCAAAAAAATTATATAACTTCCCCCAATGTCGCAGAATCAGAAGATATTAAAAGTAGTCTTTTACTTTTTAATAACTATTTTGAGCACGACTGTTCAAAGTTTATAGTATCTGTCGATGAAGTGCAAAGTATTATCCATGCCAGTCGTCCGTATAAAGCTCCAAGACACAATTTCTAACATTAGACTAAAATATCTCCCCAAATCAAATTTCCTGTACCTTACAAAGATATTCTGTTATTGCTTTAGCCTCAGCTACTTCCCTACTTAATAGAAAACTTCCAAAGTTGTAGCAATAGAACCCTTGTGGTACTAATAGTTACCAACCAATTAGTCTGCTAAACTCCTTAAGCAAAATATTCGAATGCAGAATAAAAAATAGACTGAACGATCATTTAGAATTAAACAACTTGTTTATCAGGTACCTCCAATAATCCAGCACATTAACAGACAAAGAAATTGTAATAAGTCCACTGGTAATGTTTTCATCGACCTTAAGAAAGCGTTCGACTCAGTTTGGATAAATGGCCTCATACATATTTTGACAACTGTCAAAATATAAATTCCAAATTTACATCATTAAACTACTTCTTTCATACTTCAAGAATATGAAATTATATATCCAGATTTTAAATCAAAGATAGTAAAAACTTTCTCGGATATTCCACAAGGCCTGTAACTAGCCCGATTTTATTTTGTATAAACGACTTACCTCAGACTACAACGTGTGAAATTGCACTTTTACGATACAATAATTGTTACATCAGACATACTTCCTCACAACATCATTAGAAGATTAAGTGAATATTTGAATATATTAGGAACTTATTTCTATAAGTGAGGACTTTAACTTAATGCAGGCAAAACCCAAGCTATCCACTTTACACGTTGCAGGAGGCCATCCAAATTACCTCAGGCTTGTTAATAACGGAGAAAATATAAAATTGGAAACGCAAGTTAAATACTTTAGCATACTACTGGATCCAAAAGTGGCCTTTAAAAACCATATCAATTTTGTAATCAATAAAGTCAATGAAAAAGTGGACTCTCTTTTGAAAACAAAAAGACATAGTCATTTGAACATAGTCATTTGAATCATACAATTTGGTAAACTTAAATTTGAATTTGGAATTTGGCTTACGATTAGTGTCTGTCAAAATTGATTTAATCCAAAAAGCATTCGGTTGAAATTGAACAATCTGAACGGTGTAGAAATGGCAGATTTGTAAACATATTTGGGCACCATTGGAATATGATGATATACCTTTACCAAATTTATTTTAGAAGTATTCTCTCGCATCCATTTAGAGTAAGAGAAAATTTTTGCAGGGATACTAATCGCTGTTATTCTTTTTCGCAGCCATATGGAGCGGAGATGACACGCAAGATGATTCAAGTTGGCATATTCCAAGTTGAACCAAATGATCTAACTCCTGATTTGCAGCGTTATGCTTTACTGGCTTTAATCTTCGAGGATTTCAAAACGGTAGGAGTCCATTAATAATAATATAGTGGACTACCTCATGTTTTACATGCATGTATTAATTTGAGGTTTGAAGCAATGACGAGAATTCAAACAACATTTTACTAAATGACCTTTCTTATATGACGTTTCGCTAGTGGCCGGTTAAGATAATTTCAATGATTTAATGCGGATGACCAACACTGAAACCGATAGATTTTATAAATTCATGTGTTCATAATATAAATACATATAGTACTACCATCATAAGAAAAAAACAGTTTACCCATTTATGTTCCAGATGTCGGATCGATAGAATATCGTTAACATTTAGAATAAGTATATGACATTTAGGCGATCATACATATACAAATATTTTGATTATTTAAAACGATACCAGTAGCGACATCTAGCACGTCAATGGGCTAACAAACCATGGAAGTACTATGTGTATTTATATTATGATATGTTAAATGCTTTGTTTATCCAACCATTGACCTGCAAACAACTTAGTCAACAATTCTTCGTACTCCACCAGAGAGTTCAAGTGTAGCGATTACCACAACAATAAATAACTAACTCAACAACTTAACCAATCATTTTCGCAGAAGAAATTTTTTCGTCGCAATCGGAGCCGTCCCAAAATTTAACTGTTCAAGTTTTACCTACGTCGGATACCGCTACGGTTTTGCCGATAGATAACGAAAGATGGATCATGACATATAAAAGGGGTAGAGGCACGAGTCCCATAACCCAAAACGCAAAGTATAAACAAATGCCGATTAATGATTACTGATTACTGATTAGCGCAACCAGTAAATTTATTAAGAAGATTCAGTAGTCTATCGGAAGATGAAGAGCCATCCCCACTCCCAGTGAGAATACTAATGGCGCCCCTACTATTCGTGTCAGGCGAGGAAACGATTAAACCCTTAACAACCTTATTAAACGAATTAGCTAAGGACAATTATGATCAAAAAATAATTGGAGCTAGACAGGTCACAATTTAGCTGAAAGAAGCCCACACCTACCCAGCTGTGGTTTAAACTCTAGAGGAAAGAAACACCGAATTCCATTCATACCAATCGAAAATGGATAAGACGTACAAGTCAGTCTTACGAAATCTGCATCCATCGACCAGCATTGATAAGTTGAGCAGTGAGTTAATTGCAGTGGGTGATGAAGTTGTTAATATCGCCAACATCAGGCAAAGTGGAACAAATAATCCATTGCTACTCTTCAAAGTTGAACTAAAATTAGTGAAAATGAGATTGTTGCATTCAGTCGTACAAGTGGAAACGCCCCACTTTAAGCGCAAAGTAGTGTAATGTACCAATTGTCAAAGATATGGACATACCAAAACATATGGTCATCGCAAACCCAGATGTGTGAAATGTGCAGGTGAATATCTTAAAAATAAATGTACACAAAGAGTGGGGCACAGTAGTCAAATGTGTTCTCTGTAATGTCAGCCATCCAGCCAACTATATAGCACATTACAAACCCGTATCAATTAGTTACTGGGACAACGTATGCACAGAAACTCAAAAATCCAATTATAAGCCACACATCCAAATCTCAAAGAAAACCAGTAAATGGAAAACACAAAAAATCAAAAAGAGTCATCACAATCCACGACACATCGGTTGGAAACTATGATGAATAAATTAATGGCCAAAATGGCCATCCTTAATCTTTCAACAACCATTATCTCCAAAATATTCAATGTCCAGAACACTTAAAATCGCGATCTGGATTACCCACGGCTTGTCACAATATGGACAAGAAGTTAAAAAAAGATTGATCAATGGTCTAGATCATGCAAATGAACATTTAAATGAATGCATTCAACAGGCAGCATGGAAATCCACACCAGTCAAAAAAGGATGATGACATTGAGGAATGTTCACAGGTTGTCAAAAAAACTTTAGCATAATCCACCGATACGTAAAAGTGATGGCCACTGAGCCAGAAATAACGAGGAAAAGGCTGAAATATTTACAGAGCATTTCGAAAGAGTATTTCAACCGTATCCATCAGAAACTACCGAGGAAGAGAAGAGTAATATTTAAAGATATTTTGTATCGCCATTACAGATGCGTCTAAAAATCAAAAAATATTCAAGCTTAGAAGTAAAAACCACGATTCAAAGAGAGGTAAATCCCAAAAAGGGAATAACAAATTAACGGGCTTAACTGGCCATTGCTGGTCCGCACTAAATCTACATTTTGATAAAGTCATTCTATCCTCCGAGGAACCATCGTCACCGACAGCAACCTTTGCGCCTGCCAAAAGGCGAATTTTCTTTAAAAGATTGCTGCACCATCCTTAGGATAGGCTCATAGAACGTGACCGAGTCAGTTTATTCAATGTCTTTTTATTTCATTAACGGGATCAAGAATTTTTATTAAATTTTTGATTTCATTAAATATCTCTCATACTCATTCGTCATGGTCCAACTCTTACACATATACATTACAACAGGTCTGATATACTTCTTGTGCAACTTTTGTTTGTCAGCAAATTCAAAGTATTTTGACTTTAGCGATGGGAGTAAGGCATACAAAGCACGGTTAGATATCAAGAGCTCGAAATTAATGCACCAACTCCAATGGAACTTTTTGCTTTAGTCTTCGCATGGTCAGTGTGATTTTCTCGTAGAATTGGTCTTCTATCCATATCTCCGCAGTCTGTATTTGACAATCTTCAAATACAACATTTAACACTTGTTGTATCTTGCGTAAATCAGAGAAACGTTCCTTCATTTTACATTATTATTTCCCCATTACGGGACACTAGATCGTGTTGAGAGTACTATATTTTCACAAAAGTCAGTCTGATTTTTTCAACTTTAGCATTAAAATCACCAATCACTATTTTGACGTCGTGTTTCGGTAAGGATTCCATCAGACCATCCAAATAGTTGTAAATTGAGTTTTTATCTTTGTGGTGGCTGACATCAGTGGGCGCATGAATACAAATGATTGCCATGTTGGCTAGTCGTATGCGTAAACGTAGTTTACACGTACGACTATCAGCTGTTTTATAAATTCAAAACAGCATTTTACTCCTGAGGTCCAAGAAAAAAACCAATACAAAGATTACCCAGGTCATTTCTACTATAAAGCAAAGATATCCATTTTTTGCCCATCAAGTTTCTTGGAAAGCAACGAGTTCCTATCAAATTGTTTAATGTTAACTTCACTAGTTCAGAGCTAGATATGAACACAGATCGAAATATGTCGAAGCCACAAAGTGGCTCCATTAATAACGCAGTACTCCAAAGGTTCCGAAGAAAAAAATCAGACTATATATTTGAAATCGTTTCAATTAAGTAATACTTGACTCTAGTATTATCAAGAAAATTATAGTAAGATGTTACACATCATTGGCGGCTATACTATTATACTCGCTCATTTACTTGTTTCTTATCTAACCGAAGCACTGGCTAGGTTTTACACCATAATTATAATCTATTTCAAAGTAGAAGACTAAAATGACCATACAAAAAAATTTACATTTTCATGAATTTTCAAACTAAATGAAATTAAAGTAAACAAGATCAGTGATATGAAAAACATGTTGCAGATTTCCAAGAATTACTAAATTGAAATACATAATAAAATAAAATCTTCGTAGAATTATAACTTAGTTTCGGACAAAAATCACCCTAACATAATGTTAACATGACCAGTGATACTAGTAATATAGTTGTTGTAGATTATCTAAAATATTTCCATAAAACCGAACACATTTGGTTCACATACAATCTTCACGATTATGTAGTCACCCACACAAAAACAATTATACAAACATTTAAATGACACTAAAGCTATCCACAACATTTTTTTTATACACTAGTCCATAAAAATTAATTTTTATAGTCTAGACATCCGAGTTCGAATTGTAGGAGTATAATGTAAAGATACACTAAAAAAAAAATCATTTGAGATTCAAAAACATAAATTTACCGATTTTATATAATACACTTTTCTTATATATCGTTTGTTAAAAGTCAGAACACAAAACATATACATTTCCCATTCGCAGTGGTGCGTGGGTGTCAGAAAAATTTGCTAAACAAAATAAAAAAAAAAAAAAATTGATTTTAATTTACCTTGCTATTATCCAAGTTTTTTTTTTTTGTGCTCTGCAAACATTCACAGTATATTATATTATCACATTAAACATTTTTTGACACTAAAAATACAACAACAATATAACACAAATTCAAAATGCCAAATTCATTAAAATGTTAAAGGTATATCGCAATTATCGTAGGTGTGATTGATAAAATTGTTTTCAAATTTAAACATAAAAAAATAAAAAACCATATGGATGGTTGTATGCATCCAAAATCCAAGATTTAATTTAGTGACACGAACACGGCACTGCGATAATTTTCGAATGTATATTTTACTCGATCACAAACGCCATATTGCACAAATTTATGAATCGGATAACTTTATTTTCTTAAAGAAAATTTTGATCGATCGTAATTTAAAAAATTTTTTTTTATATAATGCCTGGCAAATATATAATTTATTTTTATTAACATACACTAAATAAAACAATTAGAGTTTAAAATTAAAAAAAAACTTTCTATATTTTTGGTTGTGGTGGCCACCATTAGCATTAAATCACGTTCACTTCAAACTAATTTAATAGATAAATATTTTAAGCACTTGTAACAAAAAATTACTTTAAATTTCATTTTTTTTTTATTTGATTCTAAATCAAACCATTTTCAAAAACCACTGAACACGAAGAAAAAGAAGAGGAAGCAAAAACACTCAAAAAATTATAAAATAAATATTTCACTCAATATAATTACTACACATATGTTTGCGTGAAAAAAGAAAACGATTTTAAAATTTAAAATCCAAAACTATATATGATTTTAGACAAAGAAGGATAGTAAGTTACCGCACGAGACTTTAATCATAACTGAAATAAAAATACATTTTTATTTTCAAAGTAAAGCACAACTGTTAATAGCAGTACTGTTATTTTGCTTTTTTGTTTATTCCAAAAAAATAAAAAAAAAACCAACCAACAACAAAAACGCTGAGATAAAAATATTCGCTCTCCTCCAACAATTTATTTATACAATATCAATGTTTACATTTTGGAAAATTTGCAGAAGTTGGGGAAATTCAGTGGAAAACGTTGGAAAGTAGAAAAAAAAAAAAAAATATATATATATATATATATATATATATATATATATATATATATATATATATATATATATATATTTATATATATATATATATATATATATATATATATATATATATATATATATATATATATATATATATATATTTATATATATATATATACATATTTTTGTTTTTATTAAAAAGAGAAGGGTGATTTGTAATTAAAGCGATTTGTATTTTTAAAACCCTACAAATAGTTAGTATTTTTATTTAAGTTTAAAATAAATTTAAAGTCGTATAATTATTCATTTAGAGATAGACCAAAAAAATAATGCCTGAGGTTTTATACAAACTTTAAATAAAGTTAAAATTAAATCAGGATAGTGCACCACGTTGCTTTTAGTCTTTAAATCAAGCCGTTTCTGTTCTAGGTTAAATTAAAGAAGTTTGTACACATCGAACGTTGATTGGTTTATTTTCACGTGTAATGCATGTAATTGGGCTAGAACAAATATTTTTTTAAGATGCACTTTAGGGGTTTCTACTCTTGAGGTTTTCGTCGAACTCAAATTGTTTTAAAAGAATACTTAACTACGTCATGTAATCACCGACAAACTAACTTATATACATTTTAATTGAAACAAAACTTTAAAATGAATATAAATTAAATTTTAAAACAATTTATTAAACATTACAAATCAATGGAATTAACCGTTTTATGACCAATACGTCATATAATCACTGAAAATCTAATTTCTATACACTTTATTTGACATAAAACTTTAAAATTAATTTAAATTAAATTTTAAAACAATTGATTAAACTGATTGACAGCATACACAATCACTTAAATTAGGCTAGATACCATCACAAGATTAAAATGGGAAGACGAGTTTCCACACAATAGATTATACTAGATGAATTAATGATTTTTTTTATAGATGCTCCCACACCTTGAAAGGTATTAGCTGATTGAAGGAACAAACTCAACAACCTTCAAGCTCAGCCTAACAAGCATCATCAAATTCAGAGGAGTATTCGCCCGAAGTCTGTTACTTCATCATTAACTGTCTCATCAGCTGCAGTTGCGAATATAATAGGTTTACCACATGTTTCTAAATTCAGTGCTAAGTTCATATTGCACTATGCCAAAACACGACATATACACAGATGTAGGCGATTTATCAACCTTTCACCACCAGAAAATCAGAATGTGGTTTCTCGTCTTTATCGGTGTTCAAACTGTTTGTAATCCACGTATTGGACAAGAATGGTTTACCAGTTTCATGCAGAACCGTACTTGATTCTGGGTCACAATTACATTTTGTAACGGATGGTTAAGCCCATTGATTAAGAACTAAGCTCATTAATATGGGTAATTCTATTACAGGCATTGGCAACTGTATGGTTAACGCAAACCAATGCACGAATCATTCAATTAAGTTTCGCTGCAGCCAATTTCCCACTAAAACCGAACCAATTATATTGCCTAAAATTACTCAGATATTGCAATCTGATATCTACAATTCCTACCCCATCACTGGAACAGTTATTTCAAAAATTTTACAAACTGGAAAGACTCGACTCTCCAGCAAACCAAACCAGTTTTGAAGAACAGGGTTGTAAAATATTCCTCCAAAACACCATGTGGTGCGATTACTCATGGAGATTGGTCGTACGTTTACCGTTCCGTTCCGAGCACTTAAACGTCAAATGCATTCAATCAAATTAAGTGAACTTCAATACCCACATTATTTTTACAACACCACTGTGTATATAAGTTTGATAGTTCAACGACAAAACTACCACCATGCAATGGTTCAGCTAAGACCTCTTCAAAAATGTCCCTTAATGACTTCTTGATGGTTGGTCCTACAATACAGCTTGATTTGGTTACAATCATCACAAGGTTTTGAATTCACAAAAACGTTTTCACTGCAGACAATACCAATATATATCGCCAAATAAAACTTATTGCAGGAAAAACAAAACAAAATTTTTAGCAAAGACTAGAACCAAAAAAATCTATTCAAATGAAGGCTAGAATTTATAGTCTACGTTAATCAAGTATAGACTGCACATTTTTTACTGAGATAATTTGCAACCATCGCATGTAGATATGTAGAGTCTACAAATTTTAGTGGACTTTACGTGTACTGGTTACATCCAGTGATTTTTACAAACTATCATAGTTGAGATTCCAATCATCAATTATTTTTTTGTTTGGATTTGAATCATATTTAGTACTTAGTAGAGATACTTTATTTAGTACTGGTGCACAACATTTAGGCGAATTTATACTTTGTACAAGTATATAATATGTACATGTTGTATTCGCGCCTGTTATCATTGTAGCTATGTACAATCGTATTGTGCAAACGACACAGGACTCTCCCGCATGTGACCCCCCTCCTTTAATAAACAATGAATTATAAATAGAAGTAAATTACTTCTTCCATTAGATGCGTTAATATGCATACTTAGCCAAATTACTATGGTAATATCCGGATATATTACCCAAATTACTTGGAATTTTCGAAAGTGTCGACCTAGGCAATTTAGCATACTACTGCGGATTAGAGAGTAAGATTGAGAGTTAATAGCTGGATAAATCAGCCAAATTTATATATTTATATGAAAATAAGGCAAATTGTGCCTGGGTCAAATAATTTCATTTTGAAAATATATTTTTAAAGAATCATTCATTGAATCTGCATTCGAAACGCTGATATTCCATCAGGTGAACTCAATATGCCCTAACTGGCTTCAATCGATCGACTGAGATATTATAATTTTTATCTTTAATCGACGTTGCAAATCTGTGCGAACTTTGTCTGTTCTCACGAGACACAAACTCACTTTTGTCCAAAGGTCTTCGTATAAAAATATTATTTTGAGTTGTTTGCCGTGAGCTGGTAGGATTTAAATTTTGCATACGGTGGGGAACAATTGTTTCACAAACTACTACTTGTGAAAGCGTATTTTCAAAGAAAAACTCTTCAGGAAGCTTAATTGTTGGTCCGTAAGCCATTTCCGCGGATGAACAATTCAGATTATCTTTCACTGTCGCCCTAACTCTCAATAATATTAAGGATATTCCAACACTCGAATGCTTTAAGCTGACAATAGAAGCGTTTTACCATGGCAATGAATTTCGAATTATAAGCCATTGTACAAAAACGAAATACGATGGCCCAGGAGTTTCGCTAACTCAGTAAATAATTTAGACTCCAAATCATGATTTATAATCGTTCACAAATGTAGTGGCTATGATAATGGTTGTCATGTTACTCATGCAGTATATATGAGTGAAAAAATCGACTCATGTCAATAGTGATAAAGTCAAAATGACGCGTTTGTCGTGAGGTATTTATCCTTCGTCAACCAACAATTGCATAAGGCTTTTCAAAACCTTACAAATTATGGTCCATAAGCTGTTTTTGCAATGTCGGTCCCACTAATAACGTTTATGGATTTATCATAATGCTCAGTACCTGCGACTTTGGAAAGTAAGGAAGTGGGTTGGCAGTCATCGATATCAAGCGACCACAATGCTTTAGTATTAGGAAGTTTAGCTACTATTGCGGATAAAGGTTTAAACCGTTACCACTATTAGATTTTGCAATATCTCCAACATTACTGCAATGACAAGGGAACAAAACTGAACTAAAACTAAAATGCCAGCTATATGAGAAACAGTAATGCAACCAATATCTAGGTTCTATGGTTAACTTACAAAGTAATAAAGAATTAGAACACTAGAGTTGAGAATGTATACTTCTAAGTCTACTACACTAAGAGTCAATCAAGGAAAATTATTAAACATTTCGCTTTGTTTTAGATAGACCTTCTTTACTTCAGAGAGAAAACTACAAAGATATATATGAGATTAAGAGTTTGCTATATGGCAAGGTGCTTGCTTTATCAAACCATCTTAAAAGAGAACAGGTGAACAAATTGTCAACAGTTTATTAACCTAAAAAAAAGTTGCAATAGGCAAGCTAAATACATTTTTAAATGTGCATCATGTGTGGACTATCGAACAAAATAACGCAAAACTCTATCCAGCTATAGTTATAAATATCCAGGTATACCAGAGAAAGCTACATTTTCTTTTATTGGAGAAAATAACGGTGATTACAAATCAAAGAGATAGCTTCCTTCGTTTAGGTAACAAAAAATGCAAACAACAAGCAATATTTCTAAATCAGGCAAAGCACTGCGACCAACTAGCTACCAGTAGTAATATAAGCTTTCGAAGTCCGGATCTTGAAAATAATAGGAATTCGGTTTGAGAAATATAATATTGCCAAATCAGGGTAAATGTTGTCTTTACCTTTTCGGTATTTATTCGTGAAATAGACCCACTGAGTGACTGTTGAAATAAGACTGCTTCCTCACCAGTCCTAATACATGACACTTAATAAAATATATTTGACTCCATAATGTTGAAGAGGACTTGAGCAGAAGATAATGCAGTTTTTAAATACTCAAAAAATCTCTAGAACATAACACTCTAGGTCATTCCACTCTAACTAAATGTTTTTCAGAAGATATCTTAAATTTTTTTAAGAGTCATTTGACTATAATCGTCCTTCATCGTCACTGCATACAATTTCCTTGACTTTAAACATAAATATAATGGTCTGTCCGCCTTACGGACTCTGGCCATCAGGAAAGTCCTACAAGCACGATCTTCGATGACACCTTTTAAACGAAAATGTTCTTTTCTAGTCCCAATCTCAACAGAATGAGGCACAGCATAATACAGCTGATTGTTGGGAGATAAAGACCTCCCACATCAATGATTTATTTAACCAAATTAATGCGACCCAAAACCAAATATTGCACACGATGGAAATTGCCGTTGCACTGTTTCTAGTTGTTGCTGCTGTTAGTTCGCATAATAAAGTTTGTACATCAATAATATCGGTTTCACAGACTTTAGTCAAAAAGAAAGAAGATGTCGTACTAATGTCAAAAACATTGTTATTGTAAGCAATTCTTAACTGGAATAACCGCCGAAAATGTTGGTTTGACTAGTAAACGCAGTGAGCATTTTAATGTGAACAATAATCTACCCCATTGCAATAACTTGTCCCATTGGAAATTTTCACTGAAAAGGGAAAGTTACTAAAAAGCACGATAGTGTTCAAAATATCCAGCTTATCTATTTTCGCCTCAGATTACCCATCGATAGCATCTGTTGTTAGCTACTCCATTATTTGTACTTGAAAGATGTGCTTGTTTGAAAGTAATGAGTGATGGCAATTTTTAAAGTTATGTCCAGTTTGTTGGCAATTCCAACAATACTTCACATTTGGCATTCTTTTGAGAAAGTTGGCTGTTTATTGTTCTGAATAATCAGATTTGAACCTAACTAATGGATGATATGCATTACAGTTATCCAAAAACTGATAATTATAAATGTTTTCCGAATTAGGATTTAGGTTATCGGAAAAGCAAATTGATATTCCGTTTTCTGCCTCAATACCTATAAACTTACAAATCTGTTCGTCAATTAGGAATTTATTGCATATATAGTGCTTTACAATACGAGTAAACTTGTTAATCAGAAGTCCTTGTGGAGAGCCATCGAACGTAATTGACCATTTTCATACGTAACGAGCCATATTAAATATTTTAACACCTGAAAAAAGTACTGATTAAAAACTAAAATTACTGAGCACAACAAGTTAACTTTTAGTCAAAATCTCTCAATTTCAAATTAAATGATACAAATTACAAACCGGTTTTTTCGTTTCTCGATTATAAATTTTCTCTCTTCATTGTTTATAATGCAGCACTGTTTAAATTTTTTTCAAATACAAAAACAGTATGGACTATAGGAACAATAACAATTAATAAAAGTATCGATTATCTTACGAAATCATGCTTAACAATTAATTGGATTGGTTGAACAATGAGTACAGCTAAATCACAGAAATGAAGAAAGCTTTTTCTTCTTATACATGTTAAAAAAAGTAATAACACCACGATGCGTATGATTCTTTTTGACCAAAATCGATCGTGCAACTTTTGTTGCGCACTGTGTATCTCCCTTCAAATATTTTATTTATCCCGTTGCAATCATTGTTTAAGCGAAGAGAGTAAAATGATATTGCAGCCGTTTGACGTATATGCGCCATCGCTAGTATCAGTGAAATTAGTATAAGTATAACATTTAAATAAAAAAGTGTGTAGTGTATAGTGCTGTGTAGTGTTAAAAATTGAAGCAAAACGTTGATGAGATTATGATTCGGCTGAATTGTAGCCATAATTTCTCTTCTATATATAGATAACTGTATGTCGAAGTTATATTTGTTTTATTTTTTTTTTGTACTAAAAACTTTTTATTTTTAGAACATCCGCATTTTGATATAATCAGGTGAGTTTTGTTTTTATATTTTTAGATTGTCATCAATTATTGATGTATAAGAGTCATAGGTTGGCTTAACAAAGAAGGCTTTTACTATATGATTGTTTTATCCGTTTATCAGTATTTTCGATTATTTTTTTTAATTTTTTTATTACGACTGTGTAGTTTACTCACTTAGTAATTTATATTGCTTATCATACATTTATTGGAATTAAGCCTTATATGATAATCCCAGTGCTGCTGGTATTTTCATCTAAGTACCCTATTTCAGAATTTGTTTATAAGCAGAAGCTTATTATGGATCAAGAGCTCAGAGTTTCTCCCTAGAAGTCAGTGCTTCTTCCTGAATTTGATGTTCAATTTTTCTTTTTTTATGTTCCTTCCACCTTAGTTTAGATTCCTAAATATTTATACCTAAATATTTAGCCCTGTTTGCATACGGGACTTTTTGTGAATTAAACATTATTGGTATGCGCTTAATTCTCAGATTAGTAAAGTTTAGACATGCTGAATTAGTTTCATTCTCTCTGGAGTGGCTCTGCAGTTGGTTTTTAGAGTCGGATATGTTTCGTGCTGACGATAATATAGTAGTATAGTAGTATCATTAGAAAATGTTGGTATAATTGCATCAGTATTGTACATATTATCTCCTATATACATTCTTTTGTATATAGGAGATAAAATATGGGCCCTAGGACACTACCTTAGGGTACTCCTTTTTAATTTAGAGTATTAATTCCAATAATTTATCCGAAAGTGTCTGTCTGAAATATACAATTTCATTAGCTCATAAATTTGTTTCGGCAGATCACGATGCAGTTTGAATGCAAAACCTTATCAAACTATTGACCCATATCTAGAAATATTCCGGAGCATATTTGTTTGGATTCAAGTGATTTTTCGATTATATCCGTAATTCTATAAACTTGTTCTATTACGACTTCTTTCTTATATTTTTAGTTTTAGTCTTTCTAGAAGTAATTTTATAATTTTGACACCGGTGGAAGCAGAGATATTGGCCTCCAACATTTTCCAAAACACTTCCATTGCCTTGGTATGTTTCTTAATCGGATTGGTGCATTCATTAAATGCAATAATTTATTTCTTTCTTTTTTTAGTAAGCTTTTAATTATTTGACCCTTTATTAAGTCATAGGTCAAAAATGCTCCGTTTTTAACGTTTATGCTATTTTTTATTTTCCTATTTAGTTAATGGAGTGTTAAAGCTCTTATTCTGTGCTAATCAATTTTTCAGCTATAAAAATACTTTCCTATGCAGATTATCTTGAATATAGTTAAAATATCTGCTCTAGATTATTCGTAAGCAGATCTTCTTTTGATTCGTAAGCTTTTTGTTTGGGATTTCTAGCCCAGGTATCGTGGTTTTTAATTAGAGGGGCCTGTAGATTGGATCTTTTCAGGGCCTTGGTAGCCTTCCGTAGAGAATAGATTGTTAAACAGTCTGTTCGCTTCCGGTGTTTTTACGAGTTTTTCTTTTATTTTTATTTTTTATTTCACTTCTTCGAAATATTTAATATTTTGATTTGTTTCCCATATATGACTAGTTTGGAGTACTATCCCAAGCGGTACTTTGTTTATTTTATGGTTCATCTTTTAATTGCTCTGGATTACGTTTTGCGACTTTAACACTAGTTTTCTCCTTTATAAGAGTTTGAAATAGGTTCCAATTAGTTTTGTTATTTGTTAACTTGTTGACTCTGGAAATTTATTGATGTTCTTAGGCCAGTAGGTTTGCGTTACGACCTATTGGAATTCGTATTTTAATTTTTAAGGACGCGCAAATACCTCCTTCTCTTTAGTCGTTGTTAACCGTGATCCTCAGTAGATACTTTTCGCTTTAAAGTCACCTCTAATTAAAAAATCGCTTCCAAGTATTTTGAGGAATGCAATGTACTCGTTTTGTTAGACGTTGGATCTAAGTGGACAGTTTATTGCAGAGATCCTAGAAATTTATGTTTCAATTAGATGCACTTTAATTGTAGAGACTTGCATGAAAATTTTTCTCAATTTTAAGTTCCTCATTGCGCTGGATATTATGTTTAAAAAATATAGCTGATCCTCCTCTCAGCACAAGAAATTAAACTTATTTCCAAGTGTTTAGGAAGCCATTTACTGGATTTTTTATTTGGATATTTCGTTTGATCTATAATATCCATTTTCGGGCACACCCAAAATATGTCTGGTTCGATTTCTCTTAACGTTCAGCCAGCTGAATTGTTTTAAGGGTTAGCATGTCACCATTGTGACAGTTTGTTTGACAGTAAGGAGTAATGGTTTCCAGAGCAATGCAACTCTTAGTTTTTTAGCCAAGAAATGAAGAAACCTCTAAATTATCCTACGAAACCATCAAATTAACCGTTATTAACAAAAATTCAGTTATTTGGGCTAAAATAAAAATTGGAGATTTGCCTAATTGCGGCAAATTTGGTTTTTACCAATAAGAATTTTTTCCATTTAAATTCTGAGCGTAGTTGCTCATCTGATTTTTGGCTGCTAGTCTCATGAAGTTTAAAAAAGGATTTTTGTTTTACTGTGGTTTGAGTAAGCCATCCCAAAGTCTTGCTTTTGTCAACTTTATCCGATTAATCATGCCATAATATCTACTGACATATTATGTCAGGTTCCTCTTCTGCCATCAAAACCTGCCAAAACATTTTGTTCAATATTTTCTATAAATGCTATCTTAAATGTTGTATACCGGAATAATATTTCGTAAAGGGTTTATATTCTTTAGTTCTCAATCCCAGAATATTCTAAATAACCCGCCTAAGATTTATTTTGGATTGCTTAAAATAGAAGTGATTGGTCGACTGGTTTTTCAATCGATCCACCAGCCTACACGTAAGGCAGTCAGTAGAATGAAATTTCTCATTTTAGTTAACATTGAACATCGTTTGTGTGTGTAAGCTTTTTTAAAATATCTCAACTAATGATTTCTGTTTTTTGGCCGAATGCTTTAAGTCCATGAATAATTTCGTCGGACGTATCTAGTAGAACTTGAACGCTTCTGTGGTTTGGAAACGTAGCTTCTTGACATTGAAAGAATGACTAAATTGTGATGATGTTTGAGTGATGACATTATGACTTTATAGATTTGATAGGCTTAGTAAACCAGAAATTACTAAGCCTATCAAATCTATCAAATCTATAATCATCTTGGGGACTGACTCCTAAAACGTTAGCTCTTATATACAAATCTATGGTCTTGCCAATGCTCTCTTATGCATCGGTCGTTTGGTGGCCAGTGATTAATCTGAAATCATCCATAGCGAAGCTTTGTGGCTTACAGGGCACTGCTTGTCGGGCTATTACCGGTGCTATGTCCTCCACACCACTTATTGCTATGGAAGCTATCCTTTCTTTGCCTCAGTTGCACTCTTTCATACTTGGGTCGGCGTGTTCTGCGGCGTTCCGTTTGAGGTGCTTAGGGGTTTGGAATAGTTTCGGATCCATTTTGGGTCATAGGCTCATTATTTCTCGGTACAATTCACTTATACCAGAAATTGATATGGTTAATGACAGACTGCTACCTGAGTTTAACTTTTCCAATTCATTCTCGGTAGAATATCCGTCTAAAGATCTGTGGGCTTCGCAGGTCTTTCAAAAACGATTGTCTGAATCTATAGTAATCTTCTCGGATGGATCGCGCTCTGAACTTTCTGCAGGGTTTGGAACATACTGTCCCGCGTTGGTTCAGAGTTCGTCTGGTTGTCTGGGTTCGTACTGTACAGCATTTCAGGCGGAACTGATTGCGCTCTCGCATTGTGTGTTTGCTGCTTTAAAGTATAGCTTTGCTGAGGAAAACATCATAATGTGTACTGATAGTAAAGCTGTGCTCTATTCATTAATAACCCTTTGACTGTTTCCAAACTAGTCAAGGATTGTAAACTTTACATTAATCGTCTTTGCGTATTAAATAAAGTCGCACTAATGTGGGTCCCGGCTCATTGTGGCATCGAGGGCAATGAGTTCGCGGACTCCTTAGCTAAAGCTGGTTCTCGTTTGGAAATTTTCGGCACTGAACCAGCTACTCCCCTTTCTTTTAGTTTGGGTAAGCAAGCTATTAAGAAATTCATTTTGTCTGTTGCAAAACAAAATTGGCGTGTTTCGTCTGGCTGCCGCTGGGCGAAACAATTTATTAGTGAACCCAATTTGAGGTCGACTAACTTTGCTTTGTCTTTAAGGAAAGATCAGTTGAGGATCCTGGTTGGGATTCTTACAGGTCATGGCCGATTCAAAGATCTTCTTCATCGCATGGGTGTAGCTCAGGATGGTGTATGTGAGGACTGTCTCGAAGAGGTTGATGATTGCATTCACTTTGTCTGTAGTTGTCCGGCCTTTGAAGGAGTTAGGCTTCAGGTCTTCAACTCTAGGTCTATTCGGTTAGATCAAGTGCCTTCCCTGCCTTGGTTCAAGCTGATTCAGTTTGCTAAGGCAGCTACTCGCCTTTGTGAAATTTAATAGAATCCTAGGTCTGCACCATGGGCCCGTTGTGGCATTGAGTGCGGAATCCTTGAGGGTTCCAGCCATTTTAATAAAAAAAAAAAAAAAAAAACAGAAATTAATGGGACGCTAATCGGTCACGGTAACATGCGATATTGATCACAAGTTAATGCATTATTTAAATTCCAATATTATAGAAGCGATGGATTTTACAGTTTTCTCAGATTTTAGGGAGTTAAATTGAGGCATTCTTTCCTGGCTTAATTCTATCAATAACCGATGAACGGTTATAAATGATGCAGCCAACATTGCTGTACCAAAAGTGTTAAAAGAGAATAGAGACACTAAACCAATAGTTCCTGAAACAACGAATCCAATTTCAATTTTGCAGTTAATTTACAACTGTTGAATTTTCCAAGGTTCGCTTCAGCAACCGCCGTATCCTCTACATATCAGCAAAGGATCCATTCATAACCAACGGCAAGTATCGAAGCATACAAGAAAAATGGATTAGTTGCCGAGCTCTGGACTCAGGATGAATGCATTCCTTTATTACAGAATGCAGGACTTTATTAAGTCCTTTTAGAGTTGGCATGTTATTATGGTGTGAACTATTTCTCCAATCACTCCAACGAGTGATGTGCATGTAAAGTAATCGGTGTTGTAATCAAAGCTTCTTAGCATCTTTAAAATCCCAAGTCAGATTTTTACATGGATGATTTGATGCCTGGACTTCTAATGTAAGCTTTTTATTTGTGCATCTTTGATTAAAAGTTTTGTGAATCTGACCAATGTGCCATTGTGGTTTAGCCAATTTAGACCCCCTCACTATAAATTGCTGTTCTTTAGTTTTTAAAGACCAGTTCGTCTTGATGCACCATATTCTGGATTATAGGCCAAGAAATGTTTATATTTATGTGAGTATGACTTCAAATTTAACAAAGCGATATCATCGACTTGCTCTAAAAGCATGAATTTATTACCGGAGTTTGCATTAATTCTCTAACTTGTTTTGTGAAACAAAGAACCCTATATAAAGCTCAAGACGGGTTAGTGACAAGAAATTGTTCAAATTTAAATTTAAATTCTTTAAATTCCAGCAAGAAATCTTGCGTCATAATACGATTGTCTTTAATTGTAATTGGTGTCAGCCAATTACATTATGTTGAATGAAAAAATTTCACGTTTTCCAAAAGTGGGCTTCGTTTTGCAACCGCATAGTAATCAAACAATTAGCAGCCAATAATTCAAATTTCTGTCCAGAAGCATCGCATGCAATGCTTTCAGAAATCTGCAATGAAGATTTACTAACTGGAAAAACACAAAAAATGAAGCAGTAAGACTATCAAACCTAATTTTACATATAATATTACAATCCAAATTTAATCTCAGAAAATGGTCTTCCTAATCTGAATAACTTTTTAATATTAAAAATTCGGAGTTACAGTCGCAACCAACCACGAATTTATTTACTTACCATTTCATTGTATACAACACGCCATACTAACAACAAATCGATTAATATTGTCAAAAGCATATTAGAGCTTTGATAATTAGTGTACTTATAGTATCATCAAAAGGCTGTCAAACGTCAATCGCTTTATGTCGAAAATAAAAACTGTAGTTACAACTATAGAAGCGAAAACCGAAACTCACTTACAACATTGGGAGAAAGAAATTCAGGATATCGAGAAGGTTAAGTTGGTTTCACCACAGAGCACAACTTAATCCTTAATCCGTTAATCCTTAATCTATTAGAGATCGCTGATAATCTGAGGACGAAATATGACCAAATCAGTTAATCGAAATCTTCCATTGAAAAAATATTTTTGAAAAACCCAGTTACCATGCAAAATGTGGGTCAAGGTACCGGTATTAAGAATTGGAAATTTGAATAACGGTTTAGGTACAGGGTTTCAAAATATATATGGTATTGCGTTATGGTCCGGTTCGGTATGGTATCTAATACTTGGTTCCCAGCCCTGGTCTGCTGGAGCCGATATGTTATATGATATTTTAAGTGCACAAGTTTTACAAAAGAAAAATAAATTTATTAAACCTTTGCAGGTTTAACATTCGCCAGTGATCTGCAGAACTTCCTCTGGTATTGGCTAATGTTTCCGTTGAAAACAGATGAAAACAGACAATGGAATTTTGGGAAATAACGAACAATCACATGGTATCGATCGTTGGTATTAAATACAACCCAATTTAAGATTACTGGTTCTGCAGAATCACGATACTACCAACGAGCCAATTTACAAAATGCTCGTTTTTTTGGATTTATTACCACCTAGGATCAGTTATTGATGGAATAAGATGAAAAACTAGTAGACATTAATAAAGCGGCTAAAATGAATTCGTTAAATCATTGAATTATAGGATGTCAAAAACAAAAAAATGTTGTTATGGTTTAGCCTAGATTTAGATGAAAAATATTGTAATTAGTACGGAGACGGTATAACACATTATATTTTCATATTTAAAATAGGACATGAAAGCACAAAAACATTTTATTTTGCATCTAATTATAAGTGGAATTCACACTGCCAAAATATTAGTCAATAAAATGAAGCCTAAAAAGTTCACAGAAAATCTTTTTATCGTGCCAATTCAATTACATGAGTACAGTAGGTTTCATTTATCGCTGGAATTCTGACAGTTTTTGTGCATGACGATGTACGTTTAATATGGGTAAACGTTTAATATTTTTTGGTTATGTGGAAACTACTGTATGTAGCTATATGGTATAAAATGCAAAAACCACATTTTAATTCAACTTTCGTTTCTTTTGTTGTGAGCAACATACATTTATTTGTTTATTGTTTTTTCATAAAGCTCAATTTTGTAGTGCTTTTTTTTATAAGTGCGACAATGGAAAACTATTTTTAGATCCAACATATGAAAAATGTTATAGTAATAAAAATAAAATCGTTTCTGCTTTGGAATTTGAGTTCATGTTAATATTTAACCAAAAGAATGGTATATTTTTTTTTTCATTTGAATTCCATCAAATTTATTTTATTATTTATTGATTAAACAAGACAAAAGTATGCGAGGATATTGTTATAAACTGAAACTATTTTTGAATTTTTTATTATAGCTTTTACATGGAATAGGTTGCGAATTTTATGGGATCGAATTTGTACGTTTACAGGCGCATAGTTTATATAGATTGCAAATACCGTTTGAACCACTTGTTACGAATTGTCTCAGGTGATCATATCGAACAAATCGGTAAACATTATTCCAATCATAAACATCAAGATCGCTCGAGTCGTATATTGAACCAATTCCACTATTGTAGTTTTAATATCATCAGATCGCTCTGTAATGTAGACGATAATAATGTAATTCAAGTTAGTGGTCACCTCGAAAAAACCCACATGTGATATTTATCAAAACATTCAATCTTGTTACCTCCTAATCATCCTTTTAGTTACAACCTCCTTTGCTATTATTCTTTAAAATCATTGGATTGCAGTCAACAAGCTTTTCTAGCAGCCGTACGTGAGGAGTACTGGTCAATCAACGGAAAGCATCTCTACATAATGGTTTATCTGCACGATTTTAAATGTGTCCGTATGAGAGCTAATAGCTAAGATGAGACGAAAGGAAATCTGCGGCCTACACTACAAACTACCACTGTACTTCCATTCACTTCTATTGTTTTAGATTATGATGGACTCACTTAGATTTACTATAAACTTTAAGGTACAAAAGCTACAAAGATCTACATTGTATTTTTTGTCGTTTTTTCACAACAACATGATCCTGAACATGATACACGAAGCAGCTATAAAATCAACAAAAATGCCTTTAAAAATAACATTCGATGATTTAAAAATAAACACGGCCATTAAACAAATTGAAACAATCTTAAATTAGCGACCTTTATCACCAATATGATCCTGCCGAGGTGACCTTCAACCTCTTACACCGGACCATTTTCTGATCGGACATCTACTAACTACAATAATTAAACCTGATAGTCGCAATGGAAATCTATTAAGAAGTGGCGTCTAGTTCAACAGATGCAACCGCAGTTTTGACTTCAAACTTTATGAGCCACATCAGAGCCTTGTATTTTGCAATGACAAAACGGGTAGTTAGATAAACCGTCCCTTTAATGTTGGAAGAATATTCAATCGTGAATAAGAATTAATACTACAACTTATGAGAGTGCGGGACACTTACTTTTGATCCAATCTAACATTTAGATTTAGTAACGAAACATACATGATGTTTATGTTACGTCATTATATTAACTTTTAAATTTTGTTTATTTGATATTTTTCATGTATTAAAATTCTGAAAATTCTGGCATTTCTAGTAAGTGTTAACACATTAACTATAATTAGGTAATTTATATTTTGTTCTTATAATTTTTTGGTCTTTCAATTTTCAATACTTAGGCAGTGTCCGAAGCCTATGATAAATAATTTTGAATACATTTTTTGACATTTATTAGAAAAAATATTCCCCTAAATTCCCAATTTTTTCATCCGCTCTCCGAAAAGTATAATGAGTGTTTGAAATATTTCCCCGCCTTATATTGATTGATTGATGTGACTGTGAGGCCAAGCGCTTGTCAAGTTTTCCGATTAACACAGGTTCTATTTCCACAGCCTTTCTACATTTAACAAACGGTATGATAGGAGGGATTTTCATATTTTTATATTTTTTTTTAGTATATTTCAATGCATGATAGAAACAACCCAGTAACAGAAACCTCATGATCATTACGGCACAATTCTGTTCTATTTTTGTGGTGTAAAAAAAGGAAAGGTATGTCAGTTATATCAGGATTGGTCTGGTTTCCCGGAAGCCAATACTCAAACTACGTTAGAATAAGACAATGATAATGTTATTGAACTGCTTTGTATTCTGTTTTCTGTTTTCTGTGTAAATTAACCTTCGAAAATTGTAATTGTACAGCCGTATGCTGTAATAAATTGGATTAGTTTTTACATGAAATTTACAATTAATTAATTTATCATTAAAAGAATAAAATTATAGAAATTATAAAATAAATTAAATTTTGGAAAAATTTATTATACATTACAAATCAATTGAATTTACCAGTTTTTGACCAACATGTCATGCAATTGCAATTGCCACTTTATTTGACACAAAACTTTAAAATTAATATAAATTAGATTTTAAAATAATTGATTAAAAATCACAAAAAATTTAATTAACCGTTTTATGACAAATACGTCATATAATCGCCGAAACTCTAATGTATCTACTGATTGAAATATTCGCCTTATATGTTTTTAAATTCCCATGTTGTAAAGTAAAAAACAATGAAATTGTCATAGCAACGAAAAAGTTGAAATATAGTTTTTGAATGGTACTATTACAAAACCAAGTAGTGAATTTTATATGTTTTATTGTATATATCCGAGTGTGCTACGCGATTAGTTTGGCTTTTGTTATAGACAGATTTGGCATTTATCAAAAATTATCATAGTAACTGGCGGTGATTTTTTGTTTCGTCGTTTTTCAAAAATTTTGTATTCACAAATATATGTCGTTGGTTCCGGACAAAGTCTTAATAATAAAATAATTAATATCATTTTAATTATATTAGGAACATTAAATTGGTTAACGTCGTCAATTTTTCAAATTCTTCATTCTCACAACAGCTTCAATATTTTTCAGTTATTGAAGTTATTGGTGAAAAAATTTATGTAGGAGGAAACCACATTTAGATATTTAAATTTAATTAAAATTTTAATCCTAAAATTAAAAAATAATTACTAATTATAATAGAGTAATAGAATAATGTATAATTAGTATTATCCTTCTTCACAATAATTTTTGAGTTTTAATACATTTCTCTGCTTGGAATCCTTAATGTTTAAACATTCACCATAATTACAGTTCTAAGGAATTAATTAGGGGATTTTGTTTACTAGAAAGTTTTTTTTTAAGTTATCTCTAATTTGAAGTGAATCAGAGAAACTCGACTCAATTATGAAAATCTTTTAAATGAAAATAGCCAAAAGCTTGTCGTAAATAGATTTTAAGTACTATAAAGCAATTTAAAGCTTCTTAATGTGAGTTTATAGGGAATTGTTGTTTGGCAGATTTTATGATGCGGGTTTTTAAGTAATATAAAACGTATGTGTTTTAATAGAGGTTACTTTTATCTCGAATTTACCGTAATAAGTAACAATTTTCTTAATAGCTATTTAAGTGCCATTCATTATTTGTAATATATGTCAATGTCTGATACAAATATTGATATAGTACCTGGAAACTAAGCAAAGTGGTAATTATTTGTTCACAACATTAATGTAGGGAATATATGTTTTATCAGCTTTTGGGGATTATTTTGTTTGATTTCAATAAAGTTTTCGAAGCGTGTAAAGTTTTAGTTAAGTAAAGGCTTTCGAAATCAATTAATTTTCAATATTAGATTTTTAATATTAAATTTTTATGTTCAGCAGTGAAATTGGTATCATTAAATTCATTGTCACTGTTTGTTTCTGGGGAACATTTAAAAATGCGTCTGGCTTTTCTTAATCCGTTTTCAGCGGTTTTAGATTATTTGAAGCAGCACTACAGTTATTAACAGGGATCTTTCGTAATACTTTGCTATACTTCTTATTATTCTAACGCAAAATGTTTTTCGGACGTAATTCAATTGTTTTGTAATGTTTAATCAATTGTTTAAAATCTAATTTTTTTTATTTTAAAGTTTCGTTTCAAATAAAGTGTATATAAATTAGATTTTCGTCGATTACATGACGTATTGGTCATAAAACGGTTAATTCAATTGATTAGTAATATTTAATCTATTTTTTAAAAATCTAATTTATATTCATTTTAAAGTTTTGTGTCAAATAATAAATTTGTATTTTACAGGTGAAAAATAATGCCATCTGTTACAGCCTAAGGCTTGGAAAAATTAGTTCATTAATAGATTTTGTTCTTAGGGAACGTTTATAGATTACAGTTGAATGGTGCTACACTAGAATTGCTGATTCGAGACGTTAGAATGCAGAACAGTTTAGTACAATTGTGATTGTCTTATACTAATAATAGTTAAATATTGGCCACAAAAAAATACTAATTATAGATCGCTTAGGTGTTAGTAACCGGGTCGAGTCTATCATAACTACCATTCCTTCCACTTCTTTTATTATATGTAACACGGGCGGTGGCTGGCATTCTGGGAGTTCTTGGTTAATGCTTGACCTTATATTCTAATCAATCAATCAATCCTGAGCAAAATGTTTCCCAAATGTTTTGTAAAGTGTTTGTTTTTAAATATTTGAATTTGGTGCCAATGCTTTAATGCATTTGTTTGTATTAAACTTGAGAATTGAAAGTTTCTTCAGGGATTTACGGAAAAAGGACTCTTATGTTCGATAATAAAATCAATTAATGCAAAGAAATTGCTAAATTGTTGGATAATCTTCTTCCACATTTTCATGTTTTCAGCGCAACTTGTACAACACTTAACATGATTGGAATTCCGAGGAAAAAAGTAGAACTCATCAAAAAAATGTACGGAGATGCTAGAAAAAAGTTCAATATAGAAACAAGCAGATCTAAAAATACCACAACACATGAAGAGTTAAGAGGAGATCGGCACTATCCTCATACTGTTGTGTTCAATAGTGTTAGACAATGTAATGAGGAGGTTAGACGTAGCAAGCCTAACTGGAAAACAGTTAGTCGGCTAAATGATCTTGATTACGCAGATGATATATACTTGGTGACACACAAATCCACCGATATCCAGAATCAAGCTGAGATAAGGTCGAGAAATTTGTAAATCTTGGTTATACAATGGCAAAAATTTGCGATCCATGAGCTCTTCCTGGAAACAAGACAAATCGATATAAAGAATGAAATTAGGAAACAAAAATGGAGATGGATTACAAACTTCGAAATCCATCAAGTGACATTGCCAGAATGTCATTAGAAGTCAACTGGCAAGGCAAGAGGAATGTTATAATACCACCGATGACAGTGAAAAAAATTATGCTAACTGATGTAAAACAACTCGGAAAGACATGGAATGAGTTCAGGGCAATATTTCAGGCAATATAGTCCCTTTGATGCTACTAAATTGGTGACAAAGGAATAAAAATTAATAAAATAATAAATTTTGTCACAAATACTTGCTGTGCCACAACTAAAAAAACATAATTCTCGGGAAAATCCTTTTTACAACTGTGGTTTCATGTTAAACGGAAAATTTGGTAGTAATTTAAAATTGTGACATTTACAATTTAATTATATTAATTTTCCAATTTATAACCACAAAAAAAATTAAGCTTTTACAACGTCACACGAGTTAATTATTTATTTCAATGAAAAAGCAAATCATATAAAACCAATTAAAAATTGTATTAAAAAACAAAATTTAAATTAATTTTAAAATATTAAAATTAAATTAACCAAAAATTTAAATTTTTTGTCCATATCTCACAAAATACTGAATTACGTACAGCCGCGTTGATAAGTGTACCGGCATTAACATACACAAAAGTGTTATGATTTGCCAACATGCTGAAAGGTTGAAATGAAACTAAAATCAAATTTATAAATATTTTCTTACTGTGCGAAACGTTAGCCACACATCACTGACATTTCAAAATCATTAACATATACGAGCTAAAATAAATGAACTATGCCTGATATGGAATAACGAAATTTAAAAAGCAAAACCGATTTAAGCGTTTTTACATTAGGACAGGAAAAGCCATTGCTCTTAACTCATCAAGCATCATTGGATTTATATTTGCATTTAGCATACTCCTATATAAAATAATCGTTGCTCACTTTATTTCCAAATATTTATCAGATAGGGGTTTAAAAAATTATAATGCGCATGACACACAATTACTTCCATACAAACAAAATTTCTCCTAGCCATGGAAGTTAAATGTTTTGATTCTCCTAAAATTGTTGATATAATCAACCAAAGTTAGTAGTCAACATTCGGTCCCGTGGTACAGTAGTTTATAATAAAAATACGTCACTTGCAAAAAAATGTTTTTGCACCGGATTTAAAAATTCGTCTGGTCATTTTTTCGAATATTTTTCAAAACATTTTTCACGCTCTAATATTTTTTGAATAAATAAATAAATCTTTTAATAAAAATAATTAATTTTTTTTTTCAATGTATTGTCGTTTTGCACTTAAGAACTATATGAAATTTCAAATATTTATGATATTTTTTTAATTATATTCACAGGCCTAGTTGCGAACATGATTTCTTGGTCGGTGTCAAAATGAGGCACTTTTTAGGTTATGTAAATATTTAAATTTTTTTGGAAAGAAAAAGACTAAAAAAGGTAACTTTTCAAACATTTTGTTATATAGATCAAACATGGCTTATATCTTTTTAACAGAATTAGCAAAGTTATGCCAACAATCATTCTCAACAGGACGATTTAGTTTTTAATTAAACCCTACCTATCTGAGAAGCAATTGACAGTTTATTTTGGACAGTTTATCACTCAAAAACTGCTTTCATTTTAGTGGTTGAAAAGACTTGCAAACCTAGCCTTTAAACACAGCAAAAAAGAAACTAGAATCCAAGTATATGCCGTTGATACAGATATTTAAATATGATATTTTTACGGTCGGTTTGCTAATCGAAAGTCTAATCTTTAAATGAAATCTTTCACTGAGAAAACTGGACTATGCCTAAAGGTTTTTATAGATGCAAATTGCGAGCTGTTTCTGCCTTTGTCAAGCAACTGATCGAAATCCCTAAGTTTTTCAGTTTCCTACGTAGAAAACGTGTTCCAATATCTCTGAACCCGCTGAAAACTTAACTTCGTAATCTGATGCTAGTTGAATTGATGACTGGATTGTCAGAAGGAGATTGTGTAATGCAGATGTTCCATTTAAGATAAAGTATACAATTATCTTGCCAGCTAAAAATCGAGTGACACCATTGATCATTTGGGATGAACGCCTGAGACAGTTGCATTCGGCACCAACGATTTTGACGTCTACATTAACTATTTTTGAAAACTCAATTTTTGAAAGAAATTCTGCTGGAGTTCTAAAAAAAATTTACTCGAGTTGATGCGTTTTTATAAGTCATAAAAACTCCTCTCGACAACACGGTAAATGTTCAAAAAAAAAAAAAATTAAATATTCAACAGTTTAAAATATTGATTATGTCGATGGACTATAGCGAACAATACGATAAAATGAAAGTAGATTTCCGATTGGAATTTTATAAACGTAACTCGTGCTTGCTGTAAATTTTCCTGAAACATATACCATTTTTCTTGATGTTGTTGTAATGATGGTTATAAAAAATTCATATATACATAATTAAATCTATATTAAGAATTTACAATTTATGTTCGTTCTATTTTTAATTTGATTTTATTTTCTCGACAAGTCTTTGAATTTAAAATTTACTGTCAGTTAACAAAATAGTTGAGGTAGTGTACAATAAAGTTCAAAATTAGTTACTTTATTGTTTTATTAATGTTGTTGAATCATAATATTTATTGATATTTTTTTAATATTGCATTTCGTTCAATCTGTTTAAAAAAAAGGGTTTCAAATCATTTGCACGATTAGCTTTTATCGAACAACCTTCGGCCATATCTAGCAAAATGAAAAAATGCGATTTTAGGATAACTTTAATTATGCACAAAATATTACCGCTCTTCAAAAAATCTTAGATACCTTAAAACTTAAACCTTAAACCTAAAACCATAAACCTTAAACCTTAAACCTTAAACTTTAAACCTTAAACTTTAAACTTTAAACCTTAAACCTTAAACCTTAAACCTTAAACCTTAAACCTTAAACCTTAAACCTTAAACCTTAAACCTTAAACCTTAAACCTTAAACCTTAAACCTTAAACCTTAAACCTTAAACCTTAAACCTTAAACCTTAAACCTTAAACCTTAAACCTTAAACCTTAAACCTTAAACCTTAAACCTTAAACCTTAAACCTTAAACCTTAAACCTTAAACCTTAAACCTTAAACCTTAAACCTTAAACCTTAAACCTTAAACCTTAAACCTTAAACCTTAAACCTTAAACCTTAAACCTTAAACCTTAAACCTTAAACCTTAAACCTTAAACCTTAAACCTTAAACCTTAAACCTTAAACCTTAAACCTTAAACCTTAAACCTTAAACCTTAAACCTTAAACCTTAAACCTTAAACCTTAAACCTTAAACCTTAAACCTTAAACCTTAAACCTTAAACCTTAAACCTTAAACCTTAAACCTTAAACCTTAAACCTTAAACCTTAAACCTTAAACCTTAAACCTTAAACCTTAAACCTTAAACCTTAAACCTTAAACCTTAAACCTTAAACCTTAAGACTTAAACCTTAAACCTTAAACCTTAAATCTTAAACCTTAAGCCTTAAACCTTAAACCTGAAACCTTAAACCTTAAACTTTAAACCTTAATCCTTAAACCTTAAACCTTAAACCTTAAACCTTAAACCTTAAACCTTAAACCTTAAACCTTAAACCTTAAACCTTAAACCTTAAACCTTAAACCTTAAACCTTAAACCTTAAACCTTAAACCTTAAACCTTAAACCTTAAACCTTAAACCTTAAACCTTAAACCTTAAACCTTAAACCTTAAACCTTAAACCTTAAACCTTAAACCTTAAACCTTAAACCTTAAACCTTAAACCTTAAACCTTAAGACTTAAACCTTAAACCTTAAACCTTAAATCTTAAACCTTAAACCTTAAACCTTAAACCTTAAACCTTAAACCTTAAACTTTAAACCTTAATCCTTAAACCTTAAACCTTAAACCTTAAACCTTAAACCTTAAACCTTAAACCTTAAACCTTAAACCTTAAACCTTAAACCTTAAACCTTAAACCTTAAACCTTAAACCTTAAACCTTAAACCTTAAACCTTAAACCTTAAACCTTAAACCTTAAACCTAAAACCTTAAACCTTAAACCTTAAACCTTAAACCTTAAACCTTAAACCTTAAACCTTAAACCTAAAACCTTAAACGTAGGAGTAGAGATTGGATGGTTCTCCTTTACGCGCTAGTAGATGACTGAAATATGCTTTACACGCTTCCGGTAAAAGACTACTTACCACATCTAGGTGTAGTGCTTTGGTTACCTTTCACACAAATACTGATAAATAATCTTTAGTTGTTTTGACACCCTGTCCTTGCTGGTAAAACATATTTATTTGTCCAGGAAAATCAACTCCAACATTTTGAAATGCATTGAAGGGAGATATTCTAGAATTAAGCAGCTCTCCAGTCAATTGAGTTTCTGTTCTTTTGAGATGTCTGATGCGTGTAACACTATCACTGACTATTTTACGGATAGTATAGAACAACTGTGGTAGCCATGTCAGAACCGTTGTATAATCGGTTCACGCGTAAATATTTGGAGTAGGCAGTGTTCCTCTAATCGTAACTCTAATTGGTTGAC
Organism: Tipula confusa; assembly: GCA_963556175.1. NCBI lineage: Eukaryota > Metazoa > Arthropoda > Insecta > Diptera > Tipulidae > Tipula > Tipula confusa. The sequence goes on along the minus strand of OY744475.1, from coordinate 211,616,073 downwards.
TTTGATGAGATTCGTTTACAACATGGTGGCACATAACTCAAGACAAGGAAATGTCTGTTGCTTGATAAGCACTCCCTTCAATTGTGGAATTGATTTTGTAATTTTTTGTCTGTATTTAGAAGTCTGGAAATAGAAATATTATTTTAAACTATTTCGTCGTATGGGTAACCAGATTATTTGTTTTTCGGTGGGAAGTGAATCGTCCCAGCCTAGGTTGTTAGCCCAAAGTATTTCCTTGAAAATTATGAATTGTATACGGCGGGATACAACCACTCTAATGGATCAAACAACCGACTTGATTCAGATAAACCTGTCCTTGGCCGAGTTCCAATAAATGTCCAATTTCGAAGGACCTGCTTCATGTTGAGTATGGTCTAGGATTTCTTGAGGGTTGGCTTCTGAGTCTTCAGATGGAATATAACGTAGTATTTTACTATTGCTGGATTTCCATTTTCAAAAATTTGAGCTATTTGTTTAATTGCTCTGGTGGCTGCAAGAAGGATGCAGAAGCCAATTCATATGTGGCTTTTAGCAAGCAAAAATAACCAAAGGAATTGGAAGGATCAGATCGCCATACAATTATTTGATAATGCGTGTCAGATCCGAGTACAAATTAGATTGAACCACAGAACCAGCGGTTAGACAATTATTCAGTTAGATGCCTGTTGTTAATTTGGCGGATCCGTCAAATAGAACCCTTAGATTGCTGATGTTGTTTGATTTCTTTATTACGCCATGCTTCTGTTGCAGGTATTTCTACCTTGTAGTTAAGGCGTTCGGAATTGAACATAAATTACAAGCCATGATTCAATTTTGAAAATTCTGGATCAAGAATAATCCTGCCTTCCATTCCTCTTAGTCTTTTAACAGCCACAGCAAGTCCTAAGGTGTTTGCTGATTTTTTACACGGAAATCGTACTATGAATCGTCCTTTTTTGTCTCGTTCAAGAGGTTTTATGAAATAGTTCTCACAAAGTATTTCCTCTTGTGAGTAAATTTTTGAAGACTCGACTATGGACTCTATTTCTTAAAACTTCTTTATGCTTCTGTCAATGATTTCCATCGTATTTTTTAACTCGGTGAACTTAACATTGATATTAATTGTGGCGTTCCAAATAGGGTATTTTATAGCATTGGTTTAGTAGAACTTGATCTGATCGGTCCATTTTGAAGGACTTGGAAAAAATGGTCGGTCCAATGAGAATATATAAATTATTCCTGGTTGGAAAAATTTTGGATACCAGCATACGACATTAAATAGACACCTACGATTTGAGGAGGGAGCTGGATGTAATTTTTGACATTACAAAAGCATCAATAAAAATTTCAGGGGAGTCATTAGATATTTTACCTTATTGTAACAATGTATTTTGACGTTGTTAGCACATTGTGCATTGGGATGCGGAAGTTTTGCCTGTAATTTGGCCACTATGCTCTTTCGTTGTATATTCAGGAGCGACATGTCCTTTTAATTCTGTTTAAGCGGATCCTTCTTTTTTTAAGCGATTAAATTAAGTTTAATTTACTAAACCACCGAAAAACAGTAGTTTCACCTGCTTACCTCGTGTATACCAATAAATTGGCTCAGGATATAATTAAATAAATCCAGGTCACAATTTTATTTGTACTTACATTTTTTAATTAGAGAACCCACGGTTCCTAAGGCTATAATTTCCTAATAAATTAAAGAATAGAATCATAAAAAAAATCAATTTATCAAATTTTTAAAATTTGCTTTTATTTCATTTACATAATTTAACAAATAAAAATGTAATAAAATTTTTAATAGACAATAAATAATTAAAATTGTTAATATTAATAAAAAAAAAAAATAAATTAAATAAATTTAAAAAAATCGCGAATAAAAGTTTATTTTGTATTATATATATATTTTTATTACAAAATGCTTTAAGCATAAAGCTTTTTTTTTTTAAGAGAAATAATACTTGTTTCGATTTAGAGGAGCAAGATAGTGAAAGATTTATATATATATATATATATATATATATATATATATATATATATATATATTTATATATATATATATATATATATATATATATATTTATAAATGTGTAGTAAATATATGTAACCTAGAAAAGTTTTGCAATACATTAAGTAGCAAAAGTATAAACGAGATAAGACTTAAGAATACTAAACACGAAGTAACAGATTAAAAAAGACAAAACTTATGCACGTAAAGTTGCGACTTAACAATAAAAAATACTAAAGTGAGAATATGAAATTTTTTTAAACTTTAGTCATACCAGGATTGAAAGTATTCAAGTTAAATATGTTAATAGAAAGCAGTATATAAAAAGGCTAAAGAAGTATTCAATTAAATATAAATGACAGATTTACAAGTTAAATAAGATTCTACACAGTAGAAGATAAGAAAAATTGTGAATTTTTTTTTTTTGAGAATCTAAATAGAAGGTAATTTACGTTAGTGCTTTGCAACAGTATCTAAAAATGAATAAGCACTGTAAGCCCTATTAGTGGCCCAATCTTTATTATAACCACCAGTATGTCCACCAGAAACATAAGGCGGTCCACCATATGGATACGAACCATAATTCGATCCAAATCCTCCCGTTCCAACATCTGCAATTTTATCTAAATTATAATTTTTTTTTATTAATTAACATCAAAATTTATCACTTTCGTGATTTTACCTGGCCCACCTTCAGACGTAATATGACTGTGCGAATGCACTAAATGTGGTTGGAAACGGCATATTGTATTATTTCGCAAGTAATTAAATAGTAAAGCGCCACCAACGATCAGCACCAATTGTAATAAGCCAATACCGAGTAGAATTGGTACGAGCGTTAATTTAATGTGCAACAATTTTATTATAATGGCCAAAGGAAAGATTAAGTTCCATTTCTTCTTTTTTTGTTTCAGTTTGCCACGTCCTTCACCTGGAATTATATAAAATACGGTGTTTAAAATAATATTACTTTAAAATAAAAAAAGTTGAGTCAAAAGCTCGTCAATTTAATATACATATTAATATGTTTTATACTATCTACAATAAATAAGAAATTGTAGATAAAGCTTTTATCATAATAAAGAGCTTTAAAAGTTTTTAAAAAGTACTATGTACCACTAACATTAACTTTTAATAATCATACATAAATACAATTAACGAAAAGCTCTCAAAAAAGAATTGACCGAAAAAGAAAAAGTGATAAGCTTTTCACCTTTTAAAATATAAAAATCAAAACTAAATACTGTCTTTTGGGAAAAACACTTTTTTACTGATTTGAGAGAAAGCTTTTCCTTTTTTTAACTTAAGTTACACAGCTTTTACAGCCAAACACAAATTTGAACTAAAAATGAAAATTAAAAACCTCATTTAAACACATAAAAAATACTGATTCAAAAATAAGCTCTAATCGTGTTTGTAAATTAAAAGCTTTCACAAGCTTTTTCAATCTGATATATTAAAATTTTTTCTAAGACTGAACCACTTTTACTTTTAGAAACTTTTATGTTTAAACTTAGAAAGCTTATTTATAAAAATAGTTCACAAAATCAGAATTTGTTTAAACTCTGAGTGTTGGTGTTTTTCTTTTGATGTGTTCTATTATATTTTTAGAGAGCTTTTATATTAAAACTTTAGTACAAAGTACTGTATTTTAAATATATATTTATATTATTTATAATCTTAAAAACAACTGTATAAATATCAATTATTTAATAAATGAAAAAAAGCTTTTCTAAAAATTTTCGGAACCAGTTTATGGTTGTGCTTTTTGTTAAACAAAGAGGATTTTATCTTAAAATGATCATGTTATAGCTTTTAATATTTAAAGCATTAAATTCGTGGTATTCTATACATCTAAAAAGCAAAATCAAAAAGTTTTTTCTAAAAGCATCAACAAAAAGTTAAATTTAACTTTTTTATGATATCAACATAAAAAAAAATTATAAAGCTCTGAGATAAAATGAATTACAAATAAATGTTAATGAACCAGTGTATTGAAAATTTAAAACAAATTTGGAATTAAAAGCTTATAAAGCTCATAACTTTAATCTTTCTAAACCTTTTTAAAACTTTCTAATACTTTTTAAAGATGATTTTTGATTTTTTTTATTCAAAATTTAAGTTTAAAAACGTCAAAGCTTTAAAATCTTTCAAAGCTTTTAAAGGAATCGTGGTTAGAATTTTAATGATTTTAAAACAAGAAAATCTGACAACGACCTTTCAGCTCGCAGAACTTTATTGAAACCGCATACTCGTTTCCTTTTTTAATACAAGTAAAAGCTCTAAAAATGAAAGTTTAAGAATGATTCATATCATCAAACAATTAAATTTTTAGGTAATAGAAGATTCACACGTATAAAGCGTAATATTGTTATTATTTTCAATGAACTTTTTAATTGTAAAGTTTAATTTTAAATTTTGTAAAAATTAAATTGCGCAGAATTTTAAAAGCTTAGTAAAACTTTTAATACAATTCTGGTAAAGAAACTATAGTAAAACTTTCAACTGTTTCTTTACTTTAGTTCCTGAGCTTTTAAAGCTAAATCATATTCACAAAAGAAAATTATGACATTGGATAAAAATTTAAATTCGAAGTCTTTAAACTAATTTGGATTGATTTAAACTTAATGAAAAAGAGAGTAGTATTACTGTATTACAAAAGAGCTTTTATAGTTAAAGTTTAATATTACATATGGTTTGATTCCATATTTTTTAAATTAAAAGCATAAAAACCGTTGTATAGAAAGCTTCATTATTTTAAATAATTTAGGCTTTCTTTTTTTTTGTAAAAAGTTCTTTAAGCTTTCGTTGCTTTGTTGTCTTCTTTAAGTAGTTTGAGCTTTTGTCACCGTTTTACATAATCTATGTGGAAAAAGCTTTATAAAATTTTAATATCTAAAAAAGCTTCGACTTTTTGAGCTTTTTGAACCCATGGTGAATATTTATGATTGCTAGCTTTAATGCAGTATTATCAACCTTAATTGAAATTTTATCATTCAATTCAAGCCTAAATAACGTTTTATAGATTTTAAGGATGTTCACTACTGTAATGTTTGCAGGTAGTCCTTAAAGTATCTTTTCCAATATGACTGAACTAACTGCTCCATTTTTTGCTTTCAGGTCAGCGTTGATTTTGGAGTTTTTAATTAGTTTTGATCTGGTAAAAACTAGAAAATTAGTCGGAGTGTTTATATTACCACTTTATTTGGGTGCCTGCAATGTTTTTAGTTTAAGTACTTTCACGATTTAATCCGTTTTAATGTTGATATTGACATTTCAAATGTCATGTCACTGGTGGTTTTCAAATTGATGCAGTACCGGATTAGTTTTGAAAAATTACCATGAAGTAAGTACTCGTCACGTGACTTAAATATATAATTTTACGCTTTTGCGATAAATTCTCCGATTGTTTTGAATTTTTAATATCCAAAGCCAATTTAAGGCCAGTCCACCTCAAGTATTTTAGAGAATATCTGAACTGACTTAATGCTTCTAGTTTTAAGATCTTACAGGATGATCATTACTACTATTGGCTTTGATACTAGTCTGTAGATATTAGCTGAGTAATACAACAGTTGAGTCAGTCTATAAATAAATTTGAACATTTTACTCAGCATAATATCTGGTAATTTTTCTTCCTTTATGATATTTTTGATATCCTTAAAATAAGGATCCCACTATATCGTACTCCATTAAAAATCCTCTAAATGTTTGAGCTTATGTGATTTCATCACTTTTACATTCGATTCAAGGTAGCCGCCATTTTGCAGCAACAAAAAAATTGCCAAGTTTGCAAGCCTCCTTCAAAATTTTGAACATTACTGGTTAATGGCCATTGCCTTAAGCGATCTTTGTAAATTGGAGTTGATGCAATTTCTTTGGTGAACTATTACACAACATTACATGTTCTTTAGGAAGTTTCTTTTTTTCATTTTCTACAAAAAATACTGATTCCTTCTGGTTCACCTTTAAGGTTAGTTTTTTTTAAATTTCCTTAAAGCATTAGAATTCATTGCAATCGCCTCCAAACTTTATTCCTTAAAGTCACTAAATGCCCTTTCTAATAAATCTACAGTTATGATCTTTTTTGCATGACCATTTATTGGTCTTTTCAGATATTTTGATTGCATTTTGCACTTGATAAAATAGTTGTATGGGCTACTTTTCATTTTAGCTTTACAAAGGTTTAACATAGTTGAACTTACCTAAATATAAGGTTCAGGAACAAGTATGATTAATCTATCGGCACTTTTAGTATAAGTAAATAATAATCATAATGACTTACCGTTATCCGTTATGTTATTCTCCACTTCAACCCCCGTATCCAATACTCTTGGCCCTCGATCAGCACCAATTCCAATTCGAACGCCATGTCCATCGATAAATGTGCTAAGCGACCGTTTCACAAATTTAATTGCCTTCCCAATTTCATTATCATCTAAAACGTTTAAGACAAAAAAAAAAAGTTCGTTATCTTCGGAAAAATTATCGATTTAATATTTAAACGGTTTTCCTCAACAACAACATCGATAAAAATCAATTATCCATTTATAAATATTCTAAGAATATCTAAATCTCCATATATGTATACAAACATAAATTTTTTGCCTTATACTCGATTATGTTTTATCCTTTTGGCAATGAGAAACTTAAAAAAACTTTACCCTTTAAAAGTTTTTGGTTTCCTGCGAAGAAAATATTTTTAGACTCAAACGATTTACTACCGATTATGTTGGAAATGTGCCATAATCGATTGTGAGGTTTTAATGTGGTTTTTCCCAGTGTTATCTTATCATATACACTTTGGCAAAAATCTACTTTAAATATATAAAAAGATTCGTAACGGTTTTTACTAGGAATTCAATTATTTTAGTTTTTTTTTTTTTTATAATGAAAAAAGTTATTTTGCTATACTACTTGGCAATAATTTTATTTTTAATCGGAATTTTGTAAAGTTTCCGACCAAATACTTGGTAAATTATTTTGAGTTCTTTAGTAATTTGTTATTTAGTATATTGGATATAGGTATGAAGCAAAGCGCCACCATTTTTCGATTAGAGTCTTTGTTTTCAAGTTTTGTTTTTACCAGATAATTTCCAAGTTATAATTGATTTTTTTTTTATATATTAAGATCTGTAGTCCAACTTTAATAAACAATTCAATTAAAGAAGCTATAATTAATAATAATTTTGTTGAATGAAATATGAAATGTTCCACTGTCTGAAACGCCAAAAAAAATAATTACAGCTTTTCGATAAATCTGTCAAAAAAATCTATACCCTAAACCACTTAGACAACAACAATAATAATTTCAAAATAAATTTCATCTAAATCATTAATCCCACTTAATGCCTATAAGATTTATAGCTTGCCGTATTTAAAAATAAACATACACAAAATGATGAACTACACTCGAAAAATAAAACAAAATTTAATATCGGATGTAGTCGACGGTTCAACAAAACTAATAACCAAAATAAATATTTTTCCACGTCAAAATAGGTAAAACATGAAAATCTTGAATAATCTTTGTGATAACACCAAAATTAAAGATTTTTCCCAAGCAATCACGTTCTCGTGTTTTTTTTTTTTTTTTTTTCATTTTTGTAATCTGTATACCAAAACGAAATTCATTCAACCAATCATAAATCAAAACTCGAAAAAAAAAAACAAAAAACTGTAAGCAATAAATTTTCTTGTCTAATTTTCCATAAGAAAATTGATTTTTTTACATTTTTGAGCTCGCTCACCCCATTTTTGCTTTAAAATTACATTCAGCCTAACACTTTCTTAAAATAGCTATTTAGTATGGCAAACGAATCTTATCAAGAATTTGATGGAAGAATTTAATCAATAGAGAGTAAAGAAAATTTCATGTATCCCCCCTCACTGCTACCTACTTTTGCGTGCGTTCTAAAGATAAATATCCAAAACACATGTATCGTATTTTTTAAAGGAATTAGTTTTTGACTCTTGATTACCCCTAAAGAACCTGGGCATAACGAAAATAAATCATTGAAAAAGGATTAGATTAACCGATCTGCATTTTCATAATACGAAAGCAACCTACCAAAAACTAAAATGCAGAAAACTAAAATTGTCCAGAGCTTGATACAGTCAATTATTAGAATGTCAATCTGTTTCCAACAGAATTTTTTTGTAAATTTTCTTTTGTTTTGTGAACTTCAGGTATTATATCTTATTGTGCAGTCCAGCTCACTTGCAGTCATTTTAATATTATATTTTTAAAAAATGTATCGACAACCTGTCATGTCGACAGAAGACATGATTCACAAGCTTCCATGGATAGTCTATCTAAAATAACTAAGATCCAGAAGCCAATGCTTTTGATGTAAGTTGTAATACACAAAGCAAAAATGTGTTTTCACAACCAATTTAACTTACTCAGTGCATTGCACAAAACGAGCTGTTCTTTGAAAAATTGTCGTATTTGTGGTCGACTTAGAGTTGATATCTCCTGAGTGGTAAACTAAACTAGGACGATCTCAAAAGAAGAATTAAAGCAACCTAATGCAAATGACTTATATTTCAATTCTAAGATTTTACAAACAGAAAGAGAAGAGCCTTTTCACATTTTGCAATAACTTTTTTACAGCGACAGTTACCCTAAGGACGTAGTCGTGCTACAAACCAATGATGAAGAGCAACATCTTAAAATCATTTAATCTTTTTGTATATGTCAATGGCATAATTCGGATTAGTGGTAAACTGTAGAAAAGCTCTGATCTTTACTTCATACAACACTCAATTATCATTACCTTCTTATTGCGAACCAACTTGATATCTAAAAAAGGAAGTAGTCCTTCTTTTAGAGAACTGAAAGTAGAAATACCGGTCGATTGAAAAAAATCCTCTTAAAGGTATTTGATAGCTACAAATGATATGAACTTTGCCGGTGAACTTTACTAATTTAAAATGGCTCAATGTTTTTTCGAGCACAAAGAGCTTTTAGGTTTAGACTTTCGATGAAAATATTCTAATTTAACATTGATTTGGCAATTGTTATGACTGATTCGTCTCGCTCGCACAGCAATTACAAATACAGTATAGAGCGATAAACCTTCACAAAAGCTTTATTGATTTATTCAAACTAATCTTGGGGAGTAGTGAATTGTCCACGTAGTATCCCTAGTTCAAGCTTTAAAATTGTAATCAAAGTTGTAGAGATATTTTGATTTAAAGTTAATTTTAAGTTTGATTGTGACTAGTTCCAAAACTTTAAAAGCTTTAAATAAACCAAAAGCTTTATAACAACCAACTAAAAGCTTTAAAAATTTTATTCTTAAATCAACACTTATTTTCATTTTAGTTTTTACTTGAAAAGTTTTAAGTACACTCAGGAAATAATTTTTAATGGTAAACTATAAAAGAAGTGGTTTAAAAAAAGCTTCCAATCTAATAAAATGTATATTCGTTTGTAGCTTTATTTGGAAGTTTCCTAAAATGATTCAATGGCTTTTTTTATTTAAAACAGCTTTACAACGGTAAATAAAAATAAACGAATATATTATATTTACTTTAAAAGCTTTAATGTTACGTTTAGCGAAAGTACTGTGTTAATAATAACCAAAAAACCAGGAAAAAGAATCAGTGATAATTAAATTTTTAGTAAAATTTCTAGTTGACTTAAAATAAAGCTTTCAGGCTAATCTTGTTGAAATTCGTGTGTTTCCTCATTTTAAAATCCAAAAAGCTTTATAATGTTTGGTTTATTTTAAACTAATGTTAAATGCATTTTAATTTGATTTTTGGAAGCTTTATTTTAATATATATCAAAAACTGAGTAAAAATTGCTCTCCTCAATAATGTTTTTGAACTTTGAAAGCATTAATGTTATTGTTAACAGAAGCTCTATTTAAGTGATGCATACAATTAAAAAAGCTCTTATATTTTGGTTTACAATCTTTTCAAATTCAAACTTTTAATAGTTCTTGAACTCTAAAAGCTTTATAAAGAAAGTGATAAAATTTGTTTCGAGCTTTTTTAAATAAGCTCACAAACACTACCGATGTGGACATTCGTTTTTTGTTTTAATCAACTTAAGGAAAATATACAAAAGGTACCTTTACTTTAAAAGCTTCAATGTACTCTGGTGAAAAGTCTTCAAAGTTAAACAAAATTGCTAACATACATTTTAATAGTTTATAGCTTCATTTAAATGCAAATTAATTTAACTACAAAAAGATTTTTATTGTTGGTTCCCTTAAACCACTAGATTGTAAATAACTCGATTTTTACTTTAAAAGCTTTAATATGAAATTTAACAGTTCCACTTATTTATTAATTAATAATTAGCAAAATCTGGAAAAAGTTCTAGTTGATTTAAAATAAAGCTTGCAGTATTACTTTTGATTGTTTTGTTACTTTACTTCAAAATCCACTGATAAACAAACATTCACATTAGGTAATAAAGCTTTAAAATGTTTAAAATATATTTAAAATTGCTTTCTGGATGCTTTAAAGTAAAGCTCTTAAAGTAAAGGCCTTTTGAAAAACGTGAAAAATCCTTTAAATGTAAAATTTATTAGGTTTTGCTCTCCTCAATAATGTATTTGTACTTTTAAAGCTTTTTTGTATTTTTAACTTATTCTCTATTTAAGTGATAAATAAACTAAAAAAGCTCAACATTTTTTGTAAAAAACTCATTTGTTTATAACTCTTTTTAAATGTTTACTTGCTTAGTTCTTGAACTCTGAGTGCTAAAATTGACCATAGGTTTTGAGTTAAATCAACTTCAGAACAATATTAAAAAATAACTTTCACTTTAAAAGCTTTAAATACGTGCTGGTGAAAAATATTCAGTTGTAAATAACAATAATAGAAAAATGCTAAATTTAAAGCTTTTAATCTTAACTAATTTTTATTATTAGAAGCTTTACTTTAGTTCAAATATAATTAACTACAAAAAAGCTTTTGACTTTTGATCGGGTTTTAAAAAACTTTAAAGTTGTATCGTAAAATGAAAATTTTTACTTGGTTTTGTAAAATTTTTAGGCATCAAAGGTTTGTTACTAAAGCTAAAAATGCTCTTAATTTTAATTTATAAGCTTTAATTTTAACGGCAAATCAAGTTGGGTAAAAAAACTTTAAAATATTGGTTGGATTTTAAACTTTATTGAACAATTGAGAAATAAACTTTTAAATGTATGATTTATTGAGATTTGGCCTCCTCTACATTATTTTTGTAATTTGAAAGTTTTACTGATATTTATCGAGAAGTTATATTTAGATGAGAAATATACTCAAGAAATAAGCTGATTTAATTAAATCCCCTTTCATATTTATACTTTATCTAGTTCTTGACCTCTAAAAGCTTTAATAAATAAAGTGATAAAAAAAGCTTTCCGTGTTCATTTCAAATAAGCTAAAAAGTATTGTCAACTTTGACCCTAGATTTTATTTTAATCAATTTGAGAAGTACTTGCAAAAATACTTTTACTTTAAAAGCTTGAAATACACTCTAGTGAAAGATCTCCAATTGTTAATAAGATTAACAGAAACAAACTTATTTTAAAGCTTTAATTTTAACCTTTTTTATATTAATTTATAGCTTTAATTTAATGTAAATATACCTAAACCAATCAAAAAAATTTACTTGATTTATGCTCTTCTCTGTGTTGGTATATTTGCAAGCTTTCAAGTTGTGACGAAAATTGAAAATTTATTTTTTTTTGTAAACTTTTTACGCAGTAATCAACGTTAGTTTGATACAAAAATTGACGTAAAGTGCATATTTTTAAAGTTCAAAGCTAAAATTAATTTTATTTTTACTTTCAAAGCTTTAATATAAATTTTAGTAATTTAACTTATTTGTTTATAAATGATTTAAAAAATGTAGGATAAGTTCTTGTTGATTTAAAATAAAGCTTTCAGTATAAGCTTTTTTAGATTTATGTGTTACTTTATTTCAAAGTCCACTGAAAAATGATTAGTTTAAATTAGGTAAGAAAGCTTTCAATGAGAAACTAAGTAAAAAAGCTTTTAAATGCCACATTTTTATCATTAAATACAATTTAATTTTCTCTTTAAACAACTTTGCCTCATTTTTATCTCTAAAAGCTTTCTATTAATTTGCTCTTTTCAAATTTAAACTTTATCTCATTTTTTACCTCTTAAAGATTTCAAAATAATAAGTGATAAACAAGTTTATATCATGATATTTTTTAATAGACTCGCAAACACTGCCAGCAAGCTTTTATGTATTTTTTAACATAAACTCTATTTCAGTGATAAATATACTCAAATAGTTGTATACTATTTAAAAAGCTTTTATTTTTTATAAAGCTTTTGTAGAAGCTTAAAAACCTGTTTAATTTATATATTTATATAGCTGTGGTACAAAAATTTAGTTTAGTAAATATTATGAGTTTTTAACAAAATGGAGTATTTAAAATATTAACACAAATTTAACCATCCGAGAATTTATCTCAAACATGAAATCCCGGTCGAGTATCATATTGTTCTTGATGTATATTTTATATTTTATCGACATTGTGGTTTTGTGTTGGGATATAATACTGTCTGAAAAATTTCTATAAAAAAAACGGAAATATAAGCTTTAGATTTATAAAAATACAAAAAAAAATTACCAAAGGAGACAAAACCACATAACGCACTAAGGATGCTGTTACTTGAAAGTCTTTAAACTAGGCATCCCATCCTACTTTCATACCTTTACCGTTTAAAATCGTTCAAAACTATGATAACTAAAATGATGACGTTGCATTAAAATACGGTTTCATTGAGCTCTATTGTGTTTTCCATTCATACCTTGGCAATTGTATTTTTACATTCCGCTTTAGAAAAGCCCGAATTGTTCTATTTACATAAATCTGTGTGTAGATTGAAAACTTTATACGCCTACAACTTTATTATAGTATTGTTATTTAAAAGAAATAAAATTTTAAGGTTTGACTAAAGGTACACATTCGAATTTATTATATACATGAAAACTTTAATACAGTAGTCGCTCGCTTGACATATGAACTTTAAACTTCAATTCAAGTCAAATAATCTTAATTTCGTTTGGAAGTACCAATGAATGCACCAAAACTATGTAAGAAAACTATTTTACACAAGGAAGCACTGCATGCTATTGAAGCACTGCTGAAAATGTGAAGGTGGATTCAAAATTTAATTTTCGTAATTTTTTTTTTTTCAAACAAACAAAACAAAAGAAATTATAAACGACGTTCGTCCATTTGAAAGGAAAAAACAGAAATTCAAATTGACTTTTGCCCATCCCAAAATAACTGTAACTGGCATCATTGAAGCGTGCGTCAAAAATTCTCTACAGAGACGTAATTTAACTTAGGTGATGGTAACTCGATAGCCTCGCAACAGGCATTGTTATTAATCTAATTAAAGAGTTGGGGATTGTGTTCGTTAACCGTTACGGCGGAGTTATAAAAAAAAGCTCCATTAATTTTATTCAATTGAACTAAAAATACATCCTTCATACATCGTCATGCAAAATCAATAAACCTAAAAAGCACAAACTATCAATACACAATACACATTAGAAATAAAACTTCAATCAAAAGCTTTTATCAACAAAATTCTTCCGAAAACGAAACAAATTTCAATAGTATCGAATTAAATTTAAAATCACATCTCGATGATGCTGCAAAGTCATTATACCAAGAATTGAAGAAATCGTCAAAATAAATGTTACTGGAATAATATTTTCCTTAATAACTTTTGTTGAAAAATATATAAATGCAAACAATGGTGGTACTTCCGATGGATCGTCATGCATTGAGATAATAAATTATACTAAGAATTTTTAGAAATCTACCACTTTACACATATAATATCATAAAGCGAGGAACTACTGTACATCGTTGATGTACGTACATACCAATTATTGACGGTAACTTTATAAAACTTTATTATACGGTTATCTATTCTTGTAAAAAAAAGTTATCCTAAGTTTGTGTATATAAAATTAAATTAATTGAGATTCTATGGCTGTACACTTTAATAGTCAGTCAGTTAAAACGAGATTGAAAACAAAGTGGGTAAGTTGTAGTTCGTATATGCGCGCTTACACATAGTCGTTGAACTTTCACATATTGTTGGATTTATACGATTTAAAAAGGATGCCCTGTCTTATCTCATAACAATCTTCATTGATTTTGTGGTTATAACTTTATAAGATAAAAATAATTTCATCATTCATCAATGTGCTTCGTGAAAAAAATTCATGGTGGAGTTTTTACTTTTTTTTTTTTTTTTTTTTTGAAATTTTATTGATTTGTCGTCATGCAGACAAGATGATTTTAATTGAAATTCTTGATACAATTTTGTAAAAATGTTTGTGTTAGGTATGATGGTTGATTTATGTAGATCTTATTAACATTTATCTTCTTCAACTTGGAAGATTGATAGGTTTAATATATGTATATTAATCGCAATCGATAGATTAAAGTAGAGTCGATGCGCGTTTAAAGCGGATATTTAGTTATCTAAATTTTAACATATGTATTGTGTTATTCACAATAGTGTTTTGGCACAATCAAAATGCGAAGTTTTTGAACATAGGCTGAATTTTAGCCGCACTTGATTTTAATGGATTGTTAGGGCTGTGGAGTTCAAAAATTGTGTACTTTTCCAAAAAAAAATGTTTTGCTTTCCTTTTATTTACATTTAGTCCATACTCTAAAGATGTAGTATTCTAAATCAAGTCAAACCGAAGTCTAATAAAACTACTTCAAACTTACATTTGGTTTGAATTGACATTACTTTGGAATCATACCAATTCAAATTCATTTCAAATTTCACTTTTAACATCGATATATATATATATATATATATATATATATATATATATATATATATATATATATATATATATATATATATATATATATATATATATATATATATATATATATATCTGTAGTAAATTTGGTTCAGAAAGTAAATTGACGTTAAAAGTAAAAAAAATTCAAAAAAGAAAAGATCAAGTATTCTTATTCGAATTGCTTTGTTTCTTAGATCAGTTATTTTGTTTTCATTATAAAAGCTGAATTTAATAAGTAAACACATTGTTAAATAAATCGAAAAATTTAATAAAATATTTTGTACACATATAGTTATCTCAAATCCAACAACTTTTGAGGGCTCAACCGCGATAATTGAAAAAATGTTGAAATTAGGAAATACAAATATCGAAGAATTAAAAATGCGGATCTTGTTGCGGAATGCAAAAGAAGAGGATTATTACGGAGTGGTAATACGAAAACACTATTGTCTAGGTAAATAAGACCATTGAACATCGATTTGACTGAAGAAGACATGTTCAAAGACGAAAGCTCAAATAAAACATTAAATGTCGATAGTATACACGAAAATGATGGGGATTTTAGTGAAACGGATAATGTATCGAACACAAATTCGGTTTTGGTAAGTGGAGTGAAAGATTTAACAATGTTGTAAATGTGAAAAATTATACACACACGAATGAGAATGTATATCGTGTCAAAAAGTTAGAGATGAATGCAGTTTTTTATGTTAGAAAGACGTTGAAGAAAATCGATGACGCGTTTTGACGGAAAGTCAAAATTGCCTGTTGAGACTTTTATGGTGGAATCAGATGAGTGAAATGATGCATTGGAATGACCTTTAAAAACTAATTTATTGCAAACGCTTGTTGCACGAGCAACTGCGGACATGTAAGATGCTTTCCAACGAAACACATAAACAATACGTTTACAATATTAATGAAATAGATAAACGAGGTAACGTTGAAAATCAGGCTCTGATTAATTACAATATTAAAGGAATTTTGGCAAACAAGATAATGTTAAAATCAGCGAATTTGGCTAAATGTTTTAACTGTAATAGTAGCGATCATATGAGATCAGCGTGTCCAATTATTCACAAGGGAAAATGTTATTTCTTATGTAGTGAGTTTGGACATGAGTCTAAATTTTGATCAAAAAGGAAAACACTAGAAACCATACAGACCAATAGGACAAACACGACATGAGGTGCATTTAGTTCAAATCATGATGTGAGATTTTCGTTCAATAATAGCTACAAAATAGTAGCACCAAACTTTACAAAAAGTATTGAATGTTCGATTTTGCTGACACATGAAGCAAAATATCGGCGATGTGCAAAGATATTTACGGGAGCATTGGTTCCCCACAGATCACGCATGATCCCGAGATTCTAACGGGGTTTGCGGCAATGAATTTCGAAAGTTTAGGTGCATTTGCTTTATCAATCAAAGTTGATGGTCAACTTTACAATATAATATGAGATATTGTTTCGATGCCAGCAATGCCAATACTGATGACTTTTCACATAATAAAATCGACCGGCCAATTGAGAGAAGATTATTTTGCCGTTCATAAATGTTCAAATCATATGACGAAAAACATGCAAGAAACCGTTGATTTACCCCCCTTTAAACGATACAGACAATAATTGCGCCGACATAAGCATTTTACAGTGCTTTATGTGGGATGCGCCCCAAAGGTCATCGGATGATGTCGAATTAGAACATATTATCCAAAATAAAGTTACTCGATCCAAAATCATCAGTCTGATCGATGAATATAAACCACAGAAGTTTATTATATTTGAAGTTGGAATGAAAATATTTTGGGAGATGAAAAACCTGTTTATTTTTGGCCTAGAAAGGCATCAATTTTAGAGGAACAAGTAATTAAGGACCAAATGGGAGAGTGGCTTAAGGTTGGAATTTTAAAGCCAAGTGAGTCAAGTTATTCAAGTCCTATGTTGCTAGTTGATAAAAAATATGAACAAAAACGGGTATGCTTTGATTTCAGGGCACTTAACAAGAAAGTGGACAAAGATAGTCACCCAGAACCCCTAATAAAACGCAACAAATCGATAAAATAGCGATGGAAGAAGATGATATAGAAAATTATAGTGAAGATGAGGTAAATGAAGATGATGATTTGGGGGAGCCTTTAACTCTTGACAAAGAAGAGGAAGAAGAAAATGCGGAGAAAGAGGACGATGGTGATGATGATGATGAAGATGACGAAACTGTATCAGCATTGTCTAGAAACGCTATTGTAAGTGACGATGAAGATTATGATAATGGAAGTGATGAAATCGACGATGAGGAAGTCGAAAAAGAGGACAGAATTGATAATGTTGATGAAAGTCACCATAGATAACTATGGAAGAAATGTTAATAAATTTGATGATGATAATGTTATCTGATAAGTCATCAAATCAAATGATGATGATGAAAAATAAGAGACTAGTGAACCGAAAGAAATTCGCGCCCGTATGAATGTAAATCGCAAACGAGTAATTGATAAAAAATTCGGGCAAACATTTAAAAATAAAGTGAAATGTTTGTGAAATTTTTTCGCGCACATGAAGAAGCGCCATCAACAATCACCACCATCGTCATATTTTTGTATGGTGCATCGATAAAATTCGATCAAATGAAATCGACAACATTAAATCTGCAGGAATATCTGACTCAAATACTGCTTCTGAAGTATTTCAAATTATTACTTAAAATAAAGTACATGGGCCATGTGGAGCATATAACAAAAATTGCAATATAACTACATAATTGCAATTTACTATAAATTGCACTATCATCAAAACTATGTTTTGTTTGAATGGAATTTAATTCCACTTTAATTCACTTTAAATTACAGTTTTGTCATTTTTTGTATTTGAATTTAAATTTAGTTTCCAAGTAAAATTTCAAAGTAATTTAAATAAAATTATTTTTAAATTATAGTTTGACAAACAAAATTGACATTTTTAAAAATTTGGTAAAATTTAAAATTGCAGACAAAATAATAGATTGATAAAAAATTTAAACTTTGGAAGTTGAATTGGCTAGAAATTGAAGTTTTTCCATCAATTTTTTTAAAATTGTTTTTAATTGTTCTTAGAGAATCTTCATAGAATACAGTTGACTGTTGGCACACTGGAGTTGCTGATAAATGACGTCAGAATGCAAAGCAGTTCAGTAAAATTGTGATTGTTTTGTACTAATAATAGCTAAAAATTGGCCACCAGGAAACTGGAAATTTTTTTAAATTTTTAACTTACTTTTCCTTTCCCTACACCACAAAACAAATAGTAATTATAGATCGCTTAGGTGTCAATAACCGGGTCGAGTTTGACATAACTAACATTTTTTCTAATCCTTCGGTTTTGTTATATATAACCGGGTGGTGCCCGGCATTTCGGGAATTCCTGGTTCGTCCTTGGTTAGGGTGTAATATTGTTGCAAACGCAGACTTATAATCTGTTACATCCATATCTTATTTCAGTTAACGCACAACAGACGTTGAATCAAGATATCAATTTTTTCAACTTGAGACAATCGCGATAATATACGCAGTTAAACCTTATCACTTATACTTACACGATGTGAAATTTAAAGTGGGATTCTTAAATCTACAGGACAATTATGACGAACCATTCCATACGATCCATATTAGTATTAACGGATACTGATTAAAAGCGACTCCATCGACGGCACTATTTGTTGTAAATAAAAAAAAATAAAAAACGAGCTCGAATAATTTATTCAGTCAAGAAACAAAAAAAAACGATACGAACTTGAAAAGGACGTGAATCAAAGTAAGCGAAATAAGTAAAAGGAAAAGTGTTTCATTTATTTAAAAACAAAAATAAAAATTTAAACGGTCATTACGAAATCATTTCATAAATAACACTTAAATTTATAAGTAGAATTTTAATTTTAGTTTGACAAACAAAACTAACATGACCCAAAAAAATGTATTCAAAATTTGAAAGGTAAAATGATGATAAGTTAAAAACAATTGAGTTAATTTAAATAGAAGTACAAATTTCCTTCAAACTATATACTAACCATATTGATATCATTTTACTTATCAAACTTTAAATTAAACGTTTAGCACTTTAATAATTTTATTTAACAAACTAACAGTTAAATCAAATAAAATTAAAACTATGTACTTTCAAATTATCTTTTTCTTGTATTCAAACTTATTTTGCTTAAGTAACATTTCAACAAACTAACCAATGTAAATCAATGCAAACTAATCAAACTCAAATTGAAATGCAATTTGAATACAAACTTTCCTTTGAAATTAAAGAAAATCTTTTCAAAAAGAATTAAAGTGTCACTTCAGGCAACTCGTCAAATTGTTAGAGTTGACATAATTTAACAAATCAGATTCTGAATAACATTTAATTTTTTAAAAGCACAAAAGGTATACATTTTTAATTTCGACCAATATTGATTCATTCAAGTAGAAATAGCCTTAGACTAACAAAATCATTAAACTTACTCGGCAACTGGCGCGCATCATTAAATATATCAAAATTATCCGGTTCTGATAGTTGTACAATTTTTAAACCTGTCGCAAATTCTTTACTCGCATTATCGTATTCGAACAAATTCATACGACCGGTTGCAAACGACCATATATAACGCGCCGCCCGATATTTAAAACACGATAAAATGCGTTTCGATTGATAACATTCGTTTTGCACCTGGTACACATATTCATCCGATTTTTTTGTATTACCACTTGTTCCGTCACTAGCACTTCCACCACCACCACCATCACTATTTTGTAAACATTTTGATTCTTTTATAAATAAACTACATACAACAATTACAGTAAATAGAGTCCATCGTATTGTAATAGTTTTAACATTTCCATTACACATTTTATATTATCAACAATTACCACTTTACGTAGTTAAGATTTAAAAAAAAAAATTAATAATTAATAATCACTCTTATGGTCGGTAATTTACTATAATCTTGTTATCTCGTACAAAAACGGTATGATAATGGAAAAATTGTATCAATCGATGATGCTTTTATATGTAGGAAAGTTTTAAGGTCAAATAAAATAGAAACCTACCAAGTATCATTATCTCGGATATGCAATGAATAGCTATGATAATAAATTTTTATCGGCATAGTTAGAACTACATACTCGACACATACATATTTACATGTTCATTTATTGATCTTAAAATTAAACATAGATTATCTTCTTATTGTTTTATAGTAAAGATTTTATGTTGGTATATACATAATTATGAATTTATGCAAATTTGGACGGAAGTCTTTTGCTGGATTAAATAAAATAAATTAATTTATGTGCAGTTTATATGGTTAGTATAACAGTTGGGATTATTCTTGAAAACTATTATTAAGATGTTAAATTGGTAATTTATGGATTAAGGATTTTAGGAAATTTTGGGGAATGATTTCGGAACTGTCTGTTTGGTTATTGTTTAAATATTAAACAAGATTCTGGTTATTGTACTAGGCTACATTCGAATCGAAGAGTTTTTGGTAATGCAATTTACTGAAGTTGACTCAGAACACTGATCCTAGTGAACAGACCACCGGTGATTTAGAGATGGTTAAGGTGTTTATATAACACGCCGTGGTTCTGAATTATATTTCCATCGCTTACCACAATAAAAAAGAACTTAGTCAACGGTCAACTGTGGCCTATAAATCTGGATTTAATTATTTTTTCTTCATGACAACCTATCTTTACGGCCAGTTTAACCAGTACTAAGTCGAGCTATGTAATTTTAGCGACCTCCTTTCTTTAAGCTATAAAGCATAACTAAGTAACATTTTTTCATATGGTATTCAAGACATTTTAATCAAAAATGATTAAACTTAGCATATGATGAACAACAATTGCAGCATTTTCAATTCGTTGGTGATCTAGTTGATGTATCCTAGATTACAGCGGTCACAATTATGCAATATATGGAGAGAATTGGTCACAAAGGCACTGGCGTAAACAGTGTTTGCCTTTGCAATAATGAAATTAAAATATGCCCAAATGTAAGGATAGAAGTTAAAAGAACTCCTAAATCATATATGAAGTTCATTCGGTCAACTGGGCTAATTGCAAAATGAGTATAAAACATCGTCCCGAAAGATAAGATTGCAATCTCCTAATTGGAATGAACTCGCAGTAAAATTTCTTAAATTTGTCTATAAAAGTTAAATGGTCAATCTTTACCTCGAAACCTGTAGGCTTTATGATAAAATATTGAAGTAAAATAAGTAATATGGCTGCACTTTAATTGTTTGGATTTGGTACGTAGGTAACCGGATTTTTTGGTAACCGTGCACTGGAGGTACACGAAGTATTCTGCTTGCCTGAAAATTTTGGATATGAATAAAAACATTCTTAAGCCATATATTTGTGGCAAAACCTTTTACTTGTGGGTCATAAATTACTCCACCTTCAAAGTAAACAAAGCCTAATTCATCAAAAAATGGTCCTCAGTTTGGACTGGTTTAGGCTATATATAATCGAGAACAATATTCCTAGGTCTTAAAACTCGAAAACAAAATCAATTACAAATTTACAAAACGAAGACAGTTTCTCTGTCTTACCTCGAATTTATTAAGATCACGATGCACCATAAACTTATTCAAGTTATGTTGAAGACGCAGTCATATCACCAAAAATGTGAATGGAGGCGTCCCGAATTGAAACCAAACCAATAGCAACAGACTTAAATGACTGCCTTAAAAAACCACATATATGCGGGTTTATATTTACCCGACGAGCCGACATACATCCATTAAAAAGATAGCAAACTGAACAGTTTTGCAAAGTATATTTAGAAACTATAAATAATCTGCAGTATATTTAGACACTTTAGCACCTAATTTTAATATCCGTGGAAATTGTGAATATCCAATAGATCCTCTTTTGGAATTAATGAATGGTGTAAAAAAGCAAATGGTCATGTCGTGCTCTTTAAATCCCAGTGACTCAGGGAATCAGCAGGATGCTTCGCTATTTTGCGTAACCTATCCTTTTCATTTTTGGCTTAAGCACAGATTTACAAATGTTTAAAATCTAAAACCACCAACCCAAGCACTCAATAACGCAGCCTGCAAACCAAGGAAAGAACTGAGGGAACGCAACCGATGAACACACTTTAGCTGATCTTTTGATGCACAAAAGATCAGCTAAAATAAGATTAGGAACAACACAACTCTATTACACCAAATATCAAATGTGTAGATGAAGGTAGAAGACTACAGTGGCAAAACATAACTTTTGCCGATACAGTTGTAAAAAACTGGATTTGCTGATTTTAAGTATCGCTAGAACTACATTCTGACCAAGGACGTAATTTCGAGTCATCCATATTTCGAGCCCATGTCAAATCGTTAACATCAATAAGGCGAGAACTGCACCATTATACCCTCAATCAGATGAAATGGTAGAGCGATTTAATCGAAGACTGGAGGTAAGTCTGCGTAAAAAAGTAAATGCCAATCAGGGTAACTGAGACCATTGCATTCTATGGTTTATGATGGGATATCGAAGTGCAGTATAACTACTACTACATAGTTTATAGAACTACATACTACAGGAAATTGGCCATCTATTGTGATATTCGAATAGACAACTTCGTCTACCATCTGACATAAGAATTGGGTCTCAAAAGATTGAACACAATGCAAAACAAGACTACGTAGCCGATTAAAGATGAAGGATGATGAATAGCATTCCACTGTTAAGTGCAACATAGCAAACAGAGTGATAGAATGAAAACGCGATACAACCTGCGAGCAAATAGTAAACAATTCCAAGATGGGGAGTTGGCCGCTTGAAATTGCACCTTAAAATTCTCAAACGATGTATTCGAATGTAGGGGGTCTTAAGATTACTTGGTGTATCTTTTAACACTTTTAATAATATTCAGCTGGACTATCCGAGGAACGTTCCTGCTGGCAGACCTTAAACGCTCAAAGCCGGCTTTCCAATGCTTGCATTTTCACTTCTATACCAGCCGTCATTGTTTGCACCTTTCCATCTACATCAGTTTGCTTTTAAGTAGGCCTAATTTAGCGCCTTTTTGCGGTCTAATTTGGTATTTAATTTAGTGCTTTGTTGGTCTAATTTAGTGTCTAATTTTGCATCTTGCTCAGCCAACAGAAAACTTGTTTTAGTGCCTCATTAAGAGCTTTTTCCACTAATAGTGACTTTAGGGGAACCACCATGTCCAAGTATGATTCAGAAATAGATTATTTCCTTGAAATAACAACTTTCACTTTGCTTCCTCTTGTTTTCCTGTCGTTGGCTTGCATTTTCCTAGTGTAATGACATTTTCTTCGGGCTAAACTTCTTATGGTTCTAATATGGCTGATGTTTGTCGTTGCGATGCTCTCAACACTTGATCTTTTCACGCATCTACTTCAGCTTCTTCTTGTTCATGTTTCATTATTTTTTGTAATCTCACAAATATCATCACTGCTTGATCTTGTTGCCTTCTCTGTGGAGGCCTTGCAGCACCAACTCATATCTCAACTCCTGAGATGAATACGTGTTGATATGACCCATTTTCAATTTTTGCAAAATCCCACTTCTGACACCAAATTTTAGGAATTATGGACGTTCACAGATTTATAAATGATTTTGCAAATGAAAATCGCAGGAGTTATAATTTTCAAACTTTATTAATACTTCAGGAATTTTACAAACTAAATTAATATTGTCAACGAGTTTTTACTTTTATTTTGCTGGCACTTAAGTTCACTAAATTTTACTGGGTTTTCATTTATTTCCTTATTCACTCTTTAAAATCAACTATTTTAGTACATCAATCGGTTTGCGCTTATGTACTTTGCAGATAGTGATCTCAAATGTTCCCTAAAGATGAAAACGTCAGTGTATTTCTATTTCGGCGTTGTTTATGTGTAAGATGGTTGTTATCAACAGTCGATCAACCCCTCCATCATTGTTGTTGCAAGTCAATATTTTTCCCTTCACCTTATTTTTTAGATTCTGTGATGTAATTTGAATAATAATAATATAATAATATAATAATATAATAATATAATAATATAATAATATAATAATATAATAATATAATAATATAATAATATAATAATATAATAATATAATAATATAATAATATAATAATATAATAATATAATAATATAATAATATAATAATATAATAATATAATAATATAATAATATAATAATATAATAATATAATAATATAATAATATAATAATATAATAATATAATAATATAATAATATAATAATATAATAATATAATAATATAATAATATAATAATATAATAATATAATAATATAATAATATAATAATATAATAATATAATAATATAATAATATAATAATATAATAATATAATAATATAATAATATAATAATATAATAATATAATAATATAATAATATAATAATATAATAATATAATAATATAATAATATAATAATATAATAATATAATAATATAATAATATAATAATATAATAATATAATAATATAATAATATAATAATATAATAATATAATAATATAATAATATAATAATATAATAATATAATAATATAATAATATAATAATATAATAATATAATAATATAATAATATAATAATATAATAATATAATAATATAATAATATAATAATATAATAATATAATAATATAATAATATAATAATATAATAATATAATAATATAATAATATAATAATATAATAATATAATAATATAATAATATAATAATATAATAATATAATAATATAATAATATAATAATATAATAATATAATAATATAATAATATAATAATATAATAATATAATAATATAATAATATAATAATATAATAATATAATAATATAATAATATAATAATATAATAATATAATAATATAATAATATAATAATATAATAATATAATAATATAATAATATAATAATATAATAATATAATAATATAATAATATAATAATATAATAATATAATAATATAATAATATAATAATATAATAATATAATAATATAATAATATAATAATATAATAATATAATAATATAATAATATAATAATATAATAATATAATAATATAATAATATAATAATATAATAATATAATAATATAATAATATAATAATATAATAATATAATAATATAATAATATAATAATATAATAATATAATAATATAATAATATAATAATATAATAATATAATAATATAATAATATAATAATATAATAATATAATAATATAATAATATAATAATATAATAATATAATAATATAATAATATAATAATATAATAATATAATAATATAATAATATAATAATATAATAATATAATAATATAATAATATAATAATATAATAATATAATAATATAATAATATAATAATATAATAATATAATAATATAATAATATAATAATATAATAATATAATAATATAATAATATAATAATATAATAATATAATAATATAATAATATAATAATATAATAATATAATAATATAATAATATAATAATATAATAATATAATAATATAATAATATAATAATATAATAATATAATAATATAATAATATAATAATATAATAATATAATAATATAATAATATAATAATATAATAATATAATAATATAATAATATAATAATATAATAATATAATAATATAATAATATAATAATATAATAATATAATAATATAATAATATAATAATATAATAATATAATAATATAATAATATAATAATATAATAATATAATAATATAATAATATAATAATATAATAATATAATAATATAATAATATAATAATATAATAATATAATAATATAATAATATAATAATATAATAATATAATAATATAATAATATAATAATATAATAATATAATAATATAATAATATAATAATATAATAATATAATAATATAATAATATAATAATATAATAATATAATAATATAATAATATAATAATATAATAATATAATAATATAATAATATAATAATATAATAATATAATAATATAATAATATAATAATATAATAATATAATAATATAATAATATAATAATATAATAATATAATAATATAATAATATAATAATATAATAATATAATAATATAATAATATAATAATATAATAATATAATAATATAATAATATAATAATATAATAATATAATAATATAATAATATAATAATATAATAATATAATAATATAATAATATAATAATATAATAATATAATAATATAATAATATAATAATATAATAATATAATAATATAATAATATAATAATATAATAATATAATAATATAATAATATAATAATATAATAATATAATAATATAATAATATAATAATATAATAATATAATAATATAATAATATAATAATATAATAATATAATAATATAATAATATAATAATATAATAATATAATAATATAATAATATAATAATATAATAATATAATAATATAATAATATAATAATATAATAATATAATAATATAATAATATAATAATATAATAATATAATAATATAATAATATAATAATATAATAATATAATAATATAATAATATAATAATATAATAATATAATAATATAATAATATAATAATATAATAATATAATAATATAATAATATAATAATATAATAATATAATAATATAATAATATAATAATATAATAATATAATAATATAATAATATAATAATATAATAATATAATAATATAATAATATAATAATATAATAATATAATAATATAATAATATAATAATATAATAATATAATAATATAATAATATAATAATATAATAATATAATAATATAATAATATAATAATATAATAATATAATAATATAATAATATAATAATATAATAATATAATAATATAATAATATAATAATATAATAATATAATAATATAATAATATAATAATATAATAATATAATAATATAATAATATAATAATATAATAATATAATAATATAATAATATAATAATATAATAATATAATAATATAATAATATAATAATATAATAATATAATAATATAATAATATAATAATATAATAATATAATAATATAATAATATAATAATATAATAATATAATAATATAATAATATAATAATATAATAATATAATAATATAATAATATAATAATATAATAATATAATAATATAATAATATAATAATATAATAATATAATAATATAATAATATAATAATATAATAATATAATAATATAATAATATAATAATATAATAATATAATAATATAATAATATAATAATATAATAATATAATAATATAATAATATAATAATATAATAATATAATAATATAATAATATAATAATATAATAATATAATAATATAATAATATAATAATATAATAATATAATAATATAATAATATAATAATATAATAATATAATAATATAATAATATAATAATATAATAATATAATAATATAATAATATAATAATATAATAATATAATAATATAATAATATAATAATATAATAATATAATAATATAATAATATAATAATATAATAATATAATAATATAATAATATAATAATATAATAATATAATAATATAATAATATAATAATATAATAATATAATAATATAATAATATAATAATATAATAATATAATAATATAATAATATAATAATATAATAATATAATAATATAATAATATAATAATATAATAATATAATAATATAATAATATAATAATATAATAATATAATAATATAATAATATAATAATATAATAATATAATAATATAATAATATAATAATATAATAATATAATAATATAATAATATAATAATATAATAATATAATAATATAATAATATAATAATATAATAATATAATAATATAATAATATAATAATATAATAATATAATAATATAATAATATAATAATATAATAATATAATAATATAATAATATAATAATATAATAATATAATAATATAATAATATAATAATATAATAATATAATAATATAATAATATAATAATATAATAATATAATAATATAATAATATAATAATATAATAATATAATAATATAATAATATAATAATATAATAATATAATAATATAATAATATAATAATATAATAATATAATAATATAATAATATAATAATATAATAATATAATAATATAATAATATAATAATATAATAATATAATAATATAATAATATAATAATATAATAATATAATAATATAATAATATAATAATATAATAATATAATAATATAATAATATAATAATATAATAATATAATAATATAATAATATAATAATATAATAATATAATAATATAATAATATAATAATATAATAATATAATAATATAATAATATAATAATATAATAATATAATAATATAATAATATAATAATATAATAATATAATAATATAATAATATAATAATATAATAATATAATAATATAATAATATAATAATATAATAATATAATAATATAATAATATAATAATATAATAATATAATAATATAATAATATAATAATATAATAATATAATAATATAATAATATAATAATATAATAATATAATAATATAATAATATAATAATATAATAATATAATAATATAATAATATAATAATATAATAATATAATAATATAATAATATAATAATATAATAATATAATAATATAATAATATAATAATATAATAATATAATAATATAATAATATAATAATATAATAATATAATAATATAATAATATAATAATATAATAATATAATAATATAATAATATAATAATATAATAATATAATAATATAATAATATAATAATATAATAATATAATAATATAATAATATAATAATATAATAATATAATAATATAATAATATAATAATATAATAATATAATAATATAATAATATAATAATATAATAATATAATAATATAATAATATAATAATATAATAATATAATAATATAATAATATAATAATATAATAATATAATAATATAATAATATAATAATATAATAATATAATAATATAATAATATAATAATATAATAATATAATAATATAATAATATAATAATATAATAATATAATAATATAATAATATAATAATATAATAATATAATAATATAATAATATAATAAATTTGTTTTTTATGGGAAAGTCTAATGATAGCGGACGGTAGCAACAGAACCTGCATTTCAGAACTTATCAGATCAGATTCTTTGAATACAGCTTGCTATAATTCTTCGGTTGCTGTTATCGTTCTTTGTTTTTCTTACATTCATTATCAAATTTCAGAATATCGGAGATATTTTCAAAATAATGACCCCAAACAAAATAAAAATGGCTCTTATCAAGTTTTCTACATTAAAATATCCGGTACATCTTACTAATTGACAATAATACTTTAATTTACAGAAACGTATATGATCGATGTTCTTTACCTGCTTTAACGCATCAAATGCATTTATATTTTATACATAAAAACATAAAAACATAACAAATGTACATCCGTTACAAAAGAAAATATCTCATATTTCTCGTATTAATATGCGACGCTTGTCCTAGACGAATATAGCTTAAAGGCTTTAACCGTCGTATGTATAAGAGATTATACATATATATATATATATATATATATATATATATATATATATATATATATATATATATATATATATATATATATATACGCGTATGAAATAATAATACACAACATAATAAACTTCTATATGTGTACACACAACATTATCTGGATCAATCAATATCTGTGTCACCTGGATAAATATTACAATAATGGTAGTACATAGATTATTATCATTATCTCTCATCGCTTAATTTATTTTTATGCTGATAACGCATATCGCATATAAAAAAAACAAAAACAAAATGTTATTATGATAATATGGTTAATGCTTATGTTTACGTTATTTACACTTTATATTTATATTAACTTGTTTTTAATTGAATTTCATAAGCCATAGTGGTTGCACTGGCACTTAAATTATGGTTAAATAACAACAAAATTATTATCTTGAGATCTAATAATATATTGTGGTACTGAAATCTCCCCGTTAAACGGAAAGGATGTCTTCAAAGCACCCATGCCTCCACTTACTTCGATAATAGGTTCCATTTACAGTTTTTCTGAAATAGATTACAATTCTGTAAGCTATCGCAATTGCGTGAGTCACCTCAAAATTTCGATGTGTTCTTTCGAAGTTTACGCTTTGTATGCATGATCACTTGTTTTAGCCATCTTTTGTCGGTTCTAAAACACTTCAAATGTTTTGACATGATCCTATATTAACCTGTGTTGTTCATTTTGCGGTCGTTTAGTCGTATGACGCTTAAAATCGGATCACTTCAAATTAAAGTAGGCTTTCCACTAGCAAGCCTCCTTTAATTTGAAATCAATGGCATTGAGACGTAATACGGTTTACTGTTCATGTCTAATATGAAATTTTTCATAGTTTACGAAGAAGTTTGTAAGTTCCTTCGAAAGGTAGAGAGAGGCTTGCTCGGGTATTTGTCCATACGAACAAATACAAACTCGCAATGTTTAAAATTTTTAGATTTATTAATAACGGCATATTCGTGCAAAGTTTGTGTATGAAGTCAGTTGATTGAGGGGGTTGAAGATTCGGGCTTAAAAATATTTAAGCCCGAATCTTCAACCCCGGTCGGTCGTTATTTCAAGGGACACGCCAAACCTTGATATCTGGAATGGAATATGCTTCAAGCCAGCGTGTGAAACGATCACCAATAGTAAGAATATATTAGTTTTCTTCTGATGGTGGTATAGTAGCCCTACCAGATCCATATGGATGTGCTAAAACGGTGAGTTTAGCAGAGAAAATTGTCAATGTTGAATTTCAGTATGCTAGCGAATTTGCTCTTATTGGCCACATGACTTGATGGTTGTGGAATGTATACTTGATGTTTTTTTGTTGAAGTTTCGCAAATATGTGGGATATCCGTTGTAAATTGGGATATCTAATCCAATGTCTCGTTTGTCGTGGATCCGCCTTTGAATGTATGGTATGTGGCTTATCTTGTGGCCTGTGTAAATTGTGAAATCCAACCTTCTACAAAATATCAAAAGGCTTTATTTTGACATCGATATGTGCAAAGTCTCTTAAATACGTATCTTAAGTGGTTGCTGTGTTCCCTCTCAGATCTACTTGCCACCAATAACAAGCGTTGAAAGGTTTGTGCATCCCGAAGACCGAAAAGCATTCGTTTATATTCGAATAATTCGGATGGGGTAGTGTTTGCCCTTTCGGCTTGTCTTCGGTTACTAATGGTATTGCATGATATGCCCTGATTAAGTCAATTTTGTTAAAATTTTAAAATGTCAGAAAATTTCAAAAAATCAGAAAACGATCCGTTACCGTTTATGGCGTTAAGTTGACAATAATCTCCACATGGACGTCAACCTATACTATGTACCATGAGGAGTGGTGAAGAAACCAGAGAAGACGATGGTTTTGATATATGCCGAGTGGCACCTATCATTAGACAATCGATTAAACTATACCCTAAGCTTGATCTTGCTGACCCATCGTATACCACCTTCAGCTCTGTCGTATAGTAATATAATTTTTGAGAGTATTTTAGTCGTAAAGACCTATCAAATTGATGATAGCGTTTTTAATGGCACTGACCACATGAATTGTTACCCCTGTAGCTGAAGCGTATTCGTCTGAGACTCGATTCGAAAATGTTGGGTTACTACGACCTTGCATCTAAAAGGCATCTGCATAGTTTGAAACCATTTTTGGCATTGATTAACCCTGTTGGTAGTAACACAATTTTTGTTCTGATAAACTGATTCTTGGGAATTTTTGGGAATCTACAACAGTTTTTGTGACATGGTGGTTTAATCGCTTTGCAGAGGTGATCCTAATCTTGCAACGTTTATTTTACTATGTTCCTAGGGTTCTATGAACTGTCCCAATGAATCTTGCAAAATAAAAGATGATATAGACCCTGGCAAAATAGACACCCTATGATGTAAGTGCCATTGAAACTAATATGTAGTGCTTTAAGTGGATAAGTTTGACGATTTGCTGAATGTAACTCAGATTTGAAGGTTTCTGGATTAAATATTTTTAGAGCTCGATATAATTACATGGCACTTGACATGGAAAAAACTCAACTTAGTTTTACCGTAACTGGAAAATAATTAGGAGAATAATTTTGCAGTTATGGATAAAGTATTTACAATAAATAAATTCTCTAAGTTGACTCTATAGTTATTGTAAATGGAGGTAGAATTGTCCCTTCAATATTTTCAAAGTTTCGGTTTCTATACTTGCTCCCTCACCATCCTGAGCGGCTTATTTATACACTATGCAATCTTCAAGAATTAAGATATGCCAATACATACTGCATTTCTTGTGAAGAGTACATACCTATAGGATACATTCATTTTCTATATCGTTGCTTCTAATCCAATTATATGGAGCGACTTGTCTTTTCTTATTTACGTTGGGCAGGTACATGGCGTAAAAATAATGTTTAGATACGAGTACATACAACTCAAGTTGTAAAAAAAAACATTTATAAACTGGAAACTGTCTCTCTATAGTTCACAAGTCGTTAATTTTTAATTAAAATTGGCATCGTTAGTTATCTTCCATATATTGATAAATTTTTGTTGTTGGTTCTAAGCCAAATTTTGAAATTTATTGATTTTAATAAATAAATTTGAAAAAATCAGAAAAGTTGTTTTGCACAATATTGTTTCAAACTTCTCTAAACAATGAAATAAGATAAAAGTCGGAATATTTAATATTGTGGTTGTTCCTGGGACCAAGTTTGATTCACTTCATTTCAATGTTTTCTTTTCGTTGCTTCTATTAGGGACAGAGTCTTTCTCAGTCGATTTTAAACAGTCAAGTGAAGTTATTTTATACACTCGTACTTGGTTTTGTACTACTTAGACTGTGTCTGAAACCAATGATGAATATTCGTGAATAACATTTTTGACATTTATTCGAAAAATATTCCCCTACATTCCCAATACTTTCTGTTCGAAAAGTATAATAACCGATTGAAATATTTCCCCGCCTTATTTGTTTTTAAATTAATTTTTTGTAAGGTATAAAATAAAAACTTCGAAGAAAAATTACATTCAAATGTGTGCATTGTTTATTGAAATTGTCATAGCAACGAAATAGTTCAAATTTTTCTTATATGGTACTATTTCAAAACAAAGTAGTGAATTTTATATGTTTTCTTGTAAATCCGAGTGTGCCATGCGATATGTGCTTTTATTTTTGAAAACTTTGGTATTTGTCAAAAAATTTCATAGCAACTGACCGTAATAATTTAGGTGTCATCGTTTTTATTAAATAAATATCCAAAACTTGTATTTACAAATATTTATCATGGGTTTTGGACACAGTCTAAATTAAAATTAATTAAGTTGTGTGTGTAAAATATAAATCAAACATGAAATACAACATAAACAAATTTTTAAAGCTAGACATATAAAAATTACAAAATAAAAGCTGTACCGCCGGTTGTTCCTGGTGGCAATTTGAAAGAAGAAGTACTAATAGTGTTGTAGTAGTAGTTTCGATCAGATTAAGCTTTCATTATTTTACTCCGCAGTTTTTGATTACA
Organism: Tipula confusa; assembly: GCA_963556175.1. NCBI lineage: Eukaryota > Metazoa > Arthropoda > Insecta > Diptera > Tipulidae > Tipula > Tipula confusa. The sequence continues at coordinate 211,582,640 of OY744475.1, read as the reverse complement.
TCGTCACTCTCATTCATTTTCGATTAATTAAGCTATTCCTTAAATTACGCCTAAACAAAAGTAACTAATCTGCCCACTGTTTCATCTTACCCATATAAAAAAAAATTGTTATGCACGTCGAAAGTACGTTAGTGGGTTAACGCACATTTAATGTGAGTATATCACAAATTATTTATAGCACTTTTGACATTTTAGTATTTCACAATAAAAATGGAACAAAGCCATGTGTTCACTGATTTTTTAGAAATATTCGACGAGACACAGCCAGTTTCGAAAAAATAATTTTTTAATGTAATGCTATTTTGATTTGTGTATTGTATTATTTTTCAGAAACGTTGATAGAAGCCGTCCTTATGCGTCCTTCAATTTGGAATATTTTTGACGTAGAATACAATAATAAAGTGATACGCTCAAAAATATGGGATGAAACCGCAAAAGATTTAGGTTAGTATCTATATATACTTAGAAATTGATTTAAAATTTCGTTTGAACATGACAATATTTTGTTGTAGGAATTGATTCAAATTTATGAAATATTCGTAAACTGAAAAAAAATAAGATCAAATACGAATATTATCGTATTAAAAACAATAAATCTCCAGGGAGTAATGCTTAAACTATAAATAATAAAAACGGTAAATATTCCTCCATCACTTTTGTCCAGACGAACCAACATCGCACATTATTTTTAACGCACATTATACTGTGTGGGGTTTGTTAGTTCTCCCATCTGGCACCTTCCCCTATACTCGGGTCATTGGTGACCATTACTTCTCGTGCCACTCGTGGAATTAAAATGATAAGAAATAATAACATAAGAAAATTGGAAAACGAGGCGGATGCATCTCTAACAACACTAAATCAATCATCATCTTTGGTTGCCGATACCATAGATTCTGGGTGGAACTAACTATTTCCAAATAAAGGGAATAACTTTACAAAGATCACGATAATATTGAGATCACCAACTCTAAAGGTTCCAAATGTAAGTAATGGTACACTACAATTAAAGATGGCGACTGTATTGTAAGTAACCATCAACAACCCCAATCTGAAGAAGGAATCAAAGCTCTAGCCGAGTCTAGCCAAGATAATAAAGAATTAAATAAAGTAATTCAATGATTGCAATATGGTAGTACTATATACAACTTCTTGAAGATGTTAAAAACCTTAAACATTACCTAAAGATGGACTACCAAACTGGTCCTAAAGTTCCGTTCAAAGAAGTTCTCCAATGAATGGAGGTAATTCAATAGAGTACCTAACCGACGAGGAAGATTTAGAAAGAGAAACCAATTGGATAATGAGAAAGTAAAATAGGGCCCTAAAAAGCAAAAACACAAGAAGTATACTAAAGAAAAGCTGAGTTATCCCCAATTATCAACTAGCAAGACCAAGAGAAAAAGATCAGCACCACCAATCAATATCACATATGTCAATAAATTTAGCGTTATCTAAGCGTTAATGAAAAAAGTGATAGAAAAGGAGTATAAGCTTGTGTCACTAAGCAGATGGTTATAGAAAACTTTCAACTGCATTGAATGATAAAGGTCACCAATGGTATACATACGAATACAAAAATTGCATACCCATTAGAGTAGTTGCTAGGGGTCTACATCAAACTTGCACACCAGATGAGATAATTGAAGACCTCAAAAGAAAAAATTTAACGGGCTTAGATGTAGGTAATATATTTAAAACTAAAAGGAAGTCTACCGGCAACGGAGGAGGTACCGTAAAAATAAAGTTACCACTATTCACTCCGACTTTTGCAAACCCAGCATGATAAATTGATAATATATTCAACATTAGGAACATCATGAGAATAGTTGTTCGAAAGGAGCCGTTGAAAAAAACGACAGGGTCATACTACAATGCAAAAAATGTCAGGCTTACAATCATACGCAAAAATACTGCAATACTGAAACCAGATGTGTAAAATGTGCTGGAAAGCATTAAACAAAAAAGTGCATGATAGATAAAAACACTCTAGCAAAATGTGGTTACTGCCAAGGAACCCACTCTGCGGGTTGCTGCGATATATGGTCCACTAAGACATCAATTTAACAACGATGATTACGTCTCAATGCTCAGAATGATGGGCTTAAATTTCATCATAGGAGGAGACTTTAATGCCAAACATACGCATTGGGGTTCGAGACTAATATCACCTTAAAGGTAGAGAACTTTTAGAAGCTGGCCATCTAAATGTATTTCAGAAACTACAAATCCACATGGAAAATAATGGAGGTTTATCGCTCGGATCATTCTCCAATCATACTTCAGTTAAACAATAATTTAAAAAGAAAAGCTACCAAGGTTAATATACGGGAAGACCGATTGGGAAATCTCTGCACTACTAATTGAGAAAAGTATTGGTTGGAAGTACAATTGAAGAGACAACCATCAAATTACAGCACACTGAGAATGAAATTGCCTATACTGCATAAAAAATTAAAAACAAAATTTAATGAGCTAAAATCAATTCACAGAACCTTCCTAACCTACCTATAAAAGTAGATCACTTAGTTGATCATCTATTTACATAAAAAGGCAGAAAATACTTCATGCGAACACGACAAAATACCTGGGTATGATGCTCGAAGCCATGTTAAAATGGAAAGAGCATGTCAAGAAAAAAAAACAAGAACTGGATATAAACTTCAGAAAAATGTATCGCCTTATTGGAAGAAATAATGAGCTTAACATTCACAACAAGCTGCTTTTACACAGCAGCCGGTGTGAGCCTATGCCATCCAGCTCTGGGGATGCACAAAGAAAATGAACGTTAAGATTATACAAACGTTCTAGAACAAAGTAAAGGACTGTCGCATTTGAATTGTAGTTGAAAAATTGAGATCCAGAGTGTGCAGGGGCCTAGAAAAAGTATAAATGGGAAGTTCCAATTTTCTTTGAAGCCATCTGCGATCGAAAATAGTTTCTTTTTTAGGCAATTTGATAAGCATGTTGTAGTTCCTGTGATGATGTTTTATATCGATGCTGGTAAACATTCTAACCCAAACTTAAACTTTGCTGCAATCTTCCGGTGGCGACTTGGCGAGGTATCTCAATGTGATTGCCAATTGCATGCTTACACTTATAGGAGTCCTAATTTATGTTTGCTTGGTGATTGCTTTCCCAATCATTTTAAGCAAACTTTCAAACTGGCTCAAGGTCATCCTCATAAATGACTTGAAAAGTTGTGGATTATCAATTTTATTTTTACAAAGCGTTTGCACTGTATTTATAAACGCACCCGTGATTATTGCGTAACTGATAGCAAGACCGTACAAATTAGTTACATTTTTGTTTCTAATCGTCACTCTCGCTGCGATGCTGGAAAATAGATTTCAACACCAGTATTAGAGCTGTGGGGTGCTTATTACTGTGAAGCTCGTTTAAGTGAATTGATTGCTTATTATCCTTCCGAAGTAATTGCTGTTCACGTTATCGCGGCTATCAACTCATTTCTATTTATCAAAATGTATGTTTGTCACGGGTCTAACATTGTTTCTAAACTGTAGCCTTTACTATTATATGGTATAATATATATATATATATATATATATATATATATATATATATATATATATATATTTATATATATATGTATATATATATATATATATATATATATATATATATATATATATATATATATATATATATATATATATATATAATTTATTTGGTGACTTCTTTGTATCGGTTTACGATTCTGCGCCAGCACTCATTAATTTGTCACCTTCTCTATGTAGCTTTAAATTTAGCTAAAACATTTTTCTGCGGAGTTGGTTCTAAATGGTTTATACCATCTCGATATTAATGAGGTTGTCACGCATAACAGCCTTCCCTGAATTTTGTTTAAGAATTGTGCGATGTGCGTAGCCTCAATGATTGCCCTTTTATTTAATGAAAGTCTTAGGAGAGGATCTTTGGGATTTTAAAGTAAGGTAAAAGAAGCGATGTTGACAACAACCTATGGTATTGTGATTTTATCAGTCCTGTATAAGCTCCTTAAATCCATGGTAACAATGATTTAATCGTTCCATATCCGCCAATTTATATGTGCACCATGATTTTTAATCAGGCAAATCAACGTGATTGCGTAGATTGTGGTATGCTAACAGCAAACTGCTCTTTAATGTGGACAAAGGTAAGATTTCTTTTTACCGTATTTAGTCCCTGATTTTTCAACAGTGCTTTCTTCACGGTTGTGTGGTAAAAAAAATTGCTAATATTGGGATGATCTTAATGTTATCTTCACAATCGATCTTACTTTTTCCAAAATTGTTTGAGAGTTCAGTGGCTGAACTACCGACGTGATGTTGCCACTTGATTCTCTTTAATATAATGAAAGACAGTAATTTGTTTATACGAAAACAGTTTAAAGCTTTGTATATTTTAAAAAATGAGAGCAAACAAATTAAGGATTTTAATTTAATTTGAATGTTTTTAACTCCGTTAGCAATGAATTCCGAGTAAACTTTATGGGGTGAAGACTGTTTTCGAATTTAATTGAATGTGACAGTGTTGAGATCTAAACAATATAACAACATCTGTTTGAATACCTGAAGCGAAAAATAATATTAATTCTTGAAATTTGATTTTTAATGTACTGGAAGGCAACAATGTCCTGTTGACTCCGTTTATTATTATCTAAAATGAGACAACTTTCTTGAAATATTATATAATATGTTCGAGATAAGTTTTATTTGATTGGATGGTAGGCAAAATAATGTTTAGTTCGAGTAGTTTATGTTTTATGTTTATTGGAAATTAGAATTATTATATTTTTGGTAGCATAGACCATTGAAAACATTTCAAACATAAATAAAAGAGAACGTCTCAGAACCGGATGATGAGAATTTAATCTTACTGGACCCTTTTTTTATAATATCCTAAGAACATTTATTAAAGGATGTATATGTATATTTTATGGATATAAAATATGTAAATATACATAAAAGCATAAATGGTTTTATGTTTGTTTTTTGCACATGTACTCCTTTGGGAACACCACAGTTTTTATTACTCAAATGATGAATGGAAAATAGTTCAAAAATTAATTTTTTTCAGAATTTATTATTTTTATATGGGCAACATTGTTACAATTTTTGAAAGACTAGCTAAGGCCTCATGTTTTTGGCAGCATCTCTATTTTAGATTTGTCGTCTTATTGGAATCACTACTTTATAAAAAATTCATCTCGCAACGGAAGGACAGTTAAGAGGATTTTTAACAATTTAATTAGTTGGTAGTTTTGATCAAGATTTACTCAAGGTTCAGCATATATGTGTGTAGAGGAACTATCTTACGAATAATTTAAGCGGGAAGTTTTTTGTATGTTGCAGGTTTCAATATATTTTCTCAGATTTGTGTAGTTAATTGATTTTGGTTTTAGGGAACCATAAACCGCACACGAAATACCAACAACACGATTATTACATTATGGTCAGCATTATGCTGGGGTCAGCAGAGTATGACATCTATGTTTAAATTGCTTCAGGCTATATCGCTTTGTGTTCAGGCATCGTTCACAAGAACTAAACATTTCACGAACCAAGTAAAATTTTCATTTACATCCATACACAATTCAACTAACTCAAAAATGGAGGCCACCAGACCATTTAAATCCGCATCGTTTTGTTAATTGGATGCTTGAACGAAATTAAGGTTTTTGAGCAAAAATCATCTTTAGCGATGATGCTCATTATCTGGCTTAATGGATACGACAATAAGCAAAATTGTCAAAATTGGGGAGCGGAGAATCCTCATGTTATTCATGAAGCAGAACTTTATCTTTCGCTTCATCTTTATGTCATCGTTTGGCGTTGTTTATGGGCTGGTGGCATCATTGGGAAATTTTTCTTTTTAAACGAAGAGAAAAATGTCCTTACAGTGAATGGGAAACGTTACCGCAACATGTTAACTAGTTTTATGTGGTCCAAATTTATCGAATTGCGTGTCAATGATCTTTGGTTTCAACAAGACATTCCACGCAAATCGTGCAATAATCCATATATTGTCAACAAAATTTGCTGATCGCATAATTTCAAGATATTGTTAAATTCGTTGTATTGAGTGGTGTTGCTTATGAAAATATTAAAATAATTAGTACTAAAAACTTTTATAAAAACAAGGTTTTTTATGTGTCAAATAATGCAAAAGAGAAAACAAAAAACTAAAAAATAAAAATCTCAATCTCTCTATTAAAAAAGAAAACGGTGGATTGAGTCAGTTTTGTTTGGATAGTTAATCTGAAGAGAAGTATTTTTAATTATTAGAAGAACTAATTATTGAATTGTTAGTGGAAATACAGTCCAATACCATGGTCAACGTAGAAGACAATTCATGGTCCTTCGAGCCGGAAGATATTCAAAATCTGATTGATGCACTCAATTTTCCTGCATTACAAAAACTAAAGCAGGATGTTGATCAGTGGGATATGATTATAGCTCATATTGTTATTTATACGTTAGATGATGATATTCGAAAGGTCTAAGAGTTCGAACTTGATAAAAAAGGCTCCCTACTTGGAAGAAACTTTCTGAATTTTTACCATCCCATTATAGGGCTTTAAATGTAGTGGAAAATATTTGTCGTTCCAATAGACCTAATCAAAATAATGCGGGTTAAGGACAAATGTCTAAATCTTTTAAAAACTTCGTGTCGATTTCCAAGCCCAATGAAGTAAATACAAACATTTTTTGTTCGATGTGTTCAGTTTATGAAGTTACGTCCTGGGGAAAGGTATGGAAATATATATCAATAGGTATATGTTTGAATTGTTTAAGCGACAATCATTTAGTTAGAAATGGTCAAGAAAAAAAATGTGTGGTTATAAAGATCACATCTTACTTCATATAAAAATGGATAGTCGAAATCACTAAACGTCAAACGAAACAAATAGAAACTATCCTAGTAGTAGCACGAAATTAAGAATGGATTGCCCTAACAGTATGTTAATATTTCCAGATCGTCCGTTCCATCTAATTTAGTATTGGCTGACCCAGATTTCAAGCCTGTAGATATATTATTAGGAAGTGAAGTATTTTGGGATATTTAGAAAGATGGTCGTTTAGAATTGTCAAAGGAACTCCCAATGTTTCGTAATACAAACTTTATGGTTGGGTAATTGGCGGAAAGTTGGAAAGTAGCTCAGACAACCAGGTTTTTTTTTTGTCATCAAAACCGAAAACAACGGATACTGAATTGGTTAGTTTGTTGGAAAAGTTTTGGGGTAAAGAGTCCTGCTAAAATAATAGGATTAAAATTCATACAACTGAGGAATTAGCATGTGAGCAGCATTTTAGTGACACTCACAAAAAAGATAAAGACCTCGTTTGGCAGTATTACGTCCTGATAGTTCCACAACTAAGTATCGAGTTGTTTTCGATGCTTCAGCAAGGTCTTCTTCTCAGTACTCGTTGAACGATCTGTTAATGGTAGGCCCCGTTGCTATTTATAGTGATAACGCCGGAAATTTCGTGTTCACCAACAGAGAAGTCAATGAGTGGGAAAACTTGATTCGTGGATCAATCATAGAGTTGCAAGCATTTTATTCTAATGAAAGCATCACGTGAAAATTCATTCCGCCTAGATTTTCTCACTTTGGTGGCCTCTGAGAGGCAGCAGTTTGAATGTTTAAATCTCACATGAAAAATGTAATTCAAAAGGATTTGTTTTCAATTGTTTTGAGATTCAGGAAGCATGTCATTGCTTTCTCCAGGGATATCGAGAAAATTCCAGTGATGATTTAAAGATTTACGAGTTGTAAACCTTAACGTCTGAAACTGCATCTCCGCCGTACTTATCAATTCGTGTTATACAACAGTTAGCTGAAGAAGAATCAGTAAATTACCCATCGGCGTCAAATATTTCCAGGACTGATTTTTATGTGGACGACCTACTTTTGGGTTGTCAAACATTAGAGGAAGGCATTTCAATGTATTACGAATTAACTAAAATGTTTTCGTCTGCAGGGATAAAATTAAGAATTGGATATCAACGATACAATTAAAACTTTGGGCTTGCGATGGTCACCCTTATGTGACGAATTAACATTTTTAGTTCAGCCATTTGATGACAGTAATAGAATTACTAAATGATTAATATTATCTATTGAGGCCATTAATTTTAAGTGCCAAAGTTCTTATTCAGAGATTATTGATGGAAAAACTAGATTGAGATGCTAACATACCCGAGAACTTAAAAGTACATTGGATTAATTTTAGAGATAGTTTGGCATGTTTAAATAATTTGAGATTAAACCGATGTGTCATTCCAGGAAATGTTAGGAATATAGACATACACGGTTTAAGTATATATACACACGTGCCTTACGCATCGCAAAAAGCGTAAGGCACGTGTGTATATATCTTCGTTGCAAAAACAATGATGGTAGTGTCGAAATGAATCTCCTATGAATCAAATCTAGCTAGAGTAGCTTCCATAAAAGTAATCTCTTTGCCGAGGTTAGAATTGACTGGAATATTGCTTCTGGTTAATTTAGTTCAAAATGTTGTGGCGCCCCTCAAGATAAATGTCGTTAAGAATGTTTTCTTACTTATGGTCTGATTCGAATATTGCTTTGTCCTGGTTAAGGATTTCACCCCACAATTTGAAAACATATCTGCGGCCAACAGTGTGAGCAATATTTTAGATGGTAGTAAAAATATGAAACGTTTTTTTTTCAAGAAGAGGACGAAGCGCAATCATTTATAGTGATAATGCGATAATTTATCATCTAGCTGGGAAATTTCGTGGGCGCCAACAGAGAAGTCAAAAAAATGGAAAACTTAGTTCGTGGATCAACCGTAGTGTTGCAAGTATTTTATTCTAATGAAGGCATCACGTGGAAATACATTCCGTTTAGATAATTTCACTTTGGTGACCTTTGGGAGCCAGCAGTTCAGATGTTTAAATCTCACATGAAAAAGTAGTTGGAGTTCAAATACGGCAACATTGGCTTTAGAGATAGAGGGAATTCTTATTTCTCGTCCTATTTCATCACTTTCTAGAAATACACGAGATCTCGAGCCACTAACACCTGGACATTTCACAATACGAGGTTCAATTAATACAATTTTAGAAGTGGATGTTACAAATTTATCAAGTAATAGGCTATCGTATTGGAAATAAAAAATTCGGTTTAAAAAAATTTAACTTTTCAAAATCTCAAAATGTGTGTTTTATTTAAAAATAGAAAAAGCCTAATAAATAGTCCACCCTGTAGTTTGGTTTCGACCTAATAAGAGAATCAGCGAATTTAAATTTGAATTCCAAATAATTTATCATCTAGCTGGGAATTTGATCTAGTAAAATTTGATCCAAACTATGTATTATACTTCGTATGGACCCATTGTTTTAGTGAATTATAAAAAATAGAAAAAAGCAGACGATTTGCAATTTTTATTTCTTTCATGCCACAAGTGAACGATTTACATGCAATTCTTCACAAAGTTCTGGATACCATTTAAGAATTTGATAGAAAAATTGTATTCTGAAAAGTTATATTGACAACGCTCTTTTATTTTTTTATGATCGTGTTAATGAAATATTTTGAAGTTTTACATAACTGCATCGTGCTCTTCCATTAATAGTTGAGAATATCTAATAGTTGTTTTATTGTTGCTTATGATGTCAAAATATCACTTGAACTGTCTCAATTAAAACTTAAGACAGCCAGGCCAGCTATAGTTTCAACTTGAAACACATTTATTTTCCAATAAAATGACAAATATATCCAATTATTGATTTTAAATTAGCCGACGACACAATTTTATCAAAAGTTCATTATGCTTTTAAATAACCCATAACGCTTCAAAAATGTCACCCTCCAACCTTATACATTTCGAATTACGAGTTCACCAAAATCCATGAAAACACTTAGTATAATCGCGTGTATATATTTTGATTTGGAAATTCTTCTTTAAAATTTAAAAATTCTACTAATGTATTAGCTAATTGATTCTGTTTCATACTCCCGCAAACATCAATCAAATTAATGGCATGTCTGAAGGTAGGTTATGTATGTGTTTGTATATATATAACATTTCTTCTTATATTTTACATTCCCAAAGACAAAATTTTTACAACTTTTGTTGGTTTTAAGTGATTTGGAAATTCTAAACCACCGTCTTGCCACAAAATAATACAATTTTATAAAATTGATATTAGGTTCATGAGGTAGTCGGATTCATTTTAGTGTTATAGTTCAATCATCGTTCTAAATATATATGAAATTTTTCAAGACAAATCACTTTATCAGATTTATGATGTTGTCACGTCTCACGAACAGAAATGAGATAGTTGTGTAATGTAGCAAAGTAAATTGATACTGAGCCATGAAAATATTTTGGGAACGGTGTATATGACGAACGTTTTTTTTTTTGTTTTTGGTATTGTAATATAAATTGAAGAGTATATGTATTGGATAATAATGATGGCATCTTGATTAAATTTATGTAGAACTACATTTTAAAAATATGAACGTGACGAGGCTAACTTTTTTTTATTTAAATATTCTTTCATGTTATTCGTATTCAATCTTAAGGGTTATATAGATTTAACAATTTCTTATGTACCTTGATAAGCTTTGTTTTGGAATGATTGTATTATTTGCAAATTAGTCTTTTTGATACATCGCTAAATCTGAATTCCGTATAGGTCCAAATTAGTTTCAGAGTTAGCCTATATAGTATAACACTTTTTTTCAAATTGACATACACTTCTTTCCACTTAGGCATAGCGTTGAGTGTGATTCCTGAATACTTGGTCCAATTTAGGAATCCAACAATATTTTTTCCAGGTTCATATTTTGCTAGTGGCCATTTATTTGCAATTTACTAGTTGCCTCTTTGACTAAGATTGTTATGTGTATTTCATCTATATTAGACAATTTTTTCGTTTAAACGATAATTGTACCCAGGTTTCTATCTGGATTCATTATCCTTTCATTATCCACTCAAAAATTTCAGTCACCTATGTAGGCTTTGGAAATCTGATAAAACTGGAGGAAACATCTAACAAGATATTTGAGCATATTTTTATGCTTTCCAGTACATCTTCAATCATGTTTGCAATGAAAGACTCACTCTGGGAATAAAACTGAAGAAAGTTCAAATTTCTCCAGTCAAAACAAACAATAGAAGATGGTCACGAAATGCAAAGGAAAAATCTGATTTATTTTCTGTACACTTGGCAAAAAATTTTAAGCCTTTATGCAGACAAATAGTTGATAAAAACGTGTGCAGTATGACAAGTAGAAATGATTATCTTTATATAAAGGCTGTAGCACTGAAAAAACTAAAAATTGAAATTAACAATTTAAAACCCAAAAAAGCTCCAGAGTATGACCTGATAAAAGGGCAAATAATTAAAGGGCTCTTTAAAATTGCTGTTCGCAAGTATATATGTATAAGTAGCTATATAAAGTGTGGCACAGATTTACCTCACATGGATGATGCCACTATAGCAACATTTGCAGACGATGTTGCGATACTGACTTTTTGTCAGACGAAATTTGCTTAGTTTCATCGTAGTTCAGTTTCGAGCTCATGAGAATTAGTCTTTTATTTGATATTCTAATTAAAAAATTCGGTCATCTCATCGAACTGCAGCGATCAAACTTGATAATTACAAAAATTGTCTTGTTCATACTAGATACACTATACTTCGTATGATCACGTTATTCTAGTGAATTATAAGAAAGAAACAAATGACGTTAAATGCAATGTTAGGAGTATTAATATTTTAATATGAAACAAGTACCGAGTAGGCTGCGATTGTTTTATAAGAAACACAATTATAAAACAATTGCAACCTACTCGGTACTATTTTCATATTAGTTAAATATAGTTAAACCAACTGGAACATGTTACAATCAACACTATAAGGGATGTGCTTTTGTGATTTTAAAATACAATATCGGCAAATTTAGCCTGTAAATCGACGTTAAACACTTTCTATAGAGCAAGTGTTTAACGTCAGTTCTAATCTTATACAGAAGATTTCTAATAATTAATAAATAAACATTTTGAGGCCTCAGTAACGCATTATAAACCACTTTAAAATAAGCTTTATCTTTGCAGGGTCTTCAGATAAAACCCATCATTGCATATCTACCCGGTGTATTTTGGATAACAGTTAAACTTTTATCAAAAACAATTCCGAGGTCCTCAAACTAAAATAAGCGGTTAATGGATACTTTATTAAATTTATAATCCAACTGCTTTAAGCAATTAAAACAAAATTGCAATCTCATGAGAGATTCTATCATTGAATTTATCGCAAAATTTACATATTTACGAAAATTTACACCTGCTAAACATTGACTAATAACATAACCAGGCAGAAATATTGCATAATTAACAGGCACGTCAGAATCAGAGTCATACTGAAAAATTGTTTGATATGTGTCAAATATGCGCAGACGAATAAAACTCTGTTGATGAGCAACCTATCTCCGGAGAGGGATAACACTGACTCAGCCATTTACAAATTGCGGAGCTGATTTTGTTTGTCCGATCTACTTTGTATCAAGAAAATGAAAAGGAGGGATAAATCTAGTGAAAGGCTATATTTGCATATTTGTCTGTCCCTCAGTAAAGGTCTTCTTAACGGCACTTCGTTGCTTAATTCGATGGATTATTTTGTAAGAGCCAAATAATTTTAAATGACGATGTGCTCACTCCAGCTCATTTCCTTCTTGGTGCTTTCCCATACATTATCCAATCAGATTCCACATTATCTCGTTGGCAGAAAATTCATACAAGAATAAAAATATTCTACGGAAATATTACAGAGACTATCTTTAGAGTTTACACCTACGATATAAATGGCCGAGCAATTGGCGCAGTGGTTAAAGCTGCGGTGTTTGAGATGGGAGTAACCGGGTTGGAATCCCAACGGGGGAGGGTTGCAAAAGGGATTTTTCATCACCTGATTACGATCGGTGATGACGAAGAACACAACTATGACCCCCTGTTTGAGTGCACAATCCATGGACCGAGCCATCGTCCATGTCAATACAGGCTGACTGGAGCAATGCAATATGCAGATGGATTATAAATCAAACCTGGATTCGTGCGTCCTCAGGACGTTAAAAATTAACCGCAAAAGAATTGGGAGAGTTTCGGCCCCAGAAAAAAATTGCAGTGTTCAAAAAACAAAAAAAAAACGATATAAATGGCAGAAACCTGTACAAAAAATCAAAATTGGTGATGTGATTTTCATCAAAGAAGTCTATACTCCAGTAAGCAAGTGGCCTCTCAGACGGATAGAACAAATTCATTCTGGGAACGACAATTTGGTGAGAGTCATAATAACATTCAAAAGCTTCAGTGCCACATTACAACTCCCTGTGGTTAAAACATGTAGACTCCCTTGATAATGAACAGCGATTTATACTGGTATAGAATAATACGGTGATCAAACCAGTAGCAATCATCCATCAAGTTCAAGATTTTCGTTATTGGTATCATGGGTATCAGGAAGATCCGTATTTACCTATTTTGAAGCTGAGTCGTTTGCTTCAGAAGTTGGTGAGGAGTTTTTTCCGACTTCCGATGGCAATCTCTTTTTTGCTTGGCATGTAATTCTACGTTCAGGACATGAATTGACTAATCCTTAGACGTCATTTTTTAGAGACTGTAAAACATTAATATTTATAATGACAACTCTCTTTTAAGGATTGGACCTCTTTCCTTTTTTTCTTCCTTTTTTCATTTAAACGTTTTTTGTCCTGCACCCTTAAAACCTTTTTTTATATCTTCTTTTTTATAAGTTGGATAAAGGCCTCTAGCCATCACTTTTTGTGGACCTTTGAGGATTATGTTGACATTTTTAACCTCATAAGTAAACCACTAGTTATCATCAGCATTTCGGTTCGTAGTAAAAAATAATAATAGTTATAGCAAATGTGTTGACCTTTAGTCAAATAGGTCTTGTCTGCAAATAAAGAGGGTTTAGAGTAATCGATTCAGGCATACTGGGAATTTAATTTTATTTTGTCAGGTGTGGAATTATTAGATTCACCCATGATTTTAAAATTGCATGATTTTAATCCTAGAATTTTCAATGCAGTTTCTTTCATTTTTATTACTTGCAATGAAAGTTTTGAAAAAAGTCTATCTATAATCGAAAGAAGATAAGAAACCTTTTATATTATCTTTATTTACCAGACCTGTCAGTCAATTAGTTATACAAATTTTTACTCTACCGATGAAGTTAATTGGATCTGTATCCCGGCAAACACATTAAGGTATGGTTGAGTTACATTTTCTGTATAAGAGACAAAAAATATCTTTAAAGACTGCAAACCAAAAGATCATTGTATCTTATAATGTCCATAAATAATGTGCTTCCCTTTAAAAATTGTGTTTTGCCATAATTATAGTGAAATCAAAAAAAAAATTGTAAGGGTTGGTGACAAACAAAAAACCTAAACAAGGCGCAAAAAAAAAGGTGAAGAAATTTCTAAAATCGTTAGGATAAATTCGATACCTACTCCTTAAAATACAACTTTTTATGAATTTATTTTCGTCCCGACCCTTTCCCAGGACATAACATTTTATGTAATAATAATTTAACGAATTTTGTTAGCGTTGTGTAAATAAAAGGAATACAGACAAAATAATTTTCCTTTGTACCAACGATATTGGGTCGTTTATTTTTTTAACCCTTCTCTAGCCGGTTGCCAACTATGAGCAAATCTTATCTGATGTTATTTACGTATTGGAAGTATGTATATACACCTCCTGTATATAAACAAATATTATATATATATATATATATATATATATATATATATATATATATATATATATATATCAATTTCTTCTGATTTTATGATTTTAATATCCGATGTATACAGCATACATTTCTTCTACACCCTTTTACCTTTTTTTTGAACGTACACCCGTATGTGTAACGTACACATATATGTTGGTATGTTCGGCACGATGTGCAAAACATATATTAAGGTCTTATAATCGGTCAATATAATAATATACTTAGTCTGCTATAAAACCAGTACGAGACTATATAGGACCTGATAATGGAATATAAATAAACAACAACAAGTA
The DNA here is from genome assembly GCA_963556175.1 of Tipula confusa. Lineage (NCBI taxonomy): Eukaryota > Metazoa > Arthropoda > Insecta > Diptera > Tipulidae > Tipula > Tipula confusa. The sequence goes on along the minus strand of OY744475.1, from coordinate 211,567,551 downwards.
AAATATCGTAATGTCGATAACGTAATGTGTACGTAAAAAGAGATAATAATGGGATATAAGAGGAAATACTTTTTGTGTTGTGTCGTTGTACGTCGTACGAAAGTAAATGATAAGAAAAGCCATCAAGGTTTAAGGAACTACGGTTCTTTGTACTTTGTTGATTTTGTTTTGTGTATTATTGACGGGAAAACACTTTAAAAAACAATTGGAAAAATATAAAAAAAAAAAAAATTCATCGCCGTAATCCAGCAACAAAAAAAAAAAAAAAACGTCCTCAATGGATTAGGTGTAAACACGTTCTCGTTACAATGTTTTTCGTGTAACCTAGATTATGTCTCTCATATTGATTGGAAAATAATTTTTGGTGTGCTCGTACCCACATATTTATTTTTAACAAGGTATTTTTCGGTTAACTACAATGTTTTGCGGTGATAATGATCAGAAATTATAGTTACGAGTTTGTGGTATTAAAGCGTGCAGGTAAACATATTTGAATTGTTTAATCGTGAGTCGATTATTTTATTTTAAATTTAATTTAATATAATATTCACTAAATATATTTGTTGAACTCAAAGTCTTGTCAGAAATAGGACTAGATAGCAATAACCTAAGTATATAAACCGTACACCTTAGAACTTCAAGTGTAAACCTTTAGACTTTAGACTTTAACTTTAGACTTTAGACTTTAGACTTTAGGCCTTCGACCTTAGACCTTAGACCTTAGACCTTAGACTTAAGACTTTAGACTTTAGACTTTAGACTTTAGACTTTAGACTTTAGACTTTAGACTTTAGACTTTAGACTTTAGACTTTAGACTTTAGACTTTAGACTTTAGACTTTAGACTTTAGACTTTAGACTTTAGACTTTAGACTTTAGACTTTAGACTTTAGACTTTAGACTTTAGACTTTAGACTTTAGACTTTAGACTTTAGACTTTAGACTTTAGACTTTAGACTTTAGACTTTAGACTTTAGACTTTAGACTTTAGACTTTAGACTTTAGACTTTAGACTTTAGACTTTAGACTTTAGACTTTAGACTTTAGACTTTAGACTTTAGACTTTAGACTTTAGACTTTAGACTTTAGACTTTAGACTTTAGACTTTAGACTTTAGACTTTAGACTTTAGACTTTAGACTTTAGACTTTAGACTTTAGACTTTAGACTTTAGACTTTAGACTTTAGACTTTAGACTTTAGACTTTAGACTTTAGACTTTAGACTTTAGACTTTAGACTTTAGACTTTAGACTTTAGACTTTAGACTTTAGACTTTAGACTTTAGACTTTAGACTTTAGACTTTAGACTTTAGACTTTAGACTTTAGACTTTAGACTTTAGACTTTAGACTTTAGACTTTAGACTTTAGACTTTAGACTTTAGACTTTAGACTTTAGACTTTAGACTTTAGACTTTAGACTTTAGACTTTAGACTTTAGACTTTAGACTTTAGACTTTAGACTTTAGACTTTAGACTTTAGACTTTAGACTTTAGACTTTAGACTTTAGACTTTAGACTTTAGACTTTAGACTTTAGACTTTAGACTTTAGACTTTAGACTTTAGACTTTAGACTTTAGACTTTAGACTTTAGACTTTAGACTTTAGACTTTAGACTTTAGACTTTAGACTTTAGACTTTAGACTTTAGACTTTAGACTTTAGACTTTAGCCTTTAGACTTTAAACTTTAGACAAATAATTTTAATGCCTAGTTGCGTAGCCAGTATCAAACCTAATGAAACAAAACATAACTCCAAATCTGCACTGCAGGTAATATATAATATTCTTTAATGTTTATTTTGTTTTGTTTCCAATGATGGTTTCTGCAGATTAAACCCACTGTCTCCAGTTAAATTATTATTTTAATTAAATCCACCAAAATAAATCATATAATCGAACCACCAAATGCTGGCCGTGCTCCAAATGTGTTTGATTGTCTGTTGCCCCATAGCTACATTTTGTAACCATGGATCCTGATTTGTTGTAGTATGCTTTGTACCGCTAATATTGATACGAGACAGAACTGAAAATGGTGTGGGCTCTTATTCGATTTCTTCGAAAATGTTTGTTTTATCTCGAAGAATTAATTTACGTAAATTAGGGTACTGTAATTTGTGGTCTTCGACTTTCTGATGAATATCGTGTATTCGTGCCACAAGCGGTATAAAAGTTTCATTTATTTGTTGTAATCTTGTTTTAAGATCTTCAGCACTTTTTGAAAACTGAGAAGATGGCACCGACTGTGATGTAAATGACACCAACCACCGATGTAGATGAGACCGACTGTGATGAAGATAGAACCGACTGTGATGTAGATGCCATCGACTGTGTGTTAAATTTCAGCCCTGTTACAAAATCAGGTACCAACGTACAAGGGGAAAGCGTTATTAGATTATTAATGTCAAAAATTAAAGTAACACCGCTTAAGAGAATTTCACTGCCCAGATTAGGGATATGTGTGGTACATTTGTTGACAAAACTAATGAATGGCGTGAAAGTAACAATAACGACTGCTGCTACATATTATGTCTTGAAGGATTCTGCTATTGTGCTCGCTTGGCTATCTAGTTACTCCGCCCAGTGGAAAACATGCATCGCACATCGTACTAGCCAAATATCGGAGAAATTCCCAAAACAACGTTTTAGGCCAAAACGTTTTGGCCTAAAATAACAGCGAACATAGAATAATTCAAAGTTGTTATGTTTAGCTCCTTTTATAGATACGGCAGGGCTAGTAGTCGTTTATTTAATGCAGACTGTGAATATAACAAAAAAATCCTATGATACAAACTATTACATAACTGATGGGGAATTTGCACAGTAGAACGCATAACATCTACCCGTCCTTTTCCAATTTGTGGCGTTGATTTTTCTGAAGCAATCTTTTTTGCGTCAAAAAAGGGACGAGCTAGAACAAAATCAGTCAAAAGTTATGTGTGTATTTATTTGTCTTTCCGAGGCTTTCCTGGCCGCATTTTTTGTTGGGCGATGCGGGGTATAAATGCATCTCCAATATCAATAATAACACCATACAAAGGTACAAACCCAACCGAAGCTTAAAAAAAATATAAATTTAATTTTTTTTGTAATGTTTTGTTTGATTGTATAGTCTTTATTTTTTTTGGAGAGACATCTATCATTGTACACTACGTACTAGTAACAAAATATTAATGGAAAATTGTTATATAGTTTCCAGATAAAAAAAAAATTACAACTGCTTTGCATTCTGGCATCTCTTGTCAACAACGCCAGTGTGCCACCATTTACCTGTTATCTGCAAAGGTTCCCTAAGAACAAAATCTAATAATGAACTAATTTTTCCAGGCCGTAGGCTGTAACAGATGTCATTAGTTTTCACCTGTAAATTACAAGTTTATTTTTTTACCTTATTAGACGCAAAACTTTAAAATATATTCAAATTAAATTTAAAAAAAATTATTATAAATTACAAATTAATTGAATTAATCGTTTTATGACCAATACGTTGTGTAACGCACCTTCAAATTGATTGAATTTTCAATCAATCGTATGTGCGATGAAAAAACATTTTTCATAATAAAAATAACATTTGTTTTTTTCAAGTTGACTAGTCGGTCCTAATAAGCCAAACAAAAAAGTTGTTGCCAACAAAAAGATCTTTTGCTATTTACAATTAATTATTTCTTACATATAAATCATTTCTATAACGTCATGCAAGCGCTGAAAATCTAATTTATGTACACTTTATTTGACACGAAACTTTAAAGTTAATATAAATTAGATTTTAAAAAAATTGATTAAACATTAAAAATCCATTGAATTAACCGTTTTATGACAAACACGTCGAGTAGCCAGAATTAAAGGTAACACAAGCAACATAACTCAAATTCAGCACTGGAAGTTATTCTAACAAATTGTTTAACACTTTTAGAAGCGCTGGTCAACCAACTCCAAAGATGATGAAAATAAAACTTTAAACAATCAGAGGTGACGTCATCCTGAATAATGCGGGTAAAATTCGGCCTATAAAAATTTGATCAAGAGACCATTTAAGGCCCTTGAACGAATTTTGGAGTTCAATCCTAGTAATAACGAGAGTAGTGACAGTTAGAACGTTCAGCAGCGGCAAATTTAATAAGCAGTGGACTAAAATGTTCTGGCATACCTAAATCCACTAATTCATCAAAATCCATCATCAAAATCAGGCAGTAAATTTAAGTGTTTTCCTGTATTTTGTATAGCCAGATATGTTGCCTGAAGGCTAAAGTTATTTTCCATAGCTTTCAGGCAACATATCAAAATATAAAAATAACGTAGCAAAGTTGGAAAGGCATTTTATTTTAGATTTTTGCACTCAATCCAAAATTTAAAATAAAAAGTGATTCGACGCATTATTTAAAATCGTTGCATCAAAAATACGTTTTCCAAAAAAATTATTAACAATCAGTTAATAATAATTGATTTTGTATTAATTAATATTTTGACGGAGTTTCACATAAAACAACAATTCCGATTAATTATCGAACATTTATATTCCAAACTGATGTTGCCTTATAATTAATTATCATATAGGGTGACTAATAAGTCTCATATACATTTTAAATGAGTAGAATATATTCACCCACTATAATCACAGTCAACTTTGGTAACCAATGCAAATAATACACGTTTTTTGTTCAGTCAATAATGTATATTTTAACCACTGGTATCATTTTTGCAATATTTTACCTTGAATTTTGCCATTTGGCATTTGTAAAATGTCGTGAATGTGACCGTCACATTATCAACGTTATAAATGATTTTCGTGCTGATTTAATATGTTCAAAGGGTGTACAAAATGCATTACCGATTTCGACCAATGGTGGAAAGTTTAGTAAACCAACCAATTACAATGCAACGATACAAAATTCCATGCTAATTACACATAATTCGTGCGATTCAAAATTTCAAATAAATCAGACATCGTTAATCGTGAGTGTAGATAATTTTATTCGGAGTTGTGTCGACCAAGCTCACGATTTTAAAAATCTTAAGTATTCATGGCTTTGGAATCCAAGAACACGTCGTATACATTGTGTTTATTATCAACCGTTTGGTATTCGATGTGTTGCAAGTGATGTGGTCATGTCGAATTTTAGTACTGTATTTGTTATTGACCGAACGATTAATGGGGAGAAGTTTAGTAAATTAGATCAAAACGTTTTAAACAATTGCAAACAGTTAAATAATCCACTCAGTTGGCTTAAATCTTGTAATTTAGTTTGGAAGATTCGACAAAACATACAAACCGAAATCAATGAATTTCGACAAAATTTGATGATGGAAAAACGTATTTCAAATATGTCTGTGTTAAATTGGAGTAACGAGTTAGAAATGGAGGCTGGTAAATTTGGTAAAATTTTAGCAAACACCATGGATTGTTTTAAATCTCGTAAGTGTATATTTAGCCATGTCCTTTATTTAAAACTAATTTAACATCCGTATTTCTAGCACATTTCGATAATGTAGAAATATTTTATCTACCCCTGTATAAATCTGTGTTTAGCTACGATTATTATAATCCAGTGTCGGACATCATATCTAAAGTACGAAACGAAATTCAACTCAACGATATGAATGCAACAAGGTCACAATATTTTTGGATGTATGATACAAGTGTTACATATTTTGGTTGCGTATTTCAAATGAGAAGAAGTACATACGATTACCTAGTGTGTGCCTACAACAACGATGGAAAGAATAATAAGCTAACTAATTTTAAATATGGGCAACCTTGTTCGAACTGTTTAAAATTATATCTTTGTAGTATTAAGGGGGCCCCTTATAAATTATGCAGTCAAACTAGACAACTTGTTTTATGGAAACGTCGAGAATTATACTTTTCGATAGGGTCTCTGGTACTTATTGGTAACATAATTATTTTTGTCATTCGATTTTATAACAGAAACAGAGTGGCATCAAATGCCATACAATATAATGAATTGGTATCTTCCACTAAAATTTAATGGACATTAAAATTGGTAATGTGTGGTTTTTTATTGCTTTTTTTCAGCTTGTCAGAGTTTGCACGGTATTTTGACATTACCAGAGAACGTTTGGTATACAAAGCACGGGTGTCAATGGTAAGAATGATTAGAGTAACAAGTAATCTGAGGTAACAGAATTTTGTCACTCTTTCAAATGTATGGTCATCACTACTAAAATCAATTGCGCATTGGTCAAGAGCTCGAAACTAATGCAGTAAACTGGAAAACGATCTTTTTTAGTCTCTGCATGGCTTGATTGAATTTTTCTTTAGAAAAATGCTCCACATAACGTAAACTTGGCTCATTGGTAAGGAGTTGTACTCTTAAAAATTCAACTTTTCACCATCATGTTTTTTCCGTTTACAAATTTGCTAAGTGGTTCTTCTTCCAAGAATCTCGAAATCATACCGTTGGTGGCAGCAAATCCTCAAATAATGATCAAAAGGGGTTTTCTAAACCTCAGAGTTCGATCAAATTGTTTCACATATTCACAAGGTACTTCTGTCTACTTCGTGCAGGGGAAAACCAACGACTTTTTGAGTACTCAAAATTCAATGATTCATCACAGAATTTCTGAAAAAGAACTCCAGATGTTTTAATGGTTTATCTGAGTCCCACAGTGTGTATCAATGCAAATCAAAGCGAAGATGTCACACTTGCAATTACAAGCACTACACATTAGTTCATTTAAATATTCAACCAAATGCCAATAAAAAACCGGAAGCAACTTGAAATGAACTCGATCGTTCATTTCAGAGTCGTGTGTTAACCGTTTAGACCTGACAAGATCAAATGGACCAGTGTTATACGAAACTATTAATCATTTAAGAGCTGGACATTCACTGGGAATTACTAACATTAAGCTAAGATACCGGATTGATCAAAGTTAGGTAAGTTATACGACTGCTTTGATTGTGCAAAATGTCATTTATAATCTACCACCAAAATATTTAAAAGTAGTAAGTACATTTGCAGAAGGGTTACCATTAGCTGATCCCACCTTCAATAAATTTGGGCCAATAGAAATACTGTTAGGCTGTGATATTTGATTGATTGATTAGAATGTCCGGCCAAGGATGAACCAGGAACTCTCAGAATGCCGGGCACCACCGTATACCCGTGTTACATATAACAACACCGAAGGAATGTTAGAAATGTTAGTTAAGGCAGACTCGACCCGGTTACTGACAACTAAACGATAGATAATTAATATTTTTTTTGTAGTGTAGGGAAACAAAAAGTAAGTACTATTATTAGCGTAATTTTTCTGAACTGCTCTGCATTCTGATGTCTCTTATCAACAACTTCAGTTGGCCTTCTTCAACTGTTATAAAGGTTCCCAAAGAACCAAATCTATTAATGAACTAATTTCTTCCATCCGTAAGCTGTAACAAGTGGCATTAGTTTTCACCTGTAAATTTATTATTCCACCTTCATCTGCTAAAATTTATTAAGTTTTATTTGACACAAAACTTTAAAATTAATAGAAATTAGAATTTAAAACAATTGATTAAACATTACAAAACAACTGAAGTAACCGTTTTATGACAAATACGTCATGTAATCACCAAAAATTTAATTTAAATACACTTTATTACAATCAAAATTTTAATATAAAAACAAATTAGATTTAAAAAAAATAGATTAAATATTACAAAACAATTGAATTTTAAAATTAATAAAAATTAGATTTAAAAAAAATTGATTAAATATTGCAAAACAATTGAGTTGACCGTTTAATAATATATACGTCATATAATCGCCGAAAATCTAATTTATATGAACTTTATTTGACACAAAACTTTAAAATTAATACAAATTTGATTTAAAAAAAAATTGATTGAATATTACAAAACAATTGAAATAACAAATACGTTTTGACAAATACGTCATGTAATTTTGATTTGTGGTGGAGGGGACCGACTTTTTTGCAAGTTGATCCAATTCAAATAAACCAAGATCAAGAAGAAATAGCCTTGAAGATGGGAATTGGGAAAACTCATTAACCATGACATGTAATCCTTTAAGAGTACTGGTATCATTTCCATGTAAAATACGTTACAAGACATGCGGGAGTCCTACCGACTAAAGGGGCCAAAACAAATTCATTTTGAACGTTTATCAATTCTGACGAAAAAAGTGCGTATATAATTTTGTTGTTGCAATTAAAATTTCGATAACACGTTTTAAGTTAAAAATGATACATCAACTTTAACATCATGTCGTGCTTACGTAATTTTACTGAAAATTGGAAATTTTTCAAAAGCTAACACATTTATTCACCATATGCGTGTGTGTGTAGCTCTAAATAATGACTTGTCATGTTCATAACAAAGATACATAAATGCTTTGTTCGAGTACACAATCGAACAACAACAACAAAATGCGATACAGATCGTCTCATATTTTTCATTTCTTCACTTTTTTTTTTATCTAGAAGATTGAAAAGTTTTTTGGAGGCGGCGAATATAATTCTTTGTTTTTATGTTTTGTGATGCTGCGAATTTTATTTTTAAATTTTATCTTTATAACGTAAGATACGCGTGTTAACATTTTTTATGTGCAGTGTACCTGAGATAACTCATAATTATAATTAGTTAGCATAAAACATATATAAGTTCCACTGAGTACATATTAACGGATTTTAGACAAACGATTGGCCAATAAACTTCTTAAACTGTGCATGACTATTATTGAAACCATTATGTAGTCGTTCTCATATAAAGACAATCAAAACGATATAGGAAGTGAAATAATTGTTTTCGGGTTACCAAATTTTATTTTATGTACTCCAGCCACGCGATAATGAAAATCTTCCATATTAATGGATATATGCTTTTTAGTTATGTACACGACGATGTCTTTCTTTTAATGGTATAGTTTCATTTTTACGATATCGATAAAACAAATTACATAGGAGGGAAAATAATTTAACTATTTATGGCTTATCGGACTAAATATTTTTGGTGACAGATACACAAAGACCAAAAAATTATTACTATCAACATACGAGTATATTCCTTTGTCTAAACGGTGTATGCGGTATCGGTGTATGGTGGTATGGTTGAAAAGGGGATTATTCAACACTTTAACACAACTATGGTCCCCTGTTGGAATGCAAAATCCGTGGGCTGAACCATCGTCCATGTCAGTACAGGCTGGCTGGATCAATGCAAAGTGCAAATAAATATTCAAAGCGAATTTGTGTTCTTACGTCCTCGATTTCGCTGGTGTAAAGTAGCACAAAAAATGTGTAATAAAACACATAATAGTGGTCCGATTTTGATGAGTTATACTTTAATCAAAAGCTTCCAGCATAAATACTGCTGCAAAATTTTAAAATATATTTTTCTCTATCCAGGCCTTAACTATAAACCAAAAATATTAGCCCTGCTGCAGTAACGGTCATGATAACTCGTGAAGGAGTTTGACTAGTTGTGCTATCGACCACTTCAACAAGTGGTGGATATGGGAGACCTAACAAGATGCTAGGTACCAGGGAAATAAAATATCAGAGGTGGATCGGAAACTGTCACACCTTAGCTAAGATGGGACTGCATAATATGAGTGCTCCAAATTTGACGTCCCTAATCTTGTACGAATCGTTTCTGATAACGTAAAAGTCACCCCAGCTGTGGACCCATACGATACGCTAAAACGAGCTCTTCTTAAACGATTAAGTAAATCAGAACCAGCTAAAATTAAAAGAGTACTCGGTGAGGTTGAGTTAGGGGATAAAAAACCGTTACAACTATTACGAGAAATGTGAGACGCAACGGGTAAGTTTTCCTAATGCCAACACTAAAAATTCTTTGGGATGCTAAAATTACCATCAAGGATTTGTACAGTAATTGCCAGCTGTAATGAAAACCTAGATGCTACAGTAGAGCTTGCAGAGAAGGTCGTAGAGGCTTGCATAGATTCCGGAGTTATGGGACTAGCTAATTTCAAACCATCAGTTTCAGTCAGTCTGCTTTAGGTCAGTTATCAAAAAAATCAACTATATCTCTTTCAGCAATTAATCAATACATGATTGATCCACAAACTCGTCTGCTTATTTTACAATTCAAAGAAATAACTTGCTAAAATAAATTTCCATTACAAACCAAGCATTCGGTGACACATCACATTGAAACTCGAGGACAACCAATTGCATATAAAACTCTCCGGCTGGCTCCAGAGAAATTAGCAATTGCCAAAAAAGGATTCGAGTTTATGATGACACAAGGAATTTGCAGACCATCAAATAATCAGTGAACAAGTACATTGCGTATGGTCCCAAAGAAAAATAATCAATGGAGGTAATGTGGTGATTACAGGAAATTAAACAATGCAACACTTGCAGATCAGTATCCAATTCAACATTTACAAGATTTCTTATATCAGTTAAATGGATGCGTGAGCTTCTCTACTATAGATTTAGTTAGAGCTTATCACAAAATTCCAGTTAAAGAAAAAGACATCTGAACCTAGTTTTCCAAAGATTCAGCAAGGCTAGTCAGGAACTAGGAAAAATACGTTTTTGCAAAGAATGAAATCAATTTTCTAGGACATGTGATTTCCAGGAGGAATCATATTAACCACAGACCGAATAAACGCTTTTTTGAATTTCAGCCAACCCGAAACCGTCAACCAACTTAGACGATTCCTCGGAATGCCGAATTTTTACCACCGTTTGTTTCACACGGTGGAGGAAATCAAGGTTTCTTTAATGACTATCTTAAAGATAGTAAAAAAAATGTAAACGAAAAATCATTTGGACGATCGAAGCAGTAGAAGCTTTCAGCTTCTGTAAAAAACATTTAAGTGAAGTGACTCTTTTAGTTCACCTTAACACGGAAGCTAAACTTGCTGTCATGGTTGATGCTTCTGACAAGGCACTCGGCACTGTAGTGCAACAATTCAACGTAGCAACAGCAACCTCTCAGTTTATATTCCGTAAGACTTACAGAAGCTCAACAGAGATACGACAGAGAACTTTTAGCCGCTTATCCAGAAATCAAACACTTGCATATTCTTGAAGGACGATCTTCCACACTGTTCACTGACCACAAATCTTTGGTTTTTGCTTTTAAGCAAAATCCAGCCAAGGCATCACTCAGACAATTTCGTCATCTCGACTTTATTGGTCAATTCACTACAGATATACAACATATGCCTGGGTAATGTAGTTGCAGACTCTATCACGCGTAGATGAAATCTGGCTACCTCCAGCGATCGACTAAGAATAAATTGCGACGACAAAGAGTTGAAAACACTTTTGGAAGACAACACATCGTTGGTTTTTTAAAAATTACCACTTTTCAATTCAAATTCATCTGAACCGGACAATTGCCATCTTCAAATGATTTTCGTTATTGCATAACGATCATCGATAGGTACACACGTTGACCTGAAGCAGTTCCGGTAAAGGACATCAAAGTTGAAAAAGTGGCTTTTGCGATTTTGGACGTTTGAATATCTCGATTTGGTGTTCCTGAGTCAACTGATCAAGGAGCACAATTTAAATTCAAATTATTCAGAGAGCTTTCGAAGATATTTGGTTTTGATCACAAGCGTACAGCCAGTTAAAATCCAAAGGCTAATGGATTAAATAATTAGCTTGATAATTACTAACCGAAATCAATCTTAAAAGCTAAAACACTTATTTCATCACAACAAAATAGAGTTCAATCAGAATCTAATAACAATCTACCGAAGAAAATTATAACTCGATCTAGCACAATCTAGCAAATTATAAAGGCTGTGGCTAAAGAATTACACAATTTAAAGGTAAACCAAGGCAAGCTCCATCATATTATAAAATGCCAGTAGCAATTAATAACAATATAAATCAGGTAAACTGTTTTACACCTAAACCAAAACATTTTCACAAGTGAAAGCATCTGGACAGCAACACACAATTCCTCCAAAATGAGTAAATTTGAAAGAAACAAATGATACTACTATGCTTAAAAAAATATTTCAAAACAGCGAGTGCTTACACTGCTGATTAAACGAAAAAAAAACAAAAGCTTCAAGGTTGTTTTACATACACGTGTGGCTTGTGACGGGTAGTAATAAAAGTGACGCTTCCTAGACTACAATTTACATAGGTGACGTTTTAGCCACGAACATTAAATAATTTTTATTGTTTATTATCGAGTAGTCCGTTTTATTTAAACAAAAAAAAAAACAAATAAACATGACGTGGCAAAACGATCATAAATTATTTGTATGTGTAGAGTGTAACCGTGACGGGAAAGATAAAATTAAACCATCTACGTGTGGCGTGTGCCGTGTATAGATTTTCAAAATACTCGTTTCTGATTGGCTAATAGCACTCGTCCCACGCCATCTGTTGCATATGTAAATAAACCTTCAAAGCGATGTTAACCGATATTTTCATTTTAAAAAGTTGTATAAAGAAGAAGTTTCCGAACTAAAACAAACATGAGCTGTGGTTCCCCAAGGTAGCATATTTGGAGCAGTATTATATTTACTTTATACAAAAAGCTTGTTTCGCGGATGACACCACAGTTCTAGCAACCTGGGCTAATATAGGCAACTATAAAACTGTAAAGAACAATGAACTTTGTAAGTAACTGGGCTAAAAAGGATGCATTAAGGTCAACGAAGAAAAATCACCTCATGTTATCTCTGCACTAATTGAAAGGCTAGCTGGGTTTCAATAGAATTAATTCCAAACAAATACCATATGCAAACTTAGCATGACATCTTCGTCTGTATACGAGCATTTCCATTCTTGTCAATACCATTGAGAAATTTTTGAGCGATTTCACGTTCAGCTGCTCCTGTTTTAGAGCAGTTTTTTTTATATAATTAAGGGTGTGAGTATATAACCCAAAACATTGTTGATTTCATTATCAAAAGCTTAGGAGAGATTTTATCTGCGCGCTAAATGTTTTTATGAAAAATTCTCTAGGTTACCATTTTAACAATGTAACATTTGGGTCGTAAAACAATAAATGTCAACTAAAAATGTTTCGTTAATATAAAAAAAAAAATTATAAATCCACGACCCTTATAATACGTTTGGAGTGGTTGTTTTGTTTTTTATGCTTTGTTGGTACTTTTTTGTCTAATTAATCTTCGAAAGATTCTCATTATTTTTTTGTTATGTTTTTATTTTCATTGTTAAATTAAACATTTTTTTGCTGCTTTTTAGATGAAACCAGGTGAATGAAAATTTAGTCATTATGTGTATATGGGGGTGGTATAAAGAGGTGTTCTATATTCGATCGATTAAAAAATTCACCAAAAAAATTCTATTTATGTGACAAGCAAATTCGAGATTTGAGGGTGTGTTTGACAAAATTAACATTTTAGAGCTGCTTCCCAAAAATTTTGACATTATGAAGAAATATTTGTAATAGATTATTTTACGAGATACAAATTGTCGGCTAACAATTCAACCGTTCATAACAAAATTCATATTACTAGAAGACACAAATATTTCCACTCCAAGCACAGTTTACTTTCAAGTACAATAAATGCCTACATATCACACGATCTAACTTTAGAAAAATTGAACGACTTTTTTGGTAGACCACCATTTGATCTATATGCTCCATTTTAGATTTTCCTCGTTGCCCAGTTTTAATTTGGTTTTAACTACATTCAATTCGGTGATAGTTTTCGATAGACCAGTAGGTAAATGGAGATATACCAATCTCAGTCGCCCTAGTTTTTTCTCTACAGTCTTTGTGATGTGCTCCTCCAATGTGGCATTAAATCGCTCTACAAGTGGAATACAACTGACTCGAAATTTTGTCATTGCAATTACACATTTTTGTAGCCTAAGACCCCTCGACAATAATTGTGAATTCCATGCCCAAGATTACCTCATCTAAAATATGGGCGATCAACACTTCATGATGAAATTTTCAATTCATAACCAAACTCCTTTCTTGTTTTTGATTACCGTATTGTCCCCAGAAGGCATTTGTAATCTAAATCCTTAAACTGACGGGCTCTCGTTTATTATTATGTCAATGCGCACGATTGTTGTGGTTGCCTCTATAACCAGCATGATAATATAGTTTCTTCTATCAATTTGGTTGCTAAGCTCTTGCCAATCGTACGATAGGCATGGAGTTTAAGGAGCTACTGTAGTTTAACTCCATCTTTACAGAATTCGTACTGATTCGGATCCAAGCCTTCATTTATCATGTGTTTACGAAATCATATTTGTAATTTCACGTTATAGTCCTTAATTATTTTTAAATATTCACAATCCCACCTCTGTCACCAATTGTTACGTTTAAGCGTTGCATGCATTTAAAAAGCATTTGTTTTGCGTTTTATAGATTTTTGTGCTATTTTCTGGCCAATTTTTAGTATTACGAGCCATTCAGGTCCATTCCACCAGAATTGTAAGTTTAAAAGTTGTTGATCTTGTATGCTACTTTTGTTTCAAAGGTTCAACAGGATTAAACAATTTACCAATTTCTGACAGTCTGAACTCTATACGTTGCAATATTTCTTTAAATTTATCGAAGATTAATTGCACATTCATGTCACTTGTAGGCACATTCACGGAATGAATTGTCAAGTTTTTGGGTTAAATGATGCATTAGAGGTAAATCCTACAATTGAACCTTTTCATGCATTGCGTTAAGGGCATTGTAGTGCTTCACAGAGTTGGTTATGAACGACTAAAGAGAATGATTATCATATCTTTTATATATGATATACAGATTTCACTGGTCGTACATTTGCAACAAAAAGTTGTACGCTACAGTCTTGAGTTAAATTTTTGCCGCTGACCACAATGCCAATTATGTGTAAAACAGTTTGTGGGGTCCGATCAACAATTGTAAAAATTTAGTCAGAGAAATCTTGTAAAATATCTCAGTAAAGGGTCATAAATTATAAAATAAGCTTTCATCAAAGTTGACTACAAAAAGATATTTGTCCTTTACAATATTACGAGGTTAACGTTTAAAATAAACATTCAACCGTTGAGTGATCCAGGAAGATTCTTTAATCTTAGGGAAGTTTTAAAAAAAAAGAAAAATGTGGAAATTCCTACCTCAATTCTTGACAAACCTATCCTGATAAATCTCAATTCTTGAAAAAGCATGATTGCTTCAAATGGTGCTTGTCAAATAAAACGTAAACAAATTTTATGAGGTTCATTTGTAAAGTGTTGCAACATATGAGGTTTGCAATGTATATTGGAGTTGTATATTAGTTGGTGAATCATGTAAACGCCACAGCTTATGCAGTAAAAGATGTTATTATTTTTCGATACAATATACGAGACATACAAATCGTTAATCGATCGATATAACTAAAACCCCAAAAATTTCAGTTCATATTTAAAAGAAGTCAAACATCTTACCACGCTCAAGATAAATTAAGAAAGAAAACAAATCTTGGTGTACGTTAAAATATATTCTTAAAACATATTAGTGACATCAAATAATAAACATGCGAGTGTATATGAGCGGCTAACAACGTTAATATTTACTTAAACGGATGCTGCGCTATTCATTAATTATTATTAATAAAATTATAAAGACATAAAATAATAATTAAATTTTTTTTATAATGTATCGATACGAAAATAACCATAAAATTTCAATTAAGTCTTAAAGATGTAAACACAGCAGCACAAAGTGTTTTTCTATCTATATAATAATGAAATATGTATAGGCAATTTGGATTACGCACTACTTTGCCATAACTAAATCGATTTGCAATTTATAATAAGTGTCTGCGGTTTATAGTTTAGGAACTTAGTTACGTAAAAATTGCATATACAGGGTGGTATTTTAATAAAATTGATAGCACTCATAGCTCTTGTGTGATCATAAGTGTCGGTTTGTCGTAACGTTGTTGTCTATGCCATTATACTAACTTGTAAATTATTCAGTAACTTAGTATTTTCGACGAAGTTCAGCAGATACAAGAGCATTTGTTAACGATATGTCATCCGTCACATATGTGGAAATGCTATTAGCAAATAATAATATGCAGGTTTTTGGTCTACAGCTGGATTTGTGCCTCAAATATTCAGGAGTAAAGTGTTCACCACCAAACTAGAAGCAGGATCGCAGGTTATCGATTTGAAAAATCACAGGTGTGAACCTACCAGTACACACAGTATTTAATGATAAATAAAAAATAATAGATTTAATGACTTAAAATATGTACAAATGCACACACCAGATAAATTTCACAGTCATTAGCGATTGGCAACCACACGCGGCGTCACAGAATAAAAGAGAACAAACCTCAGCTTTGAACGGTTGCATTAAGACTTTGTTCTGATGTAATACAAATAGAGGAAGTATATCAGTTGCACAAGTTAGAATGAAACACGGATGGATTCTTACATCAGCTTATCAAGAAATAATTTGCTCTTTAAGAAGTCAAACTTCCAAAGTTATATAATCACGTTGTCCCAATTACGATTTCTTGAGAAGAAACAGGCTCTGAACCTACAGTCGGTTGAACTAATTAACCAGCAAATGCAACATTATAAAGGGAAATGTGATACATAAAAAGTCATAGGTAGCGAAATGGATCTGAACTGTTAGTATCTATACCAATGTACGCTGTAAAAAATTCAAATACACCTGGAAATTATCAAGTTGTCTGTGACGCAGCTGCAAAACTCAATGGTGTTTCTAACAGTATAGAATAGAAATGTTTTTATTGTCAATAGGTTCGGATATTATAGTAAAGCCAGGTTTTGTTTAAGTTCTGTGAATGGAAACTTGCGTTTATACGGAGGTTACAAAGAATCAGAGATGTTCCACCAGATCTTGATGAAAAAGAAAGATCGACCATACCACTGATCTTTATGGAACGATAACGACTTTGGCACATTTCGATAAAAATAAGAATACCAAATCAATACATTTACAGGCTGGGTTTGAAATGAAGCATTGATTGTGAGCATTGAATTTTGAGAACGTAATAATAGCACTGGGTGCCAAATATTGCCTAGATAACATAAAAAATTGGATACAGAAGAGCAGTTCACCGTTCAAGTCTTGGGACTGCGGTGGGGTTAAAGAGCAGATGTTTTTGGCATCAAAATAATACATCTAGCGCAATTAATACATCACTCGGAAGTGTTTGAAAGCCATAATTCCACACCATACAGTGCATCTGAGGATGTAATTGTCACTAATGCACTGCTATCGGATTTTCCGTACCCCAAATTCACCAGTTTTGTTTATTGACATATCAATTTAAAAGAATATGTGTTTCGTCGCTCATAATCAGATTGTTAAAAAAGTTAACATTTTTTGTCGCAAGCAAAAATTTCCAGATTTACGGTTTCACTGTCAGTTGATATAGCCAAATTGTTTGTATGTGACGTAAAGTCTGTTTCACCAATGACAGGTTTATTTACAGCTACACTATCACAATGATTACTATTGCAAAAATAATTTTGTACGTCAGAAATTTCTCGTATTTTAATAATTTTCAATGTGGTATTAGCTCGTCCCAAAATGTTACAGTTTTGAAACAAAATGTATTGAAGATTTAATTTTTTTTCCAGCTTCAATTTTCTTACTTGTCTAATTAAATTGTAATTCACTGTAGTTAAATGATGTTGGACATAAAGTTGAGTGTTTTGTTTATTAGGAATACCAAGTTCCGCAGCAAATATACCTTGCTGGATGCTGCTTTTTACAGTTTAGACATTTTGAAGGAATGTTTTACTTAAAGGACATGCTTTAACGGTGTGTTTCCCTGCACATCTAGCACATCTATACGCTCTCGTTGACAATATCTTCGGTTATGATTATAGCTTTGTCATTTTTTACATTGAGGAATTTGGCCAGTTGATTTTCTCAATGGTTCTATTCTGACTCTCATGTTCAGGATGACTTTTATGTTGTATATATTTTCTACGTTTTCTTTATTAAATGTAAGTATAAATAAGGACCACCCTCTTTTAGTGATTTGAACACCTTCGGCATTTTCTATTTTCTCTCTCTTGAGCATATTTACAGCATTTCCAATTATTAATTAATTGCCTATTAGATCTTGTATTATATCCTCCTTTGAGAAGGAGAAAGATATCCTCCCTCATTTCCATCAGTATTTTTTAGCTTTGTAGCCAAGGCTCTATACGTCTCAGAATCAGACTTTTAATTTTCCATACATAATTTTTATGTGATGCGATTCTGTATTCTGTCTCAGTGACTGATTTCATTATTGTTTGAAGAGAGGCATATTTGGATATGCCAATAATAGTAATTGATGGCGGCACCCTCTCTTTAGATTTGCCTGGCTGTTTTACTTCGTCAGTTGTTTTTCGTTGTATTCTAGCTTTATTTGTATTTAGGAGGGTGTTTTGTTGAGTCTTACCACTTTTCGGAGACAACCCCGCTTTTCTTTGCTTGCATTTCCTTTTTTTTAAGACCCAATCTGTTTCTCTTACTAATTCTTCCTCATCAGTAAAATATCTTTTAATTGTGTCTAACTCATTGCTAGCCTAAGGAATCTCCTCAGCTTTCTAAGCTTGTAAAGAAAGCCTTTTTTAAGTTTTCATATTTCGTTTTAAGCAGCACCACTTTAGTGCTTGGCTGTGACGAAACCCTTTTCAATTTTGCTTGGTTTCCTTCGTAGTTCATCATTTTCGTTAACTTCTTTTAAAAATTTTAGTTGAAGATGTTGGTGATCTTGTATGCTTAGAGCTTCTTGAAAATGGATTGTCATCAAGCAATAGTTGACCCACTCCAGAATCCTTTGCGCCGACCTCCAAAGAGGGTGGATTTGTGATTTACCACCTGCGCTATAAATTCCTTAATTTGTTGTATCCATTGCATTAATTCACTGATAATTATACATCTACTAGTTATCAGTACCAATTGGTAGAGGGTCACAGATGAGAACTTCATTTACTAGGTTCTCGGTGGTCGGATATCCCGCCGTGTCTCAGTCACCAGAACCTCGTTGGTTAAAGTAGGGAGCACTGCGTGCAGGTGAGGTTGATATTTGAACTGGAATTTGACTTATTTTACCCACTAAATTGCTAATAGTATTTAAAATTGCTAACGTTACTATTTTTGCAAATTTTCCACTTAAACCAAAACATCAATACACAACCTTTTACTGAACTTATAAAAATATTTGGACCTCTTATCGAATTGTCTACACTCCATTTTGAAAGTAAGTATTTCATACAAATTGCTTTAAATTCGCAAATTTTACTAAAATTATCCTAAATCGAAAATAATTTTCTTGTGAAATTACAAAAATACAATTAGAGCTTGGTTCCAGAAACAATTACATTTTAAACAAGTTCATTGGTAAATAACAATATTAGTTATTGTCTGAACAATCTTAACTATTCTCAATATTGATGACATCTTCGTCATTTGGCTGACCATTCATTTCCATAACTTCCATTCCACTCAGCCAATGATGCAGCTATTTTAGGATACAAGATGGTTTTTGAATCTGATGGAACCGAGAATGATAATAACAAAAATGTGGAATACTTTTGCAGGAAAATTTATACCATTCGGTCAATTGATGGAAACCAGCAACATTAAACAACTACCTTGGGTGATAAACTAAGTATCAGCAGAAACAAACCCAACTAATCTTTTAAATATGCATTAAAAAACATTGAACTAGCAACGGATATTGAATCATCAAAACAAAATAAGTTCCATAATATCACTTTCGATATTGCCCACTGACATGGAGGAATAACTTCTATTAGTCGTTAAACTTTTCTGTACTAAATTAATTGTCATCTCATCAGGCCGTGTCAACCGAGTGCTACAATACATACAAAATTCTATATTGTATATGAATTATAAATTCCAAAAAAATTATTTAGCACGAAAATTAAATGAAATAACCGTTTAACAGACAAAACACGTCACAATCATCTCAATAGGTAGGAATTAGAAAAGTAATTTCTAAATTTTGCAAAATGTTTTATAATTTTTTAGTATAAATGCAAAATTGAAGTAATTTTTTGTGGAATAGATAGAACAAAACTCAACAGTGGAACTGTTGATCGCAAGGCTCAAGGGTCAAATTGAAGTGTTTAACCAAGTTTTAGCCTTTGATCAAGATTTAATAGAGTTAGACCCTGAAAATAGTTTTACAAAAAAGTTTCAAGTTGAAAAATCGTTTTTGATACAGTAATTATAATATGATCTTATCTAATAAAAATTCTAATAATTCAATTAACGTCACAATATTTTATTTAATGTAACATGTACAAGAGTAGAAATCGAAATTTTCTAAGTGATCTTCTTTATATATTCGATCGAAATATCGTTTGCCAAATAATTTTTATCGGGTTATTGCAAAATTATTTACGATCACCATAACGTATCCCGTAATCGAATCATATGTGTTACGACACAACATACTCGTACTCGTATATTACAACAACAACAAAAATAAAATCTCATTAGATCAATAAAAATTAAAATTATACCATAGACAACTACTAGTCTGTGGTTCTTTCGGTCAACTTCTTACTGATCTATATTAAGGATGATTCTATGTTAAGGATGATCATTGCAAGAATTGTTATTGTGTTGTTGAGGAGATTTTTCAAACTTGCCAAGATTTTGCATTATGGCACCTTGTAGAACTTTTTTCTACTGTAGAAATCCAGCTCCGATAAATACTTTCTGAGTTGCGGGATTCTAAGATCTGGCAGCCTGTTTCAGTTTAAAAATGTTTCTATTAAGCAAGCATACCTTTGAACTATCATCGTCAAAACCGCAAGGCTGCTTCAGATGGTAAAATTCTTGTGCTAGAAATTTGGCTTTTTATCGTTTCACTTCACTGTCTGCACTGGTTTTTACATTAAATACCCATTTACTTCCAATTTCTGACTTACTTGCCGGCAAATCTATAAATTCCCATGTACCGTTGTGATCATGTGCCTCAATTTCTTCTTGTATCGCAATATGTTATTGCACCTTTTCGGCGCTTTTGATGGCTTAATCATAATTCTTCAGCTCATTCGTCTCTCTAATCATATATTTTTCATCGATCAAATGCTTCGGTGACACGCCCCTAGTTGTTCTTTGTGAAACCTGTACCATTTATTGTTGATCATTTTGTTCTTCATTTACTTACATTTTTATTTAAGCCACCTCCTCCTCAGCGTTTACATACTCATTGATACTCTCATGATTTTTTCTGTCACCAAAACAATTAAAAGTTCGCGAACATATTTTTATTCGGTAGTTTGCCAGAAAGTTATGATATAATGATGCCTTGTTAGTAAGAGTACTTTTCTCAAAGTAATTTTTCAACGCGTCCCATGTTTTATTTGCTGTATGTGGCATACGAATGTGTGCTGATTGATCATCACCAACAGAAAAACCGATTGTACCACTCGCTTCACCATCTAGCATTTCTCAAATGTCGATTTGCTTTATTTCAATGGTTATTAGCATCCGTATTTGCCGTATTTATTATCTTTTTCCACAAATTTTGCTTTCGAAGTAGCAATTCTATTTTGAACTTCCAATTCGCATCATTACTGTCGTTCAATTCAGACAACGAAAGACTGTCAAAAAGACTAGAAAAAACATTAATGCATGATAATAGCAGTATGCAATACGAAATAAAAATGTTTTGTTCAAAATAAAAAAGAGACAAGAATACAAAAATCCCTATTTGTGAAAATGGTACTTCTGATTTTTTTGTTTTTATTGTGTTGTTATAATTTGTTAACGAAAAATTCAATAAAAACAAAAAATTGGAACTACCATTCTCACAAATAGCGATTTTTTGTTCTTGTCTCTTTTTTACTTTGAACAAAATTTTTTAATTTGGTTTGAAATACTAGCGATTCCATGACGTATTGGTCACAAAACGGCTTATCAAAAACTAATCCAATTTATTAAAGCATACGGCTTGTAGAAATTATTTAATTATGTAATTATATTACTGTTTAATTATTTATAAATTACAGATGAAAATTATTTTAATTTATTACAATCTACGGCTTACAAAAATTAGCTAATTAATAGGTTTTGTTTTTGGAATTCTTTTTGGAGTTGCTAATAAGAGATGGCAGAATACAGAAAAACAATGCAGAGCAGTTTAATAAAAGTGTGATTGTCATATGCTAACAGTAGTTTGAATATTGGGTAACGGGAAACCGGACCAATTCCGGACCATTTACGGCATAATTGTATTCTAAAATAGAATAGAATTATGCCGTAATGATCATGAGGTGTCTGAAATCGTCTAGTTTCTATCAGGTATGGAAATATATTAAAAATATAAATATATGGAAATCCCTCCTATTCTACCATTTGTTAAATGTAAAAATGCTGTGGGAATAGACCCGGCGTTAACCGGAACACTTGACAAGCACTTCTAGACACCCCTAGAAAATTGTTCATATACTTACTGTTCTATCGATAATATTTATTTTAGACCTAGTGAATAAATTTAGCTGATAATAAACTCCCGATTTGATGCCTGTTCGAAACAAGTGCTTATACTGTTTTTCCAATTTGAACGTGGGCGTTAAAATTGTTAATACTTTCAAGGCCATTCAAAAATTATTATTCCAAGCCAATGCTTAGTACTATTCAATGAAAAATTATTTTGAATCGATATACTTATAATATTGTAAATAACAGGGTGATCACAAATTTTGTAATTTATATAATGAAATACGGTTTCAAATCCATAGAAATTTGCAACACCCACTACACATATAAAACCATTAACAAACACCATTTTCGGCACACGCTTGTCATGTATTTGATTTTGACTACATTTTAGTCACAATGTATATTTTAATTTGTACTCTTGTGTTTGTCGTGTGGTGTGTATCAAATTGTCAACTCGAGTACGTAAAGTGTAAAACATGCGACCAACAAATTGTAGACGAAATAAATGATTTTCGCGCCAATTTAATATGCACCCAAGGTATTTCAAGTGCCAGGCCGATTTCAACGACTGATCAAATTGTTGATATTGAAAATGATGAGCATTCTGCACTTATCAAAAATACAGTACACATTACACATGAATCGTGTGAATCACGATATAAAATCGATCAACACGCGATTAACGTAAGTGTTCGTAATTTTATAAAAAGTTGTGCGGTCCAAGCTGAAAACCTTGAAAATATGAAATACTCATGGTTTTGGCATCCTAAAACACGGCGTATATATTGTGTCTACTCCGCAGAACCGTTTGGCATTAGATGTGTTACGAATCAAGCCACCACGAATAGTTTCGGTACTACATTTCCACTGGATACTAGTGTAATCGAAAGTGTCGGTTTGTGAAAAAAAAATTTTTGATCGTTATATCCAAAGTCAATAATACAAATTATTTTTAGACGATTATAAAACGTATCGATCGAATTTACGTTTTTGTAAACAATTGAAAAATTTACGTCGTTGGCTTAAAACATGTCCGACCCGTTTACTAGTTCGTGACAATATACAAAACCAAATTAATGCGTTACGACAAAATTTGGTGGACGACAAAAATATTTCGAATATGCCGATGATCGTCTGGAATCATGAACTACAAATGGTGGCGAATGAATTTGGAAAGCTTTGGACGCCCGAATACCGAAATATTGATTGTATTTCATCGTGTAAGTAACAGTAATGTACTTTGCAAACTTTTTTAATTTATGCTACCATATTTTCAGCACAATTCGATAACGTCCAATTATTTTACTTACCGATTTATTCATCGATTTATAATTATGACCGATATATCGATCCATTCAAAACAATCGTTTCTAAAGTACGAAATGAAATCGATGCTTCATCGATGAATGGTACAAAGCCGAAAAATTTTTGGATCTACGATACAAGTGTTACCGATTTTGGCTGCGTATTTCAAATGACAGCGCGTATATATACACATCTTGTATGTGCATATAATTGCGATGTGCATAATGATGTTGCGGTTAATTTTCAATATGGACCACCCTGTACGGGTTGTCCAGGTTCATATTATTGTGAGCACATGGGTAACGTTACGAAATTGTGTCGAAGAAATGAAAATGATTTACCGTACAAACATTTTATAATTTATTTATGCATAATTTTGGCTGGTGTTACGCTATATTGTTACCTTCGTCACCGATTGACTAGATGGTAGTAATGCGGTTGCAAACACATTTATTATTCAGTATTTAAATAAATTACAGCAATTAATAAAGATTTATACCGTTTTTTTTTCTTATAAATTTACCATTTTTAACGGTTTATAGTTTTTTGTGAAATTTCCGGTGCCATTCACATTTATGATAGTGACATTCGTTATTATTTGTACTTAAAACTGACTTACATTGGTCATCAATTAAACGTTTGGTGAGTAAAACAGGGTGGCACTGAAATATCTCCCCTAGCAATAAAATAAGAAGCGGAAGAGCTTATTGACAAAATACAGTAGGATGAATTGATTACGTAATCTAGCAGTCCATGGAATTCGACAGTTTTGAAATTTGGCATTGACTGCCATGTTTAGCAGGAGCCAACATTTTCAGTCCATTTGTTCTAAAAACTGAAAATTGGCAAGTATATCGATTCATCCAGAAAACTGAGAGAAAATAAGATTCATGCCATGCAATAGAATGTACCAATTTTTAGTCTTGCCTTTTGAGTTATGCAATGCCCCTGCTAACTTTGAAAGCGATTTATGGAATATGCGGATTCTAAACTGCAAAACTTGTTTTGATTATTTAGACGACAGTATCGTATAGTCACCAGTATAGTCACCAGTATGATTATGATGTGATGAGCTTTCTGGGACTGTGCTCATGATGATTTGTTAGCTACTCCGCTGAAATTACCCATATTTTACATTGTTTTACCGACAAGATTCATAGCATTTACTAGAAAAAGCGCATTATAAATCATTAATGCAGCTCGGTATCTTCATTTTGGACTAAAGCGCGAGCTATGGAGACACCAAGAGAATTACTGGCAGTGGTGCAAAGAAACAGAAGAACAAGAGACGTGGATCGATTGATTGTCGGCGTAGACAATTAGTACAATGGTAAATCGCTCATATACGACTCTAGAAATAAGCTGACTGCAGAAACATCATGAAGGACACGTAAACTAAAACCCGGATATCCGGAGCACACTTGCATCTTAAGAAGACTTTGGAAGGAATGAATGGCGATGGATATTGCTGGCCCGGTTCCGGTTGCAAAAGATAGAAATCGATACATACTCGTGACTATTGACTACTTCACGAAATGGGTAGAAGCATATCCCATCGTCAACCAAGAAGACCGAACCGTAGCAGACATATTTGTCAACCATTGGGTATAAAAATTCAGTGTGCCTTTAGAAATATATACATTCTGACTAGGGACGAAATTTTAAATCAGCCGAGCTCCAGGATCTCTGTAAAATATTCAAATTAAAAGAAACGGGGTTTTTCAAATCCCAAAAGAAAAAATGGAAAATCTCCCAAATCGCAAAAGAGTTGAGAGTTGGATGATAATACATAGTGTATTAAGTATAGGTGGACGCCTGGCACATAGCTGTTTACCATACTCAACCAAACAATCAAAAATGCTGGTCTTTTCAACGTGGTAAAATCAGCGTCATATATAGACAACATATATAGACAACATATTTGATCGTATTGGCACCAAAACACTTTTTGATAGGTACTGCTATCAACACTGTGTCTTCTCAATTTGTAGGAAAATTAGTTTTCACGATGGCAACTGACGAAAAACATTTTTGGCACCGTTGGATATCGTAAATGTTCCGAAGGGAAACATGAAAAGGTCATGGCTGCAACGGTGTTGACTTTTTGCTTAATAAGATTCAAATAAGAAAGTTCCAACTCCCGAACGGCTCAAAAATTTTTTTGATACGGTACGAGTCAGCAATGGCCGTTCATATCGGATTATTACTATAAACGAAATGTTTTTAATTATTAATGTATAAAAAAAATGTGTAATCCCCCGAATGATAAAAATGTAAATAAAATTTGTTGTTATCACATAATAAAAATGGTATTTAAATTTAGTATAGTTGGAATTACTCATATACCATTCAAAAACATGCACATCTAAGTACTTCGACAAAATACGAGCAAGCAAAACATAAAAATTTAATTATAATTTTTATTTTATTGACACATTGTGGAATAAAATATATA
Source organism: Tipula confusa (assembly GCA_963556175.1). NCBI lineage: Eukaryota > Metazoa > Arthropoda > Insecta > Diptera > Tipulidae > Tipula > Tipula confusa. Next base: position 211,541,426 of record OY744475.1, on the reverse strand, counting down.
CTCCAACATGTTATCTCTTATCTATTTAATGTTTGTAATAGGTTAGTACATATAGTACATATGTATATTGATAACAGACTTGTAGGAAAATCTAGTGGATTTTCCAGTGTAATTGATTTTGGATTACGATTGAAATTTCATTGAGTTATAATTTTATGATTGTTTCCGGTCGTAAAGTAATGCTAGGTGTTGTTTCAAGAACTCCGCGGCCGTGGGTTCGATTACCGCTACTGGCATCAATGCCGTGAGTGTAATATCGTTCGTTGAGCTGACCACCTACAACGATGACCAATTGTAAAAAAATATGGCCTGAAAAGATCTCTGTAAAGGGTCAACTTTGGCCTACATGCAAAAATGTTGATTTATTTATTATATTATTATATTATTATATTATTATATTATTATATTATTATATTATTATATTATTATATTATTATATTATTATATTATTATATTATTATATTATTATATTATTATATTATTATATTATTATATTATTATATTATTATATTATTATATTATTATATTATTATATTATTATATTATTATATTATTATATTATTATATTATTATATTATTATATTATTATATTATTATATTATTATATTATTATATTATTATATTATTATATTATTATATTATTATATTATTATATTATTATATTATTATATTATTATATTATTATATTATTATATTATTATATTATTATATTATTATATTATTATATTATTATATTATTATATTATTATATTATTATATTATTATATTATTATATTATTATATTATTATATTATTATATTATTATATTATTATATTATTATATTATTATATTATTATATTATTATATTATTATATTATTATATTATTATATTATTATATTATTATATTATTATATTATTATATTATTATATTATTATATTATTATATTATTATATTATTATATTATTATATTATTATATTATTATATTATTATATTATTATATTATTATATTATTATATTATTATATTATTATATTATTATATTATTATATTATTATATTATTATATTATTATATTATTATATTATTATATTATTATATTATTATATTATTATATTATTATATTATTATATTATTATATTATTATATTATTATATTATTATATTATTATATTATTATATTATTATATTATTATATTATTATATTATTATATTATTATATTATTATATTATTATATTATTATATTATTATATTATTATATTATTATATTATTATATTATTATATTATTATATTATTATATTATTATATTATTATATTATTATATTATTATATTATTATATTATTATATTATTATATTATTATATTATTATATTATTATATTATTATATTATTATATTATTATATTATTATATTATTATATTATTATATTATTATATTATTATATTATTATATTATTATATTATTATATTATTATATTATTATATTATTATATTATTATATTATTATATTATTATATTATTATATTATTATATTATTATATTATTATATTATTATATTATTATATTATTATATTATTATATTATTATATTATTATATTATTATATTATTATATTATTATATTATTATATTATTATATTATTATATTATTATATTATTATATTATTATATTATTATATTATTATATTATTATATTATTATATTATTATATTATTATATTATTATATTATTATATTATTATATTATTATATTATTATATTATTATATTATTATATTATTATATTATTATATTATTATATTATTATATTATTATATTATTATATTATTATATTATTATATTATTATATTATTATATTATTATATTATTATATTATTATATTATTATATTATTATATTATTATATTATTATATTATTATATTATTATATTATTATATTATTATATTATTATATTATTATATTATTATATTATTATATTATTATATTATTATATTATTATATTATTATATTATTATATTATTATATTATTATATTATTATATTATTATATTATTATATTATTATATTATTATATTATTATATTATTATATTATTATATTATTATATTATTATATTATTATATTATTATATTATTATATTATTATATTATTATATTATTATATTATTATATTATTATATTATTATATTATTATATTATTATATTATTATATTATTATATTATTATATTATTATATTATTATATTATTATATTATTATATTATTATATTATTATATTATTATATTATTATATTATTATATTATTATATTATTATATTATTATATTATTATATTATTATATTATTATATTATTATATTATTATATTATTATATTATTATATTATTATATTATTATATTATTATATTATTATATTATTATATTATTATATTATTATATTATTATATTATTATATTATTATATTATTATATTATTATATTATTATATTATTATATTATTATATTATTATATTATTATATTATTATATTATTATATTATTATATTATTATATTATTATATTATTATATTATTATATTATTATATTATTATATTATTATATTATTATATTATTATATTATTATATTATTATATTATTATATTATTATATTATTATATTATTATATTATTATATTATTATATTATTATATTATTATATTATTATATTATTATATTATTATATTATTATATTATTATATTATTATATTATTATATTATTATATTATTATATTATTATATTATTATATTATTATATTATTATATTATTATATTATTATATTATTATATTATTATATTATTATATTATTATATTATTATATTATTATATTATTATATTATTATATTATTATATTATTATATTATTATATTATTATATTATTATATTATTATATTATTATATTATTATATTATTATATTATTATATTATTATATTATTATATTATTATATTATTATATTATTATATTATTATATTATTATATTATTATATTATTATATTATTATATTATTATATTATTATATTATTATATTATTATATTATTATATTATTATATTATTATATTATTATATTATTATATTATTATATTATTATATTATTATATTATTATATTATTATATTATTATATTATTATATTATTATATTATTATATTATTATATTATTATATTATTATATTATTATATTATTATATTATTATATTATTATATTATTATATTATTATATTATTATATTATTATATTATTATATTATTATATTATTATATTATTATATTATTATATTATTATATTATTATATTATTATATTATTATATTATTATATTATTATATTATTATATTATTATATTATTATATTATTATATTATTATATTATTATATTATTATATTATTATATTATTATATTATTATATTATTATATTATTATATTATTATATTATTATATTATTATATTATTATATTATTATATTATTATATTATTATATTATTATATTATTATATTATTATATTATTATATTATTATATTATTATATTATTATATTATTATATTATTATATTATTATATTATTATATTATTATATTATTATATTATTATATTATTATATTATTATATTATTATATTATTATATTATTATATTATTATATTATTATATTATTATATTATTATATTATTATATTATTATATTATTATATTATTATATTATTATATTATTATATTATTATATTATTATATTATTATATTATTATATTATTATATTATTATATTATTATATTATTATATTATTATATTATTATATTATTATATTATTATATTATTATATTATTATATTATTATATTATTATATTATTATATTATTATATTATTATATTATTATATTATTATATTATTATATTATTATATTATTATATTATTATATTATTATATTATTATATTATTATATTATTATATTATTATATTATTATATTATTATATTATTATATTATTATATTATTATATTATTATATTATTATATTATTATATTATTATATTATTATATTATTATATTATTATATTATTATATTATTATATTATTATATTATTATATTATTATATTATTATATTATTATATTATTATATTATTATATTATTATATTATTATATTATTATATTATTATATTATTATATTATTATATTATTATATTATTATATTATTATATTATTATATTATTATATTATTATATTATTATATTATTATATTATTATATTATTATATTATTATATTATTATATTATTATATTATTATATTATTATATTATTATATTATTATATTATTATATTATTATATTATTATATTATTATATTATTATATTATTATATTATTATATTATTATATTATTATATTATTATATTATTATATTATTATATTATTATATTATTATATTATTATATTATTATATTATTATATTATTATATTATTATATTATTATATTATTATATTATTATATTATTATATTATTATATTATTATATTATTATATTATTATATTATTATATTATTATATTATTATATTATTATATTATTATATTATTATATTATTATATTATTATATTATTATATTATTATATTATTATATTATTATATTATTATATTATTATATTATTATATTATTATATTATTATATTATTATATTATTATATTATTATATTATTATATTATTATATTATTATATTATTATATTATTATATTATTATATTATTATATTATTATATTATTATATTATTATATTATTATATTATTATATTATTATATTATTATATTATTATATTATTATATTATTATATTATTATATTATTATATTATTATATTATTATATTATTATATTATTATATTATTATATTATTATATTATTATATTATTATATTATTATATTATTATATTATTATATTATTATATTATTATATTATTATATTATTATATTATTATATTATTATATTATTATATTATTATATTATTATATTATTATATTATTATATTATTATATTATTATATTATTATATTATTATATTATTATATTATTATATTATTATATTATTATATTATTATATTATTATATTATTATATTATTATATTATTATATTATTATATTATTATATTATTATATTATTATATTATTATATTATTATATTATTATATTATTATATTATTATATTATTATATTATTATATTATTATATTATTATATTATTATATTATTATATTATTATATTATTATATTATTATATTATTATATTATTATTATATTATTATATTATTATATTATTATATTATTATATTATTATATTATTATATTATTATATTATTATATTATTATATTATTATATTATTATATTATTATATTATTATATTATTATATTATTATATTATTATATTATTATATTATTATATTATTATATTATTATATTATTATATTATTATATTATTATATTATTATATTATTATATTATTATATTATTATATTATTATATTATTATATTATTATATTATTATATTATTATATTATTATATTATTATATTATTATATTATTATATTATTATATTATTATATTATTATATTATTATATTATTATATTATTATATTATTATATTATTATATTATTATATTATTATATTATTATATTATTATATTATTATATTATTATATTATTATATTATTATATTATTATATTATTATATTATTATATTATTATATTATTATATTATTATATTATTATATTATTATATTATTATATTATTATATTATTATATTATTATATTATTATATTATTATATTATTATATTATTATATTATTATATTATTATATTATTATATTATTATATTATTATATTATTATATTATTATATTATTATATTATTATATTATTATATTATTATATTATTATATTATTATATTATTATATTATTATATTATTATATTATTATATTATTATATTATTATATTATTATATTATTATATTATTATATTATTATATTATTATATTATTATATTATTATATTATTATATTATTATATTATTATATTATTATATTATTATATTATTATATTATTATATTATTATATTATTATATTATTATATTATTATATTATTATATTATTATATTATTATATTATTATATTATTATATTATTATATTATTATATTATTATATTATTATATTATTATATTATTATATTATTATATTATTATATTATTATATTATTATATTATTATATTATTATATTATTATATTATTATATTATTATATTATTATATTATTATATTATTATATTATTATATTATTATATTATTATATTATTATATTATTATATTATTATATTATTATATTATTATATTATTATATTATTATATTATTATATTATTATATTATTATATTATTATATTATTATATTATTATATTATTATATTATTATATTATTATATTATTATATTATTATATTATTATATTATTATATTATTATATTATTATATTATTATATTATTATATTATTATATTATTATATTATTATATTATTATATATATTATTATATTATTATATTATTATATTATTATATTATTATATTATTATATTATTATATTATTATATTAGTATATTAATAACATTTTGTAGTTATGATTGGCACCAACGAATGCTGCTTAGTTTCCAAGAAACCTAATGCAATTATATGATATCGAACGGAGGTTTGTTCGATATCATATAATTGCATTAGGTTTCTACAGTCACCCTATTTTTGCAAGAAAGTGATTTCAATACAGCATCATTTAACTGTTAGTTCTATCTATTATTTTATACTTTGCGATATTAGATAAACTTTTGCTTTTCTTAAAGTTACATTGCATCGTATGGTACAATTTTAATTAATTTTTTTAATTAAAAATCGAAATAAGAAAATTTTATTGATAGAGACAAGAATTAATTTTTATTTTCATCACAATATTGGTGCGTTGCTTAAAGTTTGGTTTTTCTACAAATATAGTACTATAAATAGTACATTAAAGCAATACATTCTCACTGCTTGTTTTAAATTTTATCGAACAAAAATGCAACCTCAACTATCATATTCAAACTCTGTAGCAGAGTTGCAAGGAGTGACTCTAAGTTTCAGCGTCATCCCATGAAAAATATGTTTTTCAGGATATTTCAGGTGACAACGATGTTTAAAGCTATAACCAAAATAATATCAGTATGCAGGCCACGAAAATAGACTAATAAATCATCAATGACCACTTTCATGATTAGGTCCAATATTGTTTCTTCTGTAATCAATTCATTAGTGATCAACCAATCAGTGAAAATTCCTTTTACTAAATAACTTAATTTATTTGAATTATTTTATCCTGTACGCTTAGTAAAGCCTAGATGACATATACAGTTTAATAAAGTTTTCCGAAACTCTCCAAAACACTTCTTGCTGTTCCAAAACTAATCGAAACACAATATTGGATGAATAATTCTCACATCAACCGAAACCAAAAGTAATCGAAATTCAATTTACATTGAAAAATACAACTTAATTTACATACAATTTGTATTCCAATTTCATTTCGATTTTTTTAATTGTTTTAAACTTCCTGGTAAAAAAAATATTTTAATTGAATTGAAACTGTATGCATTCGTACAATTACAAGAAAAATATTTAATTAAAATATCACGATATACTTGTATATTTCGTAATTTGCATTATAGTTTACAAAACAATTTGTTTTTATTGAAAATTGTTCTTTGTTACTAGTCTAACAAAATCATTTTCACTCGATGGAACTTTGTTTCTCTCGTCCATTATTGAAAATTAACCTATTTTTTAAATTGCAAAGTGTATTCCGCCATTACACGTTATTCTGTTGAATTTTTCAAAAAAAAACAATTTCTGTTGACGGTTTTTAAATCATTAAACTTAATTTTTAAAACTTTAAAGTTTAAACTTTAAACTTTAAACTTTAAACTTTAAACTTTAAACTTTAAACTTTAAACTTTAAACTTTAAACTTTAAACTTTAAACTTTAAACTTTAAACTTTAAACTTTAAACTTTAAACTTTAAACTTTAAACTTTAAACTTTAAACTTTAAACTTTAAACTTTAAACTTTAAACTTTAAACTTTAAACTTTAAACTTTAAACTTTAAACTTTAAACTTTAAACTTTAAACTTTAAACTTTAAACTTTAAACTTTAAACTTTAAACTTTAAACTTTAAACTTTAAACTTTAAACTTTAAACTTTAAACTTTAAACTTTAAACTTTAAACTTTAAACTTTAAACTTTAAACTTTAAACTTTAAACTTTAAACTTTAAACTTTAAACTTTAAACTTTAAACTTTAAACTTTAAACTTTAAACTTTAAACTTTAAACTTTAAACTTTAAACTTTAAACTTTAAACTTTAAACTTTAAACTTTAAACTTTAAACTTTAAACTTTAAACTTTAAACTTTAAACTTTAAACTTTAAACTTTAAACTTTAAACTTTAAACTTTAAACTTTAAACTTTAAACTTTAAACTTTAAACATTATTTTAAAAAGGAAAGATAGGACTACTTTTTTATTTTTTTATTTGTTTGATAAATAAATAAGCTTTGAAAAAAAAAATTGATAACTCGTGGGGGTTCTTGGCATTTTCAAGAAAAATCAACAAAAACGTAAAACGCCGTTCGCCACTGTCAAAAAGTACAGTGCCGCAAAAAAAAATCATCTTTCATGTTTTTTAAACATAGAGAACATTTTTGAAAAGTTTCATCAAAATCTAGAGGGGTCAGGACAAAATTTCAGTGTTTTTGATCGATTTCGTATGGAATCGCTGTATATATATATATATATATATATATATATATATATATATATATATATCCGTTTGGATAAGTTTGTACTACTCTTCCAAGAAGTTCTTACAAAAATATTTTTTTTTATCTCGACAGGAAATTGCATTGTATTGTATTGTAGTTTTTCTCAGATAATGTGACGAGATACGTATATGCTTTTCAAACATAGACGCCATTAGAAAAACGACCTAAAGGTACACATCATTGACCAATTTTGAAACAAATACTAAAAAAATAATGTTATCTTCATTATCCGGTTGTTGAGTGTTTCATACGGTGTTCGACGCTCTAAATTTCTAAATATACAGACAAACAAATTAACTCTGTGAGCATGGTGTACAGTAATATAAAAAACTATCGTATTACGGCAAAATTATAAATCACCTACATATATTATCAACAATATATAATCGATTAACTAATTATTGTATCGTCTTTGAGCATCATTATTCCGTATAATGCTTTCCCACATAACTCAATATTATTGTCTATGGTTATTAATTATAAAATTCTTCGAACTATGAAAGTTAATCATATATAAGTACAGTGATAACGTCGCCAGAAAATTACCATATAATTATTTTGTTATTTACCCTACTATCATACTAAACCACATTCATGTCCTATTAGTTCAATATATTCTTAGATAATTACGACTTTAATTTAAATAATTTTTTATTTTATTTTATAAATCCTTTTCCCATGTCGACATGGTAATATCCTCCCGTACTCCTTTAAAGCATTTGTTTTACACATCATTTATTGTGTACATATACCCATCATATACGAGATAAGATACGAGTATAGGATCGACGTTATCAAACCAACATATTTAGAACGTATATTATGTTTTATACAATGTATGTGGTGTTATCATAAAAAAAAAGTAAATCATCCGGAAGATAATTACAAAACAATGCGTAAGATGATTTAAAAAAAAACCTAGACAAAAAGAAAATGGTATTAACGGAAGATTGAGAAAAGTTTTTCACTTCACTCGCATCTTTTTTAATTATTGTGACAGTTTTCTATTTTCTCGCGTCAATAGTTTTAATTGAACCAGATATAATGATAAATCATGCGTGTGTACTCTTTTATGATGATATAATTTATTATATAATATGTCGCCTATATGCGGTTTACCTTTCCGAATGGTGCGGTTTATTGAATCAAAAGTCATAAATGTTTTTCTGATTTTGTTATATATAGGGATGGTCATCGATGACAAAGTTACTTATCGAGGAATTGTGGTTTTGGGTGTATCGAGTGGAACTGGGTTCAAATCTACTTTATTAAGCGGGTCCAAGGATTTCAACATTATTTGACTTGATCATTGCTGGCACAAGTGGTGAATAAATCATAACAGGTTTTTTCAAGTCAGACTGCCATCTATGTGTAGGCCTAAGTATTAAGCGTGGCTAGAATTTATTAATGCATCTAAGTTTAATGTCTCCACTTCATCATTTAATCATATTTTTATGTCAACAACTTGGAGCTAATGAGGAAGAGCTGAACTGTTGTTTGCTTGTTTTTGTCAACCAGGATGTTAGCCGGTTCAATTTTGTTTCATTTAAGATGAGTGTTGAACCAGGGTCATAAAACGGTTAATTCAATTGATTTGTAATGTTTAATCGACTATGTTAAAATCTAAATTATATTCATTTTAAAGTTTTGTGTCAAATAAAATGAATATAAATTAAATGTTCGTGCGATTATATGACGTATTTGTCATTTAACGGTTAATTCAATTGATTTGTAATGTTTAATCAATTATGTTTAAATCTAATTTATATTTATTTTAAAGTTTTTTGTCAAATAAAATAAATATAAATTAAATTTTCTTGCGATTATATGACGTATTTATCATATAACGGTTAATTCAATTGATTTGTAATGTTTAATCGATTATGTTAAAATCTAATTTATATTCATTTTAAAGTTTTGTGTCAAATAAAATGAATATAAATTAAATTTTCTTGCGATTATATGACGTATTTGTCATATAACGGTTAATTCAAGTGATTTGTAATGTTTAATTAATTATGTTAAAATCTAATTTATATTCATTTTAAAGTTTTGTGTCAAATAAAATGAATATAAATTAAATTTTCGTGCGATTATATGACGTATTTGTCATATAACGGTTAATTCAATTGATTTGTAATGTTTAATCAATTATGTTAAAATCTAATTTATATTCATTTTAAAGTTTTGTGTCAAATAAAATAAATATAAATTAAATTTTCGTGTGATTATATGACGTATTTATCATATAACGGTTAATTCAATTGATTTTTAATGTTTAAGCGATTATGTCAAAAACTAATTTATATTCATTTTAAAGTTTTGTGTCAAATAGAATTAATATAAATTAAATTTTTGTTTTATATGACGTATTTGTCATATAACGGTTAATTCAATTGATTCGTAATGTTTAATCGATTATGTTGAAATCTAATTTATATTCATTTTAAAGTTTTGTATCAAATAAAAATTTAATTATAATTAAATTATAATTTCAGATGAAAATTAATTCAATTTATTACAGACTACGACTATGAGCAAGAATACAGAATTTGCAGAATACAGATGAATGGTGGGTGGTACACTGGAGTAGCTGATAAGAGATGACCGAATGCAGAACAGTTCAGTAAAATTATGATTTTCTTATGCTAACAATAGTACGAATATTGGCCCACTGAAAATCGGACCAATTAGGTCATTACTGACGTGCCTTTCCTTTTCCTACACCACAAAAATTTACTAACTATTGGCCGCCAAGGTGTTTGTAACCGGGTAGATTTTAATAATTTAACTAATATCTTGCCTTATTTATCCAAGTATATGTAAAAACGGGTATACGGTTGGTTCGGCCAACTCCGGGAGGCCTGAATTATCAGAACTCCATCGCCAACTCCGCCTCTGACATATGTGATCTGTTTGCGGTATCAATTTTATTAATATCAATAAAAGGCCCGGGCATGATGGCCTATCACGCATATTTTTCAAGAGCTTTGTAGAGAGTTAGGACTCCTATGTTACCTTATTATTTAATAAAAGTTCGCATTAGAAGTACAGTTTTTCCGGATTCCCGGAAGATTTCAGTTATTTGTCCTTTTTCTAAGTCAGAGGAAATAAGAGGGAAATATAAATCAAATTACTGCGGGATTGCAATTTTGTCTCTTACTTATCGGTTCTCTGCAGCTCAGCATGAAGTTTTTCCTGGCAGATCGACAGTCACTAATTTGGTTACATTTTGTTGCGACCTATTTTGTAGTGATAGCTCTAAACTTTAGCTCGAGATAATGTACTTTGATTTTAACTTTTAAACTATAAACAAAAGCCACTTGCTGTTAAAGCTCCATTTACTCTCCCAGCTTTCTTACATTTTAGATACAATATGTTGTCCACCAATAATGTAACCATTATGCTTCCCATCATTTTCCAAAGTTTTTAAATCCTGAATGACTTTTACGCTCCAAGTTCATATCTCTTCCACCTCGTTTCTGTGTTTGGCCACCACCATTGTGGAACGCCACGAATGACGACATAAAAATTGTCGTCATTCGTGGCGTTCCACAATGTTGGAGCTAGAACTGCCCTCTGTGGTACTCTTCCGCAGTTATATGATATTCTTTTATGCCTCCATTGCTTTTGTATTTTAAAACTTTTTTTCTAAAGCAATTAACCACCAGTCTTGTTACATACTTGGGTACCACTTACTTAGCAACGTGTCTAATATGTACTCCCTCCTAGCCGAGTTAAAGGCATTTTTAACACCCAATGTGACTACTGCCAATATTTTTAGGAACCTCTGTTCCATCTGACACTTGCAAGCACCTCTCGCACCGTATATATCACGAGAATAATCGCGTCAATGGTAGAATGCGCCTTAGGGAATCTATATTGATTTTCAGATAAGTCCTTTTTGTTTTTAATGGCCTCATGTAGTCTTTCGCATATAATTATCTTTAATATTTTACCGCCCGTATCCAGCAAGCGCCCAAGCTTCGTTTCTTTTGGCAGAAGAACCAGCCATTAAACTTTCCCCTACATAGGGAATAATCTTTCCTCTAGGCAAGCTATCAAAGTTCCAGATATGCATTCACCGCAGTTGTAACGCTGCATTGGGCATTTTATCAGGACCTGATGCCTTGTTATTTCCCACTTTGCCACATTCTATTAAAACCTTCTCCATTGACTGGTGCAATTTCTTTTTCCCCGCCTTATGCTTCGACGATTCTCACATATCGAGGCTTTCGCGGGAATAACGCAGAGACAATATTTTTAAATAATTCTGGACACGACGGGCTTGCATTTTATGAATCCTTGAACCTTGTTATAACTATTCTTCATAGCTTCAGCTGCGAATCAATGCCACGACCATCCGAGGTGACACTCTAATACCTATCCATTGCATGATCAACAACATTGCCATGGCAAAAGTATCCTTCCCTAACCGCTCAGCCAAATTAAAAATTACCATTCCAAGATAACGTGGTCCATCATATTGTGACAACTGGTCATTTGTCAGTGTCAAGCTGTGGTCTAGATTCAGCGCGACATTAAGCTGCATTTACCAAATTCCGGCGCATGGTGAAATAAGGGATTGGCCGATTAACTTTATAACCCGTTTTGGTCCAATTCACATGGTCATGAAAAAAGTAAACGGCAATTGCAACTCTATTTGGCATCTTCTAATACTCGCGAAAGCTATTTCGATTTCGACATGCCGCACAAACCTTTCAATAATTTATAAATCAAGTCATTTAATGATTTCTGACACATCCGCACTGCATAACACAAAATACAGAACTAGTTCAACTCCAGCTGGTTTTGTGAATATGTACATAAATTTAGGTTTCCATTTCAAAAAATTCCAAATTTTATCAATTCAAATATCATAAAAATTTTCAAATTGGAAAATGGCTTAATATTTTTATTTAATTATGCTGCCATCTATTGTATTGTAGCATTAGCTTGGTTCTATATCGAAAATGATAGAAACATCGAAAATTAAAATTTTTCGATTTGACAGAACTGTCATCGAGAAAAAAAGCAAATTCTGTGACCATACAAAAAAAAACTCAAAAGTTAAATTAAATTTTGGAAAATAATTAATCACAAAACAATTATAAATAAATAGTAAAATTTTTTTATTTATGTATAACTTATTAGTTTTTATTTGGTAGACACAGTTATTTATTTTTAATAAATAAAGTATTGTATGTATCATGAGTGTTGGACATTTTCATAGCACACATTTTACTTATCTTCATTTTTTCTTTTTTTCTTTTATTTATATATTTACGTGTTTGAATCAATCAACAACTATTTTAATTGGTGACAATAATCAATCGGATGGACGCAGAAAAAATGTCACAACCCGCTACACCCGCTCTTCAGCCAAATTATATGAAAATTTTTATACAGAGGGACTACAGCGAGGGAAGTTCAGTAAAATTTCAAACGCGATTTCCACCGGAACTAGATAATAGGGTAAGCGAGTGATTGGAGTTAGTGAATTAAATTTTTAATTGTAACAATAAGAAGTACTATTTCAATCGTAAGTTGCCACGAATTGATTTGTTGGCCCCTCCAAGTGGCCACCATCGCCGTCAACGATTTGTAGGCTTGCCAAATGGCGGCATAACGAATTTGCATCAAATTCTAGATTTCGTGGAAGTCTTCTGTCTATGAGAAAGATCTTCTTGACGTACATAAGAGTTAATTGCAAAATTTCCCGATAAACTTTTCTGAACAAAGCATTGTGACTGTATTACTGTAACAGTAAATCTTACATCTTCCGATGGATTGAGTCATATGGTTTGCTGGAAATCCCGCAATCCGCCATTTGTAATGTACTTAAAAAGAAATACCAATCCTAAGATTGATTACCTTCGATTCAGGAGACCGCAAAAGTTGATCAATTTCCATTATTTTGTTCCATCCAATAAAATTTCCCATCTAGAATTAATTTTTATTTTATTTTTTTTCCAGATCGATCGGCACACATTCGAAGCAACAATAAATAAACTAAATGAATATTTTGCTGAGGCAGAAAAAGGCTCATGTAGTACGTACTGTGAAGGGTGTTTGGCTTGTATAACGGCGTATTTAGTTTATATGTGTACAGAGACCCACTATGAAAAAGTAAGTCGAAATCTATAACGCATACTTATTATGTTCACTTTAAAATTTACGCAAATAGTGAAAGTGGAAAATAAGGTACCTAATGAAAAAAATGTTACAGAAAAAGTGCGGTTTCAATTAGAATCCATTGTTTCAAGGTGAACTTAGTTTAACAATTCAGTGTAGAGACTAGAAAAAATAAAGAAAAGAGCCATGTTTGTAAGTCATTGTTTAGGGACCATGCTTATGATAGATTAATACGTGCTGAATGCCAAAATCATGAGGAGGATACCATCTAGGAAGAATTTAATAAAATAAACAAATTCGTCGAAGAACTAAAACAGCATTTTGAAAACCCAACCAAATTAGTTCTGTTACAGCCAAAGAAACCACAAGAGAGTAAAAAACCCAAAGAAGATATCGTAAACCACATTGACCCGAAAAGTATTCCTTCAATGGGAAAAACTGATGAAAATTGCAACAGATGAATTAGGAACTCAATATGAGATTAAATTACCTGTAGAGCTTAACCCTAATCAGCCTAGGTAAATCAACAAGATCACTCAATCACGATGATTCCTTCAATCGCTCCAAATTTGCCCCAATTTGTTTGCCCCCAATTAGGGTTAAGCCAATAGTGAAGATATAAGGAATGTCGGAACAACTAGAAAATGATGATATAATATCAGCGTTGAAGCAACAAAATTTGTTTTTGGCTAATAGCAAAATACAAGTAGTAACAACCTATCGAAGGAGACACACACATAAAGTAGATACAATCATTAAAGTTGATGTCTCTTATAAGAAAATAATAGAAGCTTAAAAATTAAATATAAATTTTGATAGATGCCATGTAGTAGAGTCCATTAGCTTTAAGCAAGCTAACGTGCCCAAAATGTACCGGAGGGCACAAATATATTGAATGTAACAGCACAGAAGCCAAAAATTTAATTTTTCAAATCAATTAGTGCACTGCATATTGATTATTGTTCATAAGTGTAGCAGAAATTAGGACACATATAAGTGAAATTCTTGAAGTATTCGGGTGGAAATCTTTATACCAAAGAAAACATTGCAATGTCTTGAAGTTAAAATTATGCCTTGAAATCGGAGATCTTCCAAAATACTAAGACTCAATGTTATATTCTACTAGAGAAGTCCATGACTATAATACCAGAAACACTCAATATAGATTACCAATGTACAGTAATGATTTTAGTTCAGGGTGGCTTAGGCTTTGAATATTTGACAAAAAAAATTCAAAATTTATGATTTCCATTTGATGTTAAACGGCTCTAAAACCACTAATAATTAGTTCAGGGTGGGTTTTTCAAGCTTATAGTATAATTTAAGATAGTTCTAAATTGCCAATAAAACGTTGTGAAAACTCTTGACTCTTTCGAAAAAAATCCTAATTTTGACAATCTATAGCCTCGCATATTTGGCAAAAAAATGAGCCAACGTTTATAATTTCCATTTGATGTCAAACGGCTCTAAACGCAATAAAATTAGTTCAGGGTGGGTTTTACAAGTTTATTGCATAATTTAGATGGTTCTAGATTGCCAATAAAACGTTAAAAAAATTCTTGGTTCTTTCGATAAAAAATCCTAATTTTGACAGTCTATAGCCTTGCAGGTTTGGCAAAAAAATGAGCCAACATTTATAATTTCCATTTGATGTCAAACGGCTCCAAAACCTATAATAATTAGTTCAGGGTGGCTTTTACAAGTTTATAGCATAATTTAGATAGTTTTAGATTGTCAATAAAATGTTGAAAAAATTCTTGATTCTTTCGATAAAAAATCCTAATTTTGACAGTCTTTAGACTTGCAAATTTGCCAATAAAATTAGCCCAAATTTATAATTTCCATTTGATGTCAAACGGCTCTAAAACCATTACTAATTAGTTCAGGGTGGGCTTTACAAGTTTATAGCATAATTTAGATGGTTCTAGATTGTCAATAAATGCGGTTTCAGGAAATGATTGAGATTATATTTAAACTTTGTAAGACCTCAAACTTTGATGTTCGAATTTGTTCTCATGACAACGACTTATACCGTTTATCCGACCAGATCCTGGCAAACGAAACACTCTGAGTCAAATATGATAAGAGAGTTACTGAACCACTGAGAGTTATTGAAACAAGAAACATCTTCAATAAAACAATCCAACTCAACATACTTAAAAATAAAGCCACACACACACACATAGAATCTCGAAAACCCTTCGGCACAGAAACACGAAGCAGTTAGACATTGAGGATTAAGTCTAAAATAAGCAAACGAAGATTTATTGTCGACATAGGAAATCACTAAGGAATGCAGCAATGAGAAATGTAACAGGAGTTTAAGATGATTTAGTCTAGTAGACGCTCAATACTCCTAAATTGGAGGTTAAGTAGTAAAATGTTGTATCTCCGCAAATGCGATAGTGGCGTCAACCACCGAGTTCTCTTCAATCAGAAATTTAATAATTTTAAGAAAGTTCCTGACTGTGATAATGCAGCAAAAATATAGCCAATACGGTTAAAATTTGCGAGCCTTTCCGCTTTAGACAATACTCTCTAACTATTTCATTGACTCATGGATTATGCACTCGAACAATAATTCTCACACGTAACATTTTTTTTGCAATAGGTACCTAAATTTTAAGTTGACTTCAGTATAACGTTTAAGGATAGCAGCCTTAAATCTTAAATACAAAAATTTAAATTTTCTTTTAATTCTAGTGTCTTCGTAAAATTTCCAAATATATTTTATCGCAAAACGAACGTATATACAACCCGAAAGGTTTACAAATAACTGATCCAGCATATCGTGGTCTACGTGTAATAGAAATTTCGATATTGGATCGTCCAGCTCGTACGTGACTGCCGCTCTCTCATTCGACTGAAGAGTTTTTTATGTAAAAAAAAAAAATAAAAAATTTTAAATTTAATAAAACGATTTAATTACAAAAACAAATTTATAACTAATAATTTTCTCGATTTATTTTATTATTTGTATAAATGTAGAATAATTTTTTATTTTTTTTTATTTAATTTAATGAAGAATCTTTTCTTCCAATTTGTATTACTTAGATAAAGTTTTTCTAATTAACGTAATAGACCAAAACCTAACATCAACTTAAAAATGCAATTTCCCTCCCACGAACGCAAGATGGATTAGGAAAACCCCGACCAATTCATTTTTATCGAAAATAGGTATAATTTTATTTATTGGTGTTGATTTAATTTTTATATTTAATTTTTTTTTACTAATTTAAATGTCTTAAACATAATTAAAATAATTAACGAAAAAAATGTGAAAAACATCAATTTTTTTATTTTATTTAAATTAAAACTGATTGGTGTTTCGTTTTATAATTATAAAATAAAAAGATGAGTACATATTGTAATTTAAAAAAGTTTTAATATTTAATTTGATAAAAATGAAAAAAATAATAAAAATTTAAACTTTTTTTTGTTTCACTAAAATTAGTTCTGCGATTCACAAGAATTACAAATTTATACCTGGTAAATGTTATCATTTTTTTTTATCTGCAATTTATGAGCATAAGGCGTCTAATAGGCTAGACCATCGTGTAAAATTGGGCCTACTGCTTTAATTTCCACCCATTATTTACCATGTTCTTTCGCTTTTACTATCGCAATTCTTCTCCACTTTTCTTTTCCCATACGCTCTGGCCCTCAGCATAAAAAAAGCTTTTAAATATACATACATTTCAACAAATTTTATTTTGGCCAAAAAATCATCAAAGGGGTTAGCCTTTGCAAATTTGCGAATTTGATTTTATATTCAATACAAAACGTAATAGTGGCCCGATTGTGATGAATGATACCATAATCGAAAGCCCTGGTCTTCAGCATAAAAACAGCTATGAAATATACATACATTTCAACAAATTTTATTTTGGCCAAAAATTCATCAAAGGGGTTAGCCTTTGCAAATTTACGAATTTGATTGAATTTTCAATAAAACACGTAATAGTGGCCCGATTGTGATGAATGATACCTTAATCAAAAGCTCTGGTCTTCAGCATAAAAACCGCTACTAAATATACATACATTTCAACAAATTTTATTTTGGCCCAAAAATCATCAAAGGGGTTAGCCTTTGCAAATTTGCAAATTTGATTTTATTTTCAATACAACACGTAATAGTGACCCGATTGTGATGAATGATACCATAATCGAAAGCCCTGGTCTTCAGCATAAAAACAGCTATGAAATATACATACATTTCAACAAATTTTATTTTGGCCAAAAATTCATCAAAGGGGTTAGCCTTTGCAAATTTACGAATTTGATTGAATTTTCAATAAAACACGTAATAGTGGCCCGATTGTGATGAATGATACCTTAATCAAAAGCTCTGGTCTTCAGCATAAAAACCGCTACTAAATATACATACATTTCAACAAATTTTATTTTGGCCCAAAAATCATCAAAGGGGTTAGCCTTTGCAAATTTGCAAATTTGATTGGATTTCCAATACAACACGTAATAGTGGCCCGATTGTGATGAATGATACCTTAATCAAAAGCTCTGATTCTCAGCATAAAAACAGCAACTAAATATTCATACATTTCAACAAATTTTATTTTGGCCAAAAAAATCATCAAAGGGGTTAGCCTTTGCAAATTTGCGAATTTGATTTTATTTTCAATACAACACGTAATAGTGGCCCGATTGTGATGAATGATACCTTAATCAAAAGCTCTGGTCCTCAGCATAAAAATAGCTTTTAAATATACATACATTTTAACAAATTTTATTTTGGCCCAAAAAATCATCAAAGGGGTTAGCCTTTGCAAATTTGCCAATTTGATTTTATATTCAATACAACACGTAATAGTGGCCCGATTTTGATGAATAATACCTTAGTCAAAAGCTCTGGTCTTCAGCATAAAAACCGCTACTAAATATACATACATTTCAACAAATTTTATTTTGACCAAAAAATCATCAAAGGGGTTAGCCTTTGCAAATTTGCAAATTTGATTTTATTTTCAATACAACACGTAATAGTGGCCCGATTGTGATGAATGATACCTTAGTCAAAAGCTCTGGTCTTCAGCATAAAAACAGCATCTAAATATACATATATTTTAACAAATTTTATTTTGGCCAAAAAATCATCAAAGGGGTTAGCCTTTGCAAATTTGCGAATTTGATTTTATTTTCAATAAAACACGTAATAGTGGCCCGATTGTGATGAATGATACCTTAATCAAAAGCTCTGGTTCTCAGCATAAAAACAGCTATGAAATATACATACATTTCAACAAATTTTATTTTGGCCAAAAATTCATCAAAGGGGTTAGCCTTTGCAAATTTACGAATTTGATTGAATTTTCAATAAAACACGTAATAGTGGCCCGATTGTGATGAATGATACCTTAATCAAAAGCTCTGGTCTTCAGCATAAAAACCGCTACTAAATATACATACATTTCAACAAATTTTATTTTGGCCCAAAAATCATCAAAGGGGTTAGCCTTTGCAAATTTGCAAATTTGATTTTATTTTCAATACAACACGTAATAGTGACCCGATTGTGATGAATGATACCATAATCGAAAGCCCTGGTCTTCAGCATAAAAACAGCTATGAAATATACATACATTTCAACAAATTTTATTTTGGCCAAAAATTCATCAAAGGGGTTAGCCTTTGCAAATTTACGAATTTGATTGAATTTTCAATAAAACACGTAATAGTGGCCCGATTGTGATGAATGATACCTTAATCAAAAGCTCTGGTCTTCAGCATAAAAACCGCTACTAAATATACATACATTTCAACAAATTTTATTTTGGCCCAAAAATCATCAAAGGGGTTAGCCTTTGCAAATTTGCAAATTTGATTTTATTTTCAATAAAAAACGTAATAGTGGCCCGATTTTGATGAATGTTACCTTAATCAAAAGCTCTGGTCTTCAGCATGAAAACAGCAACTAAATATACATACATTTCATTAAATTTCATTTTGACCAAAAAATCATCAAAGGGGTTAGCCTTTGCAAATTTGCGAATTTGATTTTATTTTCAATACAACACGTAATAGTGGCTTGATTGTGATGAATGATACCCTAATCAAAAGCTCTGGTCTTCAGCATAAAAACAGCAACTAAATATACATACATTTCAACAAATTTTATTTTGGCCACAAAAATCATCAAAGGGGTTAGCCTTTGCAAATTTGCGAATTTGATTTTATTTTCAATACAACACGTAATAGTGGCCCGATTGTGATGAATGATACCTTAATGTAAATATTTAAAAATAAATAAATCGTTTAAAGTAAAAAATTAATTACAAGGTTTATTAGTAAATGTACGAATTTGTAAGACAAAATCGTGTTTCATACTACAGAATTTATCAGAGTATGGTAGAGTGGTTCAAGTGCCGGTGATTGTAGTTGTTAATCTTACCGAACGTGGTTCGAATTGAAGTCACTACCAAGTCTAATTTTTATAAAATAAAAATAAATTGATGTCGTTTCAAAATGTCCGCAACATAAAATGATTTTGAATTACGGAATAAAATCGGAAAAAGTTAAAAGTTAAATCGTAGAAAAATCGGAAAAAATAAAGTTGAAAAATAAAAGCATATTTTTTCATATATTTTTTTTGCCTACCTCTTTTAAACTTTCCGTGCCTGTTATAAAATCAGTAAAAAGGTTATTTTATTTGTCTGCATTAATAAACAGCATGTTATTTACAAAAAAATACAGCAAATATAAGAAGATTGGTAGTCAATATAGTAGAGCGTTGGACGATAGGTCGTAAGATCTTAAGTTCAACGCTCGTCGCAGCCGTTCATTTTTGTTCAATATTTTTGCAAAAAAAATTAAATCTGCAAAAAACTCAAATTTTTTTATATTTTTCCGGATAATAATTTGCCGAATCCATATCCGATTCCGAAATACAATTAAAAATTATCATTCCCACAAATCAGCGTTGAACTTGTGATCTCGCACTTCACCCCGAACGCTCTACTCCACCGACTACCTAACTTATTTATATTGAACTATTCATTGTATTAATTATGCTGCATAAATAAAAACTTAGCTAAACAATTTTCGGTTTGATTTTTAGCTAAACGTTGTATCTAAACTACAATAGATGTCGTTTAATGTTTCAAATATAAATTTATCATGTGCTATCACGGTGAGAAACTTTACTATAACTTTACATTTTACAAAACTTGGCTAAAAGATTTTGGTTTGATTGTTAGCTAAACGTTGTGTTAAAACTAAAATAGGTGTCGTTTAATGACTCAAATATCTATCTACCTCGGTGTGAAATTTTACTATACGGGACAGTAAAAATATAATGATAGAAGATGTTTTTGCGAAAAATTCGCAAAATTATTTAAAAAGATTTACTGTCGAGCTATCAAGCTGAAAAAATTTTTACGGTACGCTATCGGACTATAAATTTGGTTACTCTCACTTTTTTCCAAATTTTTATTTATATTTTTAACTAGGCGACCCCTTTTAAAAAGACCTCAACTTAAATTAAATTATTTTCAAATAAAAATTGGACTTTGCGGGAAGTTCATTTCGAACCCCGATCATTACGAGGCTTAATCACTTCACCTCTAGACTTTACCACTCGACCAATCTCTTTATGCCATTAAAACGATTTAAATGTTTATTTACGAAGCTTGGTAAAATCAACATTTATGCAATTATTTACAAAATTTTTGGTACATTATTTTGGCTAACTAAATTTAAGCGTAATTATTAGTGACAATATAGGCGATTTAAATTGAAAAACAAAACTAATTTAAATTTAATCCAATGCAGATTATGCAAATATTCGAACATACATACAGTCAACGCTAACAACTGTACCATTGCGGTAAAATAAACTTTGTCATTAAAAAGCTTACCTACCTTTCATAAATAATATTTTTCAAAATCGAAATTTGATCGTTTCCAAAATAACACAGGTGTGATCGAAATTTCAATCATAAACCATTATACTTTTAACAGCTAAAATTTGAGCTTTTGATTAAGGTATCATTCATTGCAATCAGGCCACTATTACGTGTTTTATTGAAAATAAAATCAAATTCGCAAATTTGCAAAGGCTAACCCCTTTGATGATTTTTTTAGCCAAAAAAAAATTTGTTGAAAAGTATGTATATTTAATAGCTGTATTTATGCTGAGGACCAGAGCTTTTGAATAAATTTAGTGAAAATGAAAGAATTTTCTTTGTTATTTAGGCTCGTGGAAATTCCGATAATATAAGTAATTCTCTCTAAATGTCGTAGATTTTCCTAATAATTAGAGTCGTATCTATACATACCATTTTTCACGTTCCCTCAGACTCCAGCATACAGTCAATATTATTCGGTGGTGCAAGGTTGGAATAGGTAAGATCTTTGCCAAAAGGGAAACATTAAAAAAAAACCTGGTTACATTCTCGGATTTATCTTCGCACTCAAGTAGAAATCCACCTCCAAATATCTCCTATTTGTATATTTATTCTCGTTTCGGAGAATTGTATCAATAAAAGTTCCTCGATATCGGTATATTTACAGTTGCAAATTATTTACAAATTTTTTCAAAAAAATTTAATTCGCAAAAATTAGCATCGGGCCCTTTACAATCACTTTACAAATTTATAAATTTACAAAAATGGTTGGAAAGTCAATAGCTGTGTTGCTTTCACTAAACCGAAAAATTTTACAACAACAATTGCATTGTATTAAGAAAATTTTCTTTATTTCTCAAGCCAACAATTTTTTAGGTTTAGGGGAAATAAAACCATTTTATGGTTATGGTGTTCACCACAAGGAGCTAATTTTTTCAAATTTATTACTGAAAATCATATTTATAATCATAGAAACTATCATCACATCACACGATTCTTGTATATAAATTTTTTTTTACATAAATGTATATAAAAAAGTTTGACATAAATGTTTTATAACCAAAACAGAAAAATTAAAATGCGCATAAAGCCAAAAGCTGTTGCTTTGAGATATTAAAGTAAAACTCGCTTAGCTTTACGAAAGCAACACAGCTAATAAAACAAAACAACTTACATATTATGTGACGGGTTTAGCACAGTAATTAAATAATTTTTGTTATTTATTATCGAGTAGTCCGTTTTATTTAAAAAAAAAAAAAAAAAAAAAAACAAATAAATATGACGTGGCAAAACGATCAAAATTTTTTTGTTTGTGTTGATTGTAACCGTGACGGAAAGATAAAATTATACCATCTCTCGACGTGAGGCGTGTGCCGTGTATAGGCGTTTTCTACTGATCTGGGCTATCAATAATTATTTTAGCTATCGCCTAATCCATCTATTAAATGTAAAGTCATTTTATTGTGATATTTTCCTTGAAACATATAAAGAGCATTTTGTATTCGAATCAATAATTATAAACGAATCAATTTTATTGGAAAGACATCCTTTAAATTAAAAAATCAACCTTTAAAATCTTTTTAAATAAAACAAATAATTTTACTTAAGTTTTCACTCATTTTATTTTAATTAATGTTGTTGCTGTTAGAAATTCATTTAAATAAAATCACAATCAATTAGTTTACACCTAAATTTAAAAGTACATGGTTTTATAATTAATTTTAATAATTTATATATATATATATATATATATATATATATATATATATATATATATATATATATATACATATATATATATATATATATATATATATATATATATATATATATATATAAAATACTATATATTTATATAAATATATATATATATATATATATATATATATATATATATATATATATATATATATTTCCGATATTTACGATGTAGGTGGCCCTTGAGATATGCGTTATTTCATTTATGCAATTTCGATTTATGAAATTTTTGAGTTATGTGTCTAGAATATTGAAATATGCTTACACCTTTTTTGTAAATTCGAGAATCTTATAACATATTCATGCTAAAGAGATTCCGAATTAAATGTTGACATGTAAAAGCTTATCCATCATAATATAAATGAAGCTCCTTAGGAGAAGCAAACCAAAATCCGATCGACTTAAAACATTGTTGGTTCTCGACAATGAACGGAAAATACGAATTTATCAGGATTCCATTCGAACTCAAAAACGCACCAGTGATTTCCTGTCAGAAGAGCAGTCAAAGGAAAAACTCTTTATACATTTGAAAGAAAGACTACAACCCAACATCTGTAAATGGGATTAAAACTCTGAAAAGTATCTCCAATTACTTCAAAAATACTACGTCTATAGAGTCATGAAAACAATAAATAGCGAATTATACAAGAAAAACATGCCCATCGGAATGCAAATGAAAATGAGGAGCAAATACTAGAAAAGCATTATGCGGAATTTTGACAAAATTTACTTTTTTACGCCTTCACATATAAAAGCAAAATAAATGAACCAGTGGAAGGGGCTAACTTCACTAGAATCGAAATGATTCAATATCTGCAAAATGAATACAAGGAATTCACGATTAAAAAATTGGTCAAAATATCAACTGACAGATACAGAAAAAACTATACAATCTGTCACTGGAAGGAAGTCTAGCGACATAATTTTTGGACGAACACAAAGGGTTGATTATCAAACTTTGTTAAATTTTAAAGTAAAAATAAATGAGGTTTTAATACAAAGGATCAGGAGGAACCAAAGGCTAAAACTGCAAATGAGGAATTTGAAAAATATCATGCCAAAAACATACAAAGTAGGAAAACCAATATGCATGGTGAAGCAAATCAGGTATCACAAAATAAATAGAAAAATGTTGCTTACTGCAACAATCAAATTAAATATTGCAAATGTCAAATTAAATTTTTCACCGTCCAGAATGACTACACGAGTTCAACCACTTGATCAAAGGACTATTAAAACTTGTAAAAGCATAAACCGAAACAACATCAATAAAAAAGGAGTGACAAATGTTAATTAGGTATAGGTAGAAGAAATTGTGGTTCCATAAAATAAAGTGGGAGTATCGTCAGAAGCATTTGGAGGATGTGTTTCGATGAATGACAATTTATTGAATTGTTGTTTCCAGAACCAAACTGCCGCATAACTAAAAGGCCAACCGTAAATTTATATATATATATATATATATATATATATATATATATATATATATATATGTATATATATATATATATATTTATATATATATATATATATATATATATATATATATATATATATATATATATATATATATATATATACAGATTAAATGAAACTATTTCCAAATGACGTATTTGTCCTAAAACTGTTAATTCAATTGATTTGTAATGTTTAAATTTTTTTTTAAAAATCTAAGTTATATTAACTTTAAAGTTTTGTGACAAATAAAGTGTATATAAATTGGATTTTCGGAATTATATGACGCATTAGCATAAAACGGTTTATTCACTTGATTTGTAATGTTTAGTATTTTTTTTTAAATATAAGTTATAAATCCTGTTTAATGCTAAGATATTCGGCTTAATGCTTTGCCGTACATTCTAAATAAATCAATCAATCAATCAAAGTATAGTGTATCTTATTATATGGCAAGGAGAGCCAAACAGATTCAAGAGGAAAATGGAATATTGTCAACACAAAACATCAAATTTCGGTTTAATGTCCTTAACCAAGGCTGAGTTTGTGCAGAATTTATATGTAGAGGACAAAATAAGTAGGTTATGTCCAGGAAAACGAAATTTCGTTTTCAACGTAGGTTGCTACTTTGTATTTTAAAGGAAGCGTATCAAATTCACAAGCTTGGTGGCTATATCTGAATCAAAAAAGCAGAATCATGTACCAGTGAGATTATTCATTCAGGGCCAAGTCAATTTCATAAAGAAAAAATTACAACAAATATTTTTTTTTCAGATGGATATGGGACCCAATATAAAAATAAAATGAGTTTTTACAATCTTTGTAATTTTAAAGAAGATCTCGACTTGGACGCAGAATGGCTTTTTTTTTGTAACGTGCCACTGAAATGGACCTTGTAATGCATTATGAGGAGTTCTCAAGAAGAATGCTGCTCTAGCGAGTTTTCAAAGACCTTTTGAAAATTATATAACCATGCCACATGAACTATATTCATAAATTCAAAATACTTCATTTTGTAGAAACTCCTAAATATTTCTTGTTTATTGTTTTTAAAATAATTCAGATAGTCAACCATACTAATACCATAGAAAAAGTACATAAGAATGATAAACTACGTATATTACTATGGCATTCAAAACAAAAAATATATATAATTATATTAATTACTGCATGCCAGTACAAAGCGAAATAACAACATATTTTTAATTATATATCTATCCTTGTTGCACATTATTTTGAATTTAAAGAAATTTTTATTTTCAGTTTTGTTTGTTTTTGTTTTTCCTTTATTTATTACTACTGTAGAGAAAGACGAATGCGGATCTTAGTAGCCAAATGAATTATTTTTGTTTTGACGTTTTTGTTTTTTAAAAATTTGTACTTCCAGATTTTTCTTTATATTTTGAATCAAATATTTCGAGCAAATTTAATTTACTAGCACTTCATTAATATTTACAATACATACAATGATATAATATATAGAGTTTATATATATATATATATATATATATATATATATATATATATATATATATATATATATATATATATAGACATTTATTTATAATATGTATTTGATTGTAATTTACAAAATTTTGTTTTCTTTTATGATCAATAATAAATCATAATTCATCCGCATTCGTCTACTTCTATACTTCTACAGTAGTAATGAGTAATGACTGACAAAGAGTAATTTGAAAAAATTGAAAATGACGAATCACCCTGTACCGAAACAGAGTGACGTAGAGGGAAACAAAACAATGTGGGTGAAGTTATTTCGTATTTTGCACATTTTCACCGAAATTTATCAAAATCAAAAGAAGTCGGGCACAAATTTGATCGTTTTCGTATAGAATCGTTATATATATATATATATATATATATATATATATATATATATATATATATATATATATATATATATATTAATATATATATATATATATATATATATATATATATATATATATATATATATGTATATATATATATATATATATATATATATATATATATATATATATATATATATATATATATATATATGTATATATATATATATATATATATATATATATATATATATATATATATATATATATATATATATATATATATATATATATATATATATATATATATATTATTAATTATTAATTATTAATTTTTTTGTGAAATAATTTAAAAAATTTCTAAAATTAACTAATTTTTATTTATTAATTATTTGTGTTTCGGTTAAAACATTTTTTTATTTATAATTTTATTTACTTTTTGTTTTTTTTTTTTTTTTTGTTATTTTTTTTTTATTAATAATTAAATCACAATTTTTTTGATTTTTTTGTCATAAAACTTATTTACAAACAGAAAATATTTATATATGCATTTTATTTATTTATTTATTTATTTAGTGAGGAGGGTGGTGAATTGTTCTTAAAATTTTGCTATTTCATGCATTATTTAATTAGTAAAACAGTTTTTTCTAATTATAAAAAATTTGCGTATTATAATTTTTAATTTATTTACGAGATGAAATCTATTTTAAATATATATTTTATTGAATGATTAAAAATTTGTATGTGTGACGTGTTTCGTAACAAAGCAAAAAAAAAAATAAATAAATAAAAAAATAAAGTACTGTAAAAAAAAGCTTATTTAAATTTAATAATTTCATAAGCTTTCAATTAATCTAGATAAAAAAATATATATACATACATTTTGCAACTTAATTAAAAAACAATTTTTTGTAAAACAAAAAAAATATATTACATTATAAATTAATTAATACAACTATATATATAGAAAAGTTTACGGGTTTTGTGTGATTAATTAATTATAATTTTAAAAATGTAATTAAAAAAAAATCTGTCACATTTTTTTTATTTAAATTTAATTTTTATTAATTTTTACTACACATAGTTTAATGTTTAATAATAATCTTATTAATTATAATTATGTATAATGTAATGTTTTTTTTTATTATGTTAATTTTACATTTAATTTTAATTGACATAAAAATTATTAATGGAATTAATTTATTATTATATTGATATAATTGTAATATAATATTGTGAATGGTATTATATGGTTATGAAATTTAATAAAAATGTTTTAATGCTGTATCTTAATAATGAGCTTTAATTTTTTTTTATTATTTCGATTTATTTCAAACTACTTGGATTTTATGCATGGGGAAGAAGTTTGAAGCTAGTATTAGATTGTAAATCTTTCAACATAAGTCTTTTGATTATAATCTACGTAAATAACTTTTAGGTTAGAACTAATCGTCAATGAACTAACTGAGTATTCATAACTGTCAGCTACTTTAAAGCTTAAAATTATAAAAAAAACTAAGACCAGTGGAAGTTGGGCTCTAAATACAAAATTAATAACTGCAGAGTAATAACTTGAAAGAGTTATCCATAAAATATAACGTTTCGTAATTTTGGCCTACTATCAGAAGATAAGACCATTTACAATGCCTTAAACAATCGGGTTGAATAGTTCAACTGAAGATGAAATCGGATCAACTGAAGATGCATCTAACAATTTGTCTCAGAAAGAGAATTTTTTCTGGTGTTTTGAAGCCCAAAAGTGAAACAAATAAAATGAGAGTAGCGTTCGATGACTCCCGTAAAATTAGACGGGAATTCTCTCAAAAAGTGGTTGTTTGATCCATTAAGTTGGTTCTCGCCATTGACCGTTATAATAAATATATTATTCCAAGCATTATGGACAGAACATCTCGATTGGAATAAAGGGTTATCTCACAATTTTGTGGATACATGGATACAAATACGACACAAATAGTGAATTTTCCAATGCTTACCAATATACGTATTCAGCCGTTGTGTGATTAAAACACGCACGGTGGAATTAAAGATTTACAGATCATTAAAATCTCCCATATTTTGTCCCCTACACAATCATGGTAAACAATTAAAGCATGAATGGCGACCATGATTGTGAGGGAATATCGTAAATGAATCGCTATCCAATACTCATGGATAAAAAACTTGCAAGGATCCAACATATTTTCTAAAATCGACTCGTCAGGGCTTACTGTTCCGTTCGATAGTCGCATCCAAAAAAAGTCATAAAACCGCAATAACCACACCTTTTGACTTCTTGCTTTATCTGACACTCTCATCTAATTCTAACCTATTGCATCAACGCTATCTGAAAATTTCTATTACCTTCATTTAACAAAACCTTTCAGCGTTTTTCGGTATGGTAAATTACTACCACTACTGACAAAGAGGATCAAAAGATTTTTTTTCGCCGACACCGAGTTTATCTGATGTGACGTAGTTATTGTGATGTAATGATTATTACACTACTGTATCTATATGTATAGTCATTATATAAATATACATTGTTCTGCATTACCGACCCTGCGTATCATTACATGGTGTCAGAAGTTGGATTATTTTTACAAAATTAAAATATTAAAACTAATTAAAAATCAAAAAAACAAACGCAAAAATAACAATAAACATTAGTACAAGACATAAACGTAAGTGAAATATTGAAAATACACTGAAAAATAATAAAATAATTGATAAATAAAAATATCGACAAGATGGCTGAAATAAAACAACCAAAAAATTTTATTATAACGAGCGATGACGTTTTTAATTTATGGAAACAATGGCTGCAACAATTCGAATGGTTCGAAATAGCAATTGAATTGGCTAATAAAATAACCTAAAATACAGTGTGCTACGTTTATGGACAGCTTAGGTTCGGATATAATTACAATTTATAATAATTTGAAATTGACAGAAGATGAACAAAATGATTTAAGCAAATCAAAACAAAAATTTACGGATTATTTTGTTTCCAAAAAAAACGTCACGTTTGAAAGGTATACTTTCAACAATATGCGACAGGAAAATGGTGAATCATTTAATGATTTTCATTTTAAAATATTAAAACAGTCTAAAAATAGTGACTTCGATGACCTTGAAGAAGAATTGGTCAAAGATAAAATCGTCAAAGTCAAAATCGACACTAGAGCAAGATGTAACGTGATGTCTGAAAAGCATGCAAACACATTAAAATTATGATTTGATCACAGCGAAACTAAATATATTGTATCTTTTGTAGAAGTACTTGGTGAAACTACAACAATCTGGTCGAACGGAACAAACCAACATCCAGTAATATTCAGGGTAGTGCATAAGCCAATAATTACTATAATTGGTTACGACAGTTGTAAGAAGTTAAATTTCATAAAGCAAATAAATGAATTAAAATTACCCGACCTATATCAAGGTCTTGGATGCGTTCTTGGATTTTAAGTACTGCATAGACCCTCATTGACAAACCGTCATTTGAAATCAGACCGGCACGAAAAGTTCCGTTAGCAATTAAAGAGGAAGTAAAACAAGAACTGATAAAAATAGAAAAGATGGGTGTAATAAAAAAATGACAGAGCCTACTTCAGTAGTCAGCTCAATGGTAGTAGTTAAAAAGTATAATTAAATTCGAATATGCATTGATCCAACAGATGTCAACAAATGCATAAAACAACACCATTATCCTCTAAATACTCTAGAAGAAATCGCAGCAAGAATATACGGTGCAAAGTTTTTTACAAAGCTTGACTGCAACAAAGGTTTCTGGCAGATAAAAGTAAGTGAAATAAGTGAAAAATATTTGACCTTTGCAACGCCTATCATCCGCACCTGAGGTTTTCTAAAAGATGATGTCATCGTTGTTTCAATACATCGACTATTGTTTCAATAGTGCTCGATGGACGATATTCTTATATACGCAGATTCAGAAGAAAATTAGACGAAACAACTGAACAAATATTCGAAAAAATAAAAACAGCTGGTCTAGTATTAAATAAAGATAAATGCCAATTGAAAAAAGAAGCAGTCAAATTCTTAGGTCATATTTTAACTGCTGATGGTGTGAAAGCTGACCCCGAGAAGGTTGAGGCCATAAACATATTGAAACAACCAACAAATAGAGAAGAACTACAAAGAATATTGGGAATCGTAACATACCTCCACAAATGTATTCCCAACTTATCATCAATAACTGATCCCTTAAGAGAACTGTTAGGTAAAGACACTAGTTAGAATTGGGAGTCACATACAAAGATGCATTTGGAAAATTAAAATCCTATTACAAACATCTCCGGTACTCGCATATTACAATGTGAATGAGGATGTCATGCTATCAGTAGATGCTAGTTCAGAAGTGGCAGGGGTTGCGTTGATTCAGAAGGGACGGCCTATAGCTTAATGCAACAAAATCACTAACAAAATGTCAACAGCTTTATCCACAAATTGAAAAGGAAGTGCTGGCGATCAAAATAGGATGCAATAAGTTTCATGAGTACGTGTATAGTAAACAGTTATAATCATCGAAACCGAATACAAACCGCTAGAATCGATCTTCAAAAAATCAATCCATAGTGCACCTCGAAGACTTCAACGGATTTGGCTGGAAGTAATTCAATACAGTTCTAAGGTAATATATAAAAGAGGTGCTGAGTTATATTTAGCATATAAGTCGAGACTGTATCAATGAAACTTTAACGGATGATGATGAACGCAATATCGAAATTCAAATAATATTGCTTAAGGAATCCTATGCAGACATGATGATGAGCTACAATCCCTATTAGAAACAGTTACAACTAGTTGGCCAAATATAGAACAGAGAAATAC
Source organism: Tipula confusa (assembly GCA_963556175.1). Lineage (NCBI taxonomy): Eukaryota > Metazoa > Arthropoda > Insecta > Diptera > Tipulidae > Tipula > Tipula confusa. Next base: position 211,508,667 of record OY744475.1, on the reverse strand, counting down.
AATAAAAACAGAAATACAGAAATACTGGAATTTCAGAGAAAAGAATTATCCACTTATAAAGGACTCATCTTCAAAGGTTACAAAGTCGTAGTACCACACAACCAAATTAACAGAATATTGAATTGTATCCACCAAGGTGATGCGGGTATACAAGCTTGTCAAAGTAGAGCCAGACAATCATTATACTGATATGGGATGAACAACGGCATCAAAAATTTTATGGAAAAATGCTTGAAATGCCAAAAAACACAGAAAAGAAATATTAGGGAGCCAATAAGTTCAAAACAGATTCCACAATATCCATTTCAAATTGTTGTCAGTGATATATGTACTATATACGGAAATAATTACATTGTGTTGGCAGATAATTATTCCGGGTTTTTCGACGTAGAAAAACTGAATAATTTAACATCAGAAGAGGTGATTATATTTCTAAAACGCAGTTTCTCACTATTTGGAACATCAGACGTTGTTGAATCGGACAATGGACCGCAATATTCATCAAAACTTTTCAAAGTAAGGGTATCGTCTCAACTATAAGGGTGATAACGTCAGAGTTCAAATTAATCATTGTGAGTGTGTTGAAGCAAAAATAACTGATATATCTATGAATCCACGATTACTGTTAATTCAAAATAACCAAGGTCAAAACTTGCGTCGAAATCATGCACATATTAGTAAAACAAAAGCAGATCAAACTACACAATCAAAAATCGAGATTTACCAACGTCACAACATTCGGAAGCAATTACGAATTCTGGTAATGATGAAATACCTACAACAAATGTGAGTATTACATCAAGCTCAAATATTAATGATTTAAAAGTGACTAGATCAGGAAGATTAAGTAAGCCAAGAAATACATTGGATCTATAATTATCTCCCCAACAAACTGTTGCGTTTTGACAGCAAATTTTTCAGAAGTTCATATATGTATTACACAGAAATGCGCGAAAATCACTTGAGACTGCCATATTAAAAAAAAAACTAAGACAGGCAGTCCTGTACACCATGCATCCCAATCAAGATGAATGCTTCTGTCTTCGCATGCTGTTGGTAAATGTGACCGGTTCAACGTCTTTCGAGCAATTGAAAATTGTCAAAAGTGTTACATTGAATTTATTGGAGAACAACCAACACTAGAATTTAGGCATTAAAGATACGTGCATCACGTCACATCTAAATCAAATTTGTGGATTATTTACAATCATATTGATCGCCTGCTCTTCTTCACTGCAGAAATCTGCAACATAACGTTGATAAAGTTTAAGATTTGTGCATAGAAATCGTGAACAAAGTTTTCAATTAATTGGGAATGCCATCACCGAATCGATCTGCTCATCGAAGTGCAATCAAAAATTTATAAGCTAACACTTGAGCTAAAAGGCATTTATGATCAAATAATGCAAACTACTAATAATGGGATGAATACATTTTCTTCTTCGATGCGCTGGGAGGAACTGGTAAAACGTTCCTTAATAGATTGATTCTGGCAACAAGTCGATCTCAAAATATTAAAATATTGAACATGCAATTTATTGAAACTCCTACGTGCAACATTTCCAAAGCATCCAACATGGGAAAAATATTGCGGTAAGCAAAAAATTGTTTGGAATGAATGCACAATGGCACAAAAAAAATCGGTCGAAGCTCTTGATCAATAATTGCAAGATTTGAGTGGAAACATCAGACCATTTGAAAACGCATTAATATTGCTTGCAGAAAATTTCGGGCAAACATAATCTGGTTCTTGCACGAAATGTATTTTGACACTCAAAGACGTTGAAATTAACTACAAATATGCGTGTCCAGCTGTAAAATGATCGATCAGCTGAGATATTCTCCCATGAATTGCTGCAAATTGGGAACGGAAAGGTGCCTGTTGAGTTCCTCCCGGCGCATCGAAGAAGAAAATGTATTCATCCTAATATTAGTAGTTTGCATTATTTGATCATAAATGCCTTTTAGCTCAAGTGTTAGTTTAGAAATATTTGATTGCACTTCGAGGAGCAGATCGATTCGGTGATGGCATTCCCAATTAATTGAAAACTTTGTTCACGATTTCTAAGCACAAATCTTTAAACTTTATCCACGTTTTGTTGTTGATTTCTGCAGTGAAGAAGAGCAAGCGATCAATATGATTGCAAATAATGCACAAATTTGATTTGGTTGTGACGTGATGCACGCGTCATTAATCTCAGTGTCGGTTGTTCTCCAATAAATTCAATGTAACGCCTTTGACCTCAGGACGAAATTTATTGCCTTATATAACTGTTGTAATTTAGTGACATTAAAAAATGAATTAGTTGAAAAAAAGTTTCCCAATATTCAAACTAATTACAAGAATTGCGAGAGGCTGAGTGAACGAGCTTTCTTAAAAAATTCCCTGAATTCCCTAAATAAAATAACATAAAATTATTATGACTGAATGTTAGACTGGAAAATTCTTAAAATTTATGAAAAATCATTTTCGACAAAGATAATATTCCACTAAAGCATATAGATACATACAAAACGAGCATAAAATTTCATATTCCACAATGGTTTTTCGATTAAAGATGAAAGTTAGGTTTTATTTTTTCACATATCTACATATCTACATATCATATTGAACTGTAAATTTAGTTTGACATCATACATACATAAATATGTGGGCCATACACCTTCTCAGATTTTTACCCTCAAAAAAAGTGAATTTATCATGAATTCCATTTTCGATTTATTATTACACGTCTATCCGCAAAAATTCGTTACGTACCAATAATATTGGGTACTGTTCACCGAATACTAAATAAAGTGTGTTCGAAAAACATAAATTTGGAAAGGGGGAGACAAAAAAAAAACACAAAATCAAATATTTCCTACCTTAGGGAACATTTTTAGGATAATTTCATTTTCATTGATTTTGTTGTTGTTTTCTGATGCTGCTATTATGATACGGGTGTAGTTCGGGGGTATAACACTAAGATATAGAAATACCGAAAAATCAACCAAAATTTAGGTACATATAGTATATGTGACACATACTTGATGGAAATTAATTTTAGGCCATCGACAGATTTACAAAATCCCATAGTGACAATATACATGTCGCATATAATTTATAACTTGTGAACCATGAAATAATTTGATAAGGTGTAATTTCGATTCCCACTTAACATGCTGTAATCAAATTACGTATTGGCCAACTGCAGCTGTACGACGAGATTGAAAAGAACTTGCACATTGTAAAACTTTTGTATGTGAAAACTTTTCAGTTTTAAATTTTTTTTATAAATTTTAGTTGGAAAATGAAAGAAAACAAAATTTAGTTTTACTTGAACATTTTTCTTTGATGAAATTTTCAATTAAACGTTACCTATACTGAATGATTGATTCATAAATTTACATCTGGAAAAATTCTGAAAGTTACTCTAACTACAAAATTTAATTAAAAGCTATGAGGCTAATTTCGATTGTTTTGGCATGTTTTGGAATCGGTTTCTTTATAGTTTGTCACCAAATTTCGATTTGGCAAATACTTTAGAACACATGTTCAATATACTAAAGAAGTGTTTCAGTTTAGAGCAGTCTATCCACTTTTTTAAAAAGAAAGCATTCCAGTTATTCTAATACGAATGCTTTTTATGCTCTGAGGTCACCGTTTTAGCACACTTTTCACTTTTATCTTTTTTGTAGCCGAGTAGGTAAAAAATTATGGGTTCATTACTAAATAAGTTAAGCTGAAGCATTGTATTAAAGTTATATCTCGTTTCCAGTTTCATTGTGGCTTGCGTACTACGTCAAAATAATAATCAGTTTAATTCCAGTGCCCTAAATTTAGCCAATGGACAATCGAGGAATGAAGAACATTTATGAAAACCGACAAATGCTGCTTCAACTGCTTAAACAAGTCACACGATTATCAATGTTGCTCAAAAGGAAAATGCAACAATTTTTTGCAGAAAAAGAATTACCAAATGAAATTCCAATATATAGTATCCAACAACCAGAATACTCCTTAATAACAAAGTTATTATTATCAAATACTGACACTAAATTAACCAACGCTCAACCACAATACTTATTGTGCACATTCCAACCACTTGTCCTACCACGTTACGTATCAGCTACCTCAAATTCTACTCGTTTCTCAAATGCAAAGCTTTTTTATGGAAGCGCCCGTGTAAAATTGGAAAAATCAGCTTTCAGAGTTTAATCAAAAAGGGGTCACCACGTGAGGGAAGCCTCGAGATATTCATTAAACAAAAGTCTGTTAACTTCATTAACCGGTCTTCAGCACTACTGAAAAAGCCCTGGTTGGCAACCAGGGTAATCAAAACTAAGGCGAAACAGAACTCCAATCTATATTCAGCAGTATCACAAGCAATATTGCAACAGATTTCCAAATTAATGCTCTAATCCGGGTTTAGCTTCCGCCAATGGTCTTTACAAAGATTATACAATCCGGAGTACTATATGAAGTTACAGCGCTGCGACTACAACTGCAACTAACTACCGATACTTTATCTATCATGCCACCATTGAAGCCCCAAAAGAGCGTTTTTATCCGAAGCAAGTCGAATTTTTGATCGCCAATTGCTGCTATTCTTTCGTCATCAAAATAAAAACATATTTTCGAAGATTGTAGTTGTTAGATGTAGGATAGGAATCAATGGATAAAAATACGATTGGAAGTTGGCATTGAATGTTATCTCAACTTTTGTTCTCTGTGTGTGATGGATTCATCATGCAACCTCTTATTTTTATTAGCAAGATGGCAACAAATTAAAGTCATTATTATAGATTACCTAAGCAGCTTATAGAAGAAAACTAGATAAGCTAATACACGTACAAATGGGGACTCCTCTTCAGAATCAACCATAAATTTTTTTGGAATGGAGCCTTTAAACTAATTCGCTAAAAGGACAAGAAACTTCCTGCTCAAATGCAAATCCATTGAAAAATGTAAGATAAGCTTGGCTGATACTTCGTTTATTTTCGTAAAAACACCGAAAACACAAACGTTTTGCATTTATTAGCCATCAAAAATAAAGTTGTACCTTTAAATCAGATAACCATTTTCGACTTAAATTAAATGAAGCTATCATGCTCACAAAAAGAGACCGAGAGAAAATTGAATCAAAAAATCTAAGAGAGGTCTGATGCAGAAAATTAAATCAGACCTAATAAGTACAGCTCTAAATGTTTTAGGAGCTGGAAGAAATTTTAGAAGAAAAAAGAAGTAAGCTTTTTAGAATGATGCAGAGAACTAAAGACAATGGGGATAGTAAAATTCTTTAAAGTTTTGTGAAAGTTATAAAAATGTAAAATGCCCAAAAAAAAACTTGCCTTTTGTACAAACAAAATATGTTGAAAAATTGCCGTGCCACTACCTTGTTAACGAAAAGAGGAAAAATACAAATGATTTTCTTTAAGGAGAAATACCAAACAAATGAAAACATCAAAGCTTCAAACACTTTTTTTATGGAATCCCAAAATATTTCCAGAAGTCAATGGTAGATGGAAGATGGTAAATTACTAAAGACTTAAAAGATTAATCCCATATAGGGAAGTAGTCCAGCAACAACCAACCACTAACAATTCATTTAATATAATCGGTGAGATAATAAAATCTTTAGGAATCAACAGAAAAAAGTTTTAATCCAAAAAACATGTTCAACAGTCGCAAGTTTCTTGAAAAAATGATACTAACATTGAAGTTCTTCCTACTTCCATACTTCTTTTAAATCTGCTCTGGAAAAAATTTCGAGGTGCAGCCTTATAAAAAATAATTTGTTTTGTATTTTGGTAAATTTAGGAATATTACAGACAAGTATTAGCAGAGACATTACTAAATATTGAAATATTATCATGGGAAAAAACTGACGTTATGAATGAAAATACGAAAGCTTTAATGGAAGTCTTCAATAGAAATATTGCGTCTACAAAAAAAGCAAGGATAGTATTAAGAAACACTGCTTCTAGGAACCTAAAAACAATTGAAAAGTATCCATTTTAAAGTTTAAATAATTCGAAGTCACAAGGGATTTTTTAAGCAAGACAGAGAGAGGATGTAAGATTCCATGGGAGCACGTTGTGTAAATTAGAAGCTATAGACTAATACACAAGCAACCCAAAAAGTATCTTTTAGTTACCGAAGCAATTGACTTATTATGCAAGGGACATGGTATTTTCTTATTGGAAAGAGGGTAAAATAGTCTTCGGACAAGTTCAAATTGAAAGAGCACCAATTGCTAATCATGCTGCATTAGTAAAAGTGCCTCAGGACAAAAAAAGTCTATGCAAATAAATGTTATGATGAGAGATTTTATGAAAAATTATGCAGTCCGCCAAAATAACCATTGGATCAAAGCAAGCAATAATGAGTCAGATGCGATCATTATTAGATAGCATGGCTGACAGGATTTGAATTGTTCCAATACATCCTGGAGCTCCTATTGAAGAAAATCCCATATAATATGCCTTGAGCCAACCTTATTTTAAAATGAAAGCTGATCCAAAAATCTCTTTACCTATCAGAAAAGAAGACAAAATTCAATGGTAAATTGTCAAAGCTGGATGACATAATTCAGAAATAGTGGAAATACCAACGATAACAGTAGATGGAGTAGCTTTAGAATATATAATAGGAATGTGCAACAATCAAACAATCGATCAAATAAAGTCATATTTTCATTGTTTGGAAGGAAAATTGTTATAAAGGCCTAGTCAGAATGAATGCACCTTCAATAAATTTAACCAGACAAGAAACTATTAATTTAGATGGAGCTTGCATGATGGAATACTTGGGCTTTGAGGTAGCCGGTTTCAAATATCAATCAATAAAGCGGAATTTTTCCAGAAATAGTGACATGGTGATTTCAATAACAATGAATAAAGGGTCTTCTTGCCAAACTTACAAAATATAGCGTCTTACAGTCATTGAAATTTCCGTCAAACTAGAAGTAGAGAAAGATGGCAAGCCTCTTAACAAATGAAAGCTGTAGTAGAAAATAATTTTTCACTGTTATTAATTTGTGATGAAGAAGAAGTTAAAGAGGTAATGTCAGACTTTCATGAAACAAAAATATGGTATATTACCTCTTGTAGAGGAAGCTGAAATTGAATAATACCAACGGTTAGTACGTTTCTCTGACCAAAGTTACTAAGTAGCCATGCCAAGAGAGGAAATCATGTTAGATCCTTCTATTAATTGTTCTCATGAAGCCGCATTTGATTATTAAAGCCGAAATGTTAAAAATATTATAAGAAATTGCAAAAAAAATTATTCCTGAAAAAATGAAATCATATCAGAGGGGATTTCAAAAAACTTAGTGGTATAAGTTACTTCCTCTGCAAGAAGTATAATGAGAACCATGCTTTCAAAAGGAAGAGTTAATAAATACATGAAAACTGCTGCCTACCAGTTTGCAAACGGAAAAATTTTAGCAAATCAAATTTTAGCAAGAAATTCCCATACGAACTTATGATTTCACAGTCTATGGATTTCAATTCAATTTAACTTCGGATAGTGGGTTCATCACCCTCTCTGAATCTTTAACAGTAAATGATGAGGTCACTAACCTTGAAGAAAAACGTATCAAAATAATAAATCACATAGAGTCACTCTTAAGAGGATATAATTTAGCGCTAGCAGAAGGATGTGATCATCCAGTAAAAACTATCAACTCTCTTACAGGCAAAATACCTATAGATGGAGAAACCTACCACTTGTTGAGAGGTAGAATAACATATTGCTGTACGAAAAATATAAATGCAAAATATGAATATTAAATATTGAATATAAAGAAAGGGATGGTGCACGAGCTGACAGAGAGAGAAGACAACTCAATATTTGAAAATCGCCTCAAAAGAATGTTGATGGACGACTCTACGAAGTTCATAATAGACATAACTGAGGATTCAGATGACAACAACCACCATCTTATTGGTCAGATAGATATGTTGGATGAAGAATTAATTGAAACAACTCAGGATTAGCGGTTCATGATACGTATGTTTAAGTACACGCCAACAGGTGAATGTTCCGCTTTCACAAAACAAAAGATTACCAGTCCATGCATTAGCAAACAAAACCAATAAAACGTGAAAAAGCACTAACAGAAAAAAATTATCTAGTACTCACAGAAAAATTGTAGACAGAAGCAACTAAGTCAAATATTTGTTCCATCTCTTGGACGGAGCCCAAACTAACCATTCAATAATTTGAACAATTTTAATAAGCTATTCGGTTGTTTTAATATGATATCACCTTATATATATATATATATATATATATATATATATATATATATATATATATATATATATATATATATATATATATATATTACTATATTGATAAGATCGAAATCTAATCTAAGCCCAAAATCTAAGTGTTTTTATGGTTGCTAGTTTAAAAATGGTTTTTACTTTAGTGTTTATATATATATATATATATATATATATATATATATATATATATATATATATATATATATATATATATATATATATATATTATATATATATATATATATATATATATATATATATATATATATATATATATATATATATATATATATATATATATATATATATATATATATATATATATATATATATATATATATATCATAATATAAAATGTAATAAATAATTTACGATTTATAACATTTTGGTCACAACAGATGACACAATTTCGAACGCCTTTTATTACTTTTGGAATGTGACACGTCACTTTGTTCTAGTGTCTCTTCGCTAAATTTACGATCGGTCAACGATAACAGTTGATCTTTTGAACTATTACTTTTCATATCGATTGACGTTTGCTGTTTTGTTGAGCCCAAATTTTTATGTGTTGATGTTTCTGAATTATTATTGATTTGATGTGTTGCCCCACCACCACCATGCTGATGATGATGCGATGATTCAGTGCTGCCCCCATGATGTGTATCAAAAGTACTGTTATAAAATGATTTAGCCAATTTGGCCTTTACAACTTTTCCAATATTGCTCGATTTTCGAAGACTACTAAATTTTGGTCGACGTTCATGCGACGGTGTATGATGTTCGTCTTTTTGGTCATTGTTGTGGGTACAATTCAGCGTGGTTACGGTGAATTCGATGTCTTTGATTTCGTCGGAGCACGCTGTAAAAATAAAAAAGGTAATGTTAATCAAGGTCATTTTTAAGGTTATCTAAAGGTAGGGTAATTTTCGTATTTAAATAGTATGAAGGGGCAATATTTTTTTAAGTCTGAAATATAGATTTTTCGCTCTTTGGTTTGTGGAAGCAATAGCTATAGGACAAAATAAAGGAAAACTTCAGAAGTATCGTAGGCCAAGTTTAGCGTATGCTTAGCGACAGGCACTATTTTCAAAGGTGGCAGTGTTATCCTTAATTAAAAACAATAAGTAGAACTGTTTGCTAACTTTTGAGCAGCAGTCTATGTAGTTCTTGCGTTCAATGTCTCGTTACTCAATTCATACAGCGCTGCGTTCAATTTGACTAAATTCACAGTGAATAAGACTGTTCCCATGATGGTCTTCTACACATTTTATTTTAGAAGTGTGTTAACCGGTTCTCGGGTGGCTATGATGTTCAATAAAAGTCTTGAATGTGGCATTTTTTAAGATACTTGAAAAACGTCCGTTATACATAAAATCTGGTTTTTCTATATTAAACCATTTATTTCAACTGTGCAGCATGGACTTTAATCAGTATCTAGTAACGTGATTTCTGCTGGGTTTTGTTTCGTGCTACTAAATCCAAACTGGAACTTTAAAACGAAATTATTAATTTCAATCAAAATTGATTGTTCGCCTATCAATCCTGAGAAAATATGGCATAAATTGCCAAAATCTAGTAAATCCATGATGGTAAGCCTATATTAAAACTTAGAAAATAGTGCCATAAATTGACATTGCCAAAATTCAGAAAATCCATGGTGGTTAGCCTATTAAAACCAGGGTTGGAAGAAAAAAAACCAACCTGGCATGTTTTTTTTTGGGTTATTTTGTTTGCATACATTAAAACGAAAGTGCCTGTAGACACCTAACAAAACTGATAAAAATTACTTACAGGTACATGCTCCTCCTATTCTAGGCATGCTTAATTTTTTTAGTGCAATCATTGTGATACGGATACCGAAATTTTCTCTTACTATTGGGCCACCAGATAAAAAACAAAAACTAAAAGCTGATACTCAATCATCTATAAAAGAGTATGCAATAAAAACTTATTTATAATTCAAAAAGAAAAATTGGACAAAATATTGACAAAAAAACCATTACCGGATAAAAACCTTCTTGAAGTAATTTAATACCTGAATTAAAGGTTTCAACGTTAACGCCAATATTGGAACTTCAAATTACCCACTTACCGCGTGTTCAGTTCTTACCGGCACTAATAGTTATATAATAAGTGCAGAGGACGCCTGTTCAGAAAAAAAACTTCGGAATATAGTGTTGATGTGGCAGAAAAATCAATGGACTTCATAAGAACAAAATATAATAAAGAAATATTGGCCTGTTGCACGAATAACGAAAACTAAAATGAAAAAAATGAAAGACATTTTAGAAAAAAGTTATAGAACCTTCATTTATGGATGCCTAGTACACTTGTTCAATCTTTTGTAAAATATAATTCCAGTAGAAATTAACAAAAAATAATAAGCGTGCAAAGTATTTTAGAAATCATCATCAACCACACCGATGGCTGAAAGAAAAATTTGGAGTTATACCGCAATTGTCAAGTGATGTAAAATGGAATTCTTATTAGGACTGCTTAACAACATTTACGCTCAAATAAGATCATATTGATGGCAATATTCAAATGCTTCCTCAAATTAAAATAGCGTTAGACGTTTTGCAAGGTGATTCCTTTAATAAAAAAAGAACTTTAATAGAAAAGCGAATGAAAATTGTTCTAACTCCGGTTCAATATTTGATACATCCCCACAGATGTACACCATAAGTCCAAACAGGCTTCCGTATTTGCTTATAAAGCAAAAGTTATTAGGAAGTGATAGATGGGAGTTTCTTCCCAGTAACCAATACATTTTATTGTATTTTAATCCCAACTCGTCTCTTTTCTTTTTTACATGAGCTTTCCATCGAAGCTTATCGTCTAATGTCATACCAAGATATTTGGCAGTATTTGCATGTGGTATTTCTTGATTATTTAAATATACTAGTTTATGTACTAATCTCTTGTTCGTAAAGTCGACATGTACAGATTTAGTTTCGTTTAATTTTATGCGCCATTTTTTTGTCCAGTTATGTATCTGCTCTATGGTGGTTTGTAATTTCTCTGTTGTATCTGAGTTGTTATCACCTACTACCATGATAGCTGTGTTATCGACAAAAGTGGCTATCATGTTGTTTTGTGGGGCTGGAACATCTCGGGTGTAAAATAAGTACAGAAGTGGCCCAAGTACACTTCCTTGTGGAATTCCAGCCCGAAATATCCTTGCTTAAGCCTGAAATATCTTTCTGTTATATATGATTCCAGTATTATGCTGCACTGTTTAGGTAGGATTAATTTGAATTTGTAGATTAAACCTTCGTGCCAAACCTTGTGAAAGGCCTGCGCTTCATCAAGGTACTGCGGAACAGACTTTTCTCTCTTCTAAAGTCTTTTCAATGATATTGGTTATTCTATGCACTTGATCAATAGTCGAGTGCTCACTGCGAAAACCAAATTGGTGATTCGGGATTAGGTTATTTTTTTCTAGTAGTTTTTCAAAGAGTTTAGACGTTATCGGCAGCAACGATCTAGGCCTATATGATGTTATTAGAATCATGATAACCTCAGCCACTTTTCAAAGTTTTGGCACATATTCTAACCTAAATGCAGCATTTATGATATTAGTTAACTTTAACGTAGCTTTTCTTGGTAATTGCTTTAATATTTCTCCGGTAATCAGGTCAAACCTTGGTGCTTTCTTCAAGTAAATTGTTTTTAATTTCATTTGCTACTTCAGTAGATGAAGTAGGTGTGATCTCTTCGAGAATTTGTATTATGTTTTCATCCAATGTTTCTCGTAATTGGCATTCATGAGGTTGAAATATATTTTCAAGATGATTAGCAAATCCTTCTGCTTTTTTTTTTGTTTTTCCTTGCCCATGTTCCATCAATTTTCCTGATAGGATGGATTGGCATTATTAGCCAATAGAGTTTTAGTTGCTTTCCAGAGCGAATAATCCGTATTACTGTCATTCGTCAACTTACTTAAGTAGAAATTAGCTGACACATTTTTTAACTTCTGAATTTCTCTTGTTAATTGCTGAGTAAGATTGTTTAGTGTTTTTTCTCTTGTGGAGCACTAGTTTGGTGCCTTTTTTCTGGACTTGTGTTTACCCTTAAGGAGATTTCTAATCTACTTTGCCATACTGTTTGTTGAATATCCGTAATGAACTTTTCTACTTCTATGTCCAGTTGATCCATAGTTTTTAACGGAATTTTCAAAAGTATTCTTTGTTCAAGGTGTACTTTGAAACTTTCCCAATCCGTATATTTGTTGGTTAATACTGGATTATTCCTTTTTTTGGATGATATACGCTTAGAGTTAGGACTATTAGAGAATGATCTGAGCTAATATCTTGCCGTTCTCTTCGAGTTTCATAAAATTATTAGAAATATTTTTGGTTATAAAAAAATCGATCAGGTCAGGTATTTTTCCTGGGTTGGTTGGCCAATATGTTGGTTTTCCTGTTGAAATGGATTCACATCCATTTTCTTTAATGGCAATCAGTAATTATTTCCCTTTAGTTGTAGTAAATCTTGAACCCTAGTAAGTATTCTTTGCATTAAAATCACCACCTATTATGAACCTTTTTCCCAGACGCTTGAAGAACTCTTAGTATTGTTTGTTTTTGATAGAATGTCTTGGTGGACATTACAATCTTGCAACAACAATAGGAAAGTTGTTGGTTTTTATATAAACTACTGTGGCCTGAATTTCTTCTTTTTCATACTTTGCTTCTTCAAAATGTTGGATATTTGCATACTTTGCTTCTTCAAGATGTTGAATTTTTTGATACTTGCACTTCCTGCTTGGACTACATTAATTGCCTGGACTGCTTGTAGTTCTTGCTGATACCTAAACAAACCATTAGCCCTAACCATGACATGATTTTCATTGTGCTGTTCATTTCTGTGTAGATTTAAACCCAAATTAAGCTCCCAATGCTCTATCTTCCAATTTTTGTAGCCTCTCATCAAATTTTGTTAGTTTCATGAGAATATTTTGTAATGTTTAACTGATGTCCACATTTAGCGATTTTTGCTGGGGTTTATTAACTACGCCTCTCGTTGCGTCGGCATATGTAACATCTTCAGTTCTTAGTTGGCCGCCATGTGGTTGCCCTATGGTTTTCTTGTTTTGCCATTTGAATTTTAATTTTCTGGATTTCTTTTGCAACAATACATCCTTGATAATTAAGAGTAAATTATGAAAACAACTTTCGTCGTCCCAGTATTTATCTGCCGTAACTACCAAAATCCGATTTTCAAATTTTCCTTTGGATCAACATAATTTGTTTTTGCTCTTTTCAACGCTTTAATCCGTGTTGTTGTCCATGGTACTTCAAACTTTAATAATTATTTTTATCGTATGTCCTTTTTTTAGCGATACTATAGGTGACAAAATGGAAAACTAAAATATATTTTAGAATGTTGTAAATTCGGTTTGATCAATTTTTTGTCGTAAATCGTAATTTTTAGTTTCAACCACTTTTTTGTCGTAAGTCTAACCAATCATTTATCATTATTTTATCACGTGATCCAAAAATATATAAAGAAAAATTAAACTTTTGCTGGTTAAAGATGAGCAGCGAATGATATAACTTCATCCCTAATCGGCATATTAGAGCCGTTAGTAAGAGGTAACCCAGATGGAATCAAAATAATAATGTGGAGTGATTATTACATACCACAAAACAGGAATGGCTAAACCTCGATGACACTTGTAAGTTTCTTAATTACACATCCTAATTTATCAAAAAGAACAAAAATTTTCAGAGCGAAGACATACAAATATTCAAGAAGTGGCATATTAACATATACAGTCCGATTTCTATATTATAACTGAAAAAATCTTAAGTTATCCAAATGTATCATTAGACATCTACCAAATGAAAAAGATAGACTTTTCTAATTACACAAATCGAAAATTTTCAAAATCCCGAAAATCCCAATTAATTGTTATAAATGCAGAGCCTATCAAAACTGAGAAAATTATGCCACAAAACGAAATGGCCAAAATCCAGAAAATCCATGATAGTTATAGCATATCAAAACTATAAATGAACTCATGTTCCAATTTACTTCGAGACAAAGTACATAGTTTTCCCGTAATCATTCAAAAATACTAATACTTTTACAATAACTAGTAAGCCTCTAATTATCAATTCTGTGGCTTGCAAAAACATTGCTTCCAAGTACAATAACCGAAACCACGCGTCCATGAACGTGAACGTTTGTATTTGTAATTTTTTCGTTTTTCGACGGATTTAAGTTTTCAGTTCAGTGACCCACCCGTTTAGCTGCATTTAACGACAAAAATTATAATACAAAAAAAAAACACTCACCTGAAAACTCTTCAACAGGTTTATCAATTGTGTCATGATCAATCCATGTCAATCCCATTTCCACCTTTTCCGCCAAATCCTGCCAATGCTGACGATTTTCCACTGTACCCTCGTATAATGGTTTTATCCAAGGAAACGTCTCGGACAATACTCGATACAGTGGCAAACATATTACATCAATAAAACCAACTTGCATCTTGGGTAATTCATCTTTGCGTTCCCTGTAAAAAAAATAAAAAATATTTAGCTACATTTATCATACTAAAATCCGTATTCTTGTGATTTCTTTTCAGCATCCACTCAATAATGGCTATAATATATATTACGAGTATATGGTCCTCTATCATATTATAATTCAACATAATATATTTTTATATATTTTCAAAATTAAATTACAAAGTAAGATCCTAAAATAAATTTCTTTTTTATTCACCAGTACGGAAAATCAGACAATCATTTTCTCTATTGTCCTTTTTTATGGTTTTGGTTTTTGTTGTGCTAGACTATGGCAGAGAAAAAAATCAAAATTAAAATAAAAATCAAATTTATTGAAGGTACACCTTTCTCCAAAAGGATATATTCATATAAGAACTATAAAAAGCATACTTTTAAAAAAGTTTTTATGTTTGGTTTTTAAGACAGCAAAGGATCGATTTATGTTTTCTTGGTCGTTGATGTTATATATTTACATGGTGAATTATTTAAAATGATACAAACAGTTTTTTCCAGATTCTTGCTTTTTTTTGAGTTTTTAAGATTTTAAGTAAAAAATCTAGCTTTAATGGCAAGTATTTTATTTTTGTGTTAAGGAGGGAGATACCACGCATTTTGTACGGTCATCTTTCTTTGGGGGTCCAAAATTATCAAGTCTTCTTTCAATTTTTGTAATTTTTCAAGGGACCTTTTTTACACTCTGGTAAAGTGTTTACAAATTTGAATTTGCTTTCAGAATGCCCTTCGCATATTTTCTTCGATCATGTCTTGCTATCTTGTTTACTTGACGCACAAAAACAATATGCCCAACTTAAATAGTTCACCCGGTAAATAAATTTATAATAGTATAAAGTATTTAATTTATTACATAAATCGGTCCATTCAAAACTTTTTGTGTTGTTTTGCGTTTTTAAAAACTTTTAATGGAGTGGAAGAGATTAATTCGTTTAGAACTACAACAAAAAAAAGTTTAGCTTTTCAATTTTTGAAATGAAAATTTAATTTGGTTGGCTTGAAAATAATAAACATTTGGTAGTACTTTCATTATTGATGTATAATAGATAATTAATGGAGATAATGAATAAAACCAAAAAATCCAATAAAACACAAAATGGAAGTTAAGGTGATTATTGTTATGAATGTTAAATTTACACAAACAAAAATTAATTACATTCTGGCCAATTTTTATAATAACTTTCAAATGCTAATAATTTATACATTATATTGTCGAATCGCAGTTAAACTCTTTATAAAAGCAGCATCATTTAGCTGGGACTGAATGAAATGGAAAAACGGAAAGACCATTGCAATGGTTGGCTTGTTTTCTGAATACTTATGTAAGTTTTCATCTCTTCATGTTATGAAGTTTGTTGTATTCAAAGGCTCTCAATAAGAGAAGTCTCGGACTTGTAATCAAATTTAAATTTGTATCTAAACATCTTCTCTAGAATATTTTAAAAACCCTTTTAAATATTTTCGTAACTACTTGCAATTAAACTTTAAAGCGCATAATTAGATGTAAAATAGTTCAAAAGACCTACAGTATCCTTTTACTTAACTACGGCAAGTGATCAAACAGTTACATCGTGGTACTGGCAATTCGAATCCAAAAAAACGTTTCAAACGCTCTTGTGTAATGAACTGTTATTTATAGTTGGAATGTTAAAAGCAGTTTAACGGTATTTTCTCAATTTCGAAAGAGTAACGATGGAAACTCGTAAGAATCTTGTATCCAAGAGTAGATATGATGTGACGTAGGCGATCACTAAACATTTTTTGTTACTATTATTGCGGAAACTTTAATAGTAAGTCCTATGTAGGTGACTTAAGGTATGTAGGGCCACTTAGGTGAGTCTAAACTACAAATTGAACCTTGGTAAAAATTCACTTAATTATTAACTTTACAAGAACCATTACAGATGCATATACCGATTGCTCCCAAAAAATGTCCAAACTTAGAAATTATTATGAATGATGCAATAGGTTTTTCGGTTAATCTACACCTGATCTATTGAATAAACTATTACACTACTAGGGTGACAAATAGATTCGAAGGTTTAAGGGAGTAAATAAAATAATAGGACATTTTCAAAGGAAAATAATTGGAACAAAAAAGCTCGTATACCGAGATCAAAACCTTAGTACGCAAAAATCAATATTAGTATGATTTTTCTAAAACTGTCAAATTTCAATTTTGCAAAACTTTTTTCTGCTAATAAAAATTAAGTAAGAGTTTTTCCAATAACGTAAAGTTAGCTTTGAGCGATAAAAGTCTTCCGGTTTGTTGGTTGGTTAGATTTTTCATTATTTGATTACGACTTAATTCAACGGATACTGGCACCATTATTAGATTTAATGGTCGCCGTCTATGTAAAAGCTTTGCTGGCTATTTACCACGGCAAGCAACTTTTAAAGCATTTTTTTACGGTTTTACTCATCAGCAGAACTTTAGCAAATGATGTTTTAAAAGTATAAACAAACCGCACACCTTGCCCGTTTCACCTTGCCCGATCATTGAAATGGTGTAGAGTCAGATGTTTCGATTGAACCGAGTTCAATTGAAAATATGGTTTGTTGAGTCTGCACATATTTTGAACCTTGGAGAGCGAAAGCCCAACACTAAAATTTTTGGTGTTGTGACTCTGGTCTCTAGATTGTGTTTCCTTACAAACTCAAATGCTCTGCCGTATAAAACTTTGTTCTTTGACAGGTAATAATAAGTGTTTTTTTTGTCGACTTGTACATAGGCTTATTGACTTTTGATAACGTTATTGACGAAAACACAGTAAAGTGCTCTGAAAACCGCAATCCAATAAGGAGAAAGACTAGACTTACTGCTCTTCGCAACTGAGAATTCAGTTCATACCTCAAACATTATTAAGATACCCCACGTATTCAATATTCTTAACTGGGAATGGATATTTGTCTCTTTTGTAACTTGTAACTTTCTCCATCAACCATTAAAAAATATTAGAAGCACTTGATACGCTGAAATTTTACCACTGATGCTAGAGAAAGCCAGCTAATGAATTAATTACAATTAACTTTTTGGACTCCTCTGATACCTTGACTTGGAGAAAGGCATCGTTTAGATAATCTTTGGTAAACAAGCGTTTTTCTTGTCGATTTTGTGAAATAACTTCTCAATGCACAAAATCGAATATCTATCAATTTAGATTTGTGGAATGATGGTTTTACTATTTCCGCAAGTTCATACTTGTAATTAAAATTCTATAATTTCATGACTTAAGCGTATCGACCAATCCATATAATCTATACAAATCTCCGAAGCACTTTTGACAAGGTCCTGTTATCTAGCACACACTGGCTAGATTCCACCTTTTTGACGTTTTTTCCCTCTCTATTATCAACAGTGACAGATTGCAACAGTTTTTGCCCTACATCACTTGCACTTAAGTGGCCTTTAAGTGGAACTTTTGTATCCAGGAAGTTTTTCTTAAATTGCTTTTATACCAAATCTTCAAAGTTTTCTTATTGTGCTTAACAAGGTGTTTAAAAGGGTATCTTAAGAATTTCTGTTCGTGCCGCTTACGACATCCCTTAAAAATTTAGTTTTAGTGGTATATTTATGACTTTTAGTGGTATATAAATTAGATTTTCGGCGATTATATGACGTATTGGTCATAAAACGGTTAATTCAATTGATTTAAAATCAAAATTGTATTAATTTTAAAGTTTTGTATCAAACAAAGTGGAAATGAATTAAATTTTGGGCGAACGGTTAATTTAATTGATAAAACGGTTAATTTAATTGATTTGTAATGTTTAATCAATCAGCGTTATAACAACTAATCCAATTGTTCCGTATCAACCACCTTAACTTTCTTTCATACACATACAATATGTATAATAGTGATGACTACTTAATGATATTTGGTCATCTTTATGACTTTAATTGTTAAATAAATTTATCTAATTTGAATAAAACGTGACGATTAACTTTTCTACGTTAATTAGTGTCAATTGTTTTATTATCATATGTTTGTGACACAAATGATAAACATATCACGTAAATAGACCGATAATTAAATTTTAATTAAATTTACATAAAAATGCTATTAAATTAGAGATAAAAAAAGCATACCAATTGAAATGATAGTTAATCGATTGGTTTTGTAAAATTGTTAGATAGTAGGTGTTGAGGTGCTGCCAATGTTGAATGATAGCGGCGTTGCTTGGTTTTATTCATAATCTTTTCTTATTCTGGTTTATAAAGGTCGTTTGAAGGTTAAATTATTTTTTCATTTGTCAGCTCTGTTATAATGTCTGATTTTATGCCGTCACCAATTCTGCAACAATAGGTATGAATTTTATTATTCTTATGCGCCTTGCCATGGAAGATGGATGGTTTAGCCCATGATGTTTGCTCTCCAATTTGGGTTCATGATATTTCATTGTTATATTGGTATCATAAACAAAATGAGAAACACTCATTCACCAACTTAACGGGAAGTAAAGGTATCGTAGAAAAGCTTACAATTAAACAAAATGTTACTAAAAAAGAAAAAGCATAAAAGCAAAAATTGTGCAAAATTTAAGTCTCAATATTTTTTTAAGAGAAAAGTCTCGTATTTCAAAAACTCGAACCAGCAACCGATATAGAGAGAAAATAATGATGTACTCTGCAATCACATGGTGCTAGAAGTCTATATGCCGAGAATTATCGTGATAAATTTTCTTGAGGAATACCTAATAAAAATGTTTTGGAAGCTACTAAATTAATGATACATTTTTAATTTTTCTCACAGAGAGCGCTGTTTTTTTTTGTTTATTGATAATTGCGATACAATTTCCGCTGTGATAAAGTTGTTTTGCAACATTTGAATCTCCAAACGCGTTCCGTTACATAGTCCATTTTGCGTAAAGATTGGGAAGCAACATGATGATTGTGCCACTCTTAGGTGCTAGGATGTGAGGTTGCATTCCTCAAGGTGCTTGATCGTACAATAATTGTGGTGTATAATTCAAGACATCAATCGAATCAGAACTATAATAAACTCAAAGTCAATGGCGATCTCGGTGAAACGTAAGATTTGAAACTGGGATAGCATTACCTGCACCGTAAGTTGTATGAATTGAATCGGTTTTTACTTCCCAAAGCATGCAGTAAGTGATGGAAAGCAGATTGTGATTTCTGAAAAGCATTCGATTTCATCGAAAATTCGCAAAAGAACATGCAAAAAAACATGCATTCGAATTTCCGTAGCCTGTTTGCTGTCGACAACGTAAAATTTAGTATATTACCTGACCATTTACTGGTTGAAAATGACTGGATTTTTAATATAAATTTGATTATGCATTTTGAACACGCATGGTCTTTTTCCACGTGCTTAACAGACAATTTGTTGATGCATATTAGTGCCAAACGTTGAATGCACCGCAACTATGATCACTCAGTTGAATTTCGTTAAAATGGAATAGGCCCTGACTAAACATTTTGCTTGGAGGTTCTTAATTTGTCTAACTTCTATAATATTTTCCACAAGTTGGAACCTGGTTTGACCATCTCCCTCCCATTTTCGATGGCTGGCTTCAAAACTAACAGGTTTAAGCATTCTTTTTTCGAATTGTGTTTTTAGGTCTTCGTTCTTTTGTTTCATGATTTTTGTCTACGATGATTTTTGCCACTCATTTTTTCTTTATTACAAAAATAATTTACTATACCAGACGAAATGTGGCTTACAAATTAATCATAAAAACTTTTTTCAATGATACGAACTAAAAAACGAAGTAGCTGCGAATCGGAATAGAAAACTTTTCGGTGTTTAGACATTTGCTGGCTAACACCTTTATCAATCATGCTACTGAACTACACAAAATTATGATGTAATTGGGCAATATATTGTCAAACTTTGAAGCGTGACGTACATCGAATAATTATAAATAGGCTAGAGGAAACTCCTGGTTACCAAGTGCCCTAAACCATTTAAATCAAAGACCATCCTCCTAAGTTTAGGCCTGAAAGAACACGATTAGGATAAATAAATTAATTTCCTAATTTTTAATTTTAAGGCATTATTAAAATCTGGTCATTCAGAAGCAGTTCCGAGAATTTCTTGAGCGAGAAAGAGTGACATAGACTTGTTAATATGAAAATTTGACTGGTTAAAGTTGTATTGCTCCATTGTCAAAGGATTGATCATGCGGTTTGTTTATTGTAATTGCTTATGCCAGTGATTGGAAATAGTTTCGCGCCTCATTTTCGTTCTATTTTCGTTTTTTCTAAACGTGCTGTTTTCTATATTCTGAAGCTTTCTTGTTTTCTTGTTCATGCCTAATTTGGAACCTAATTTGTAAGTCAAATTTTGAACATGATTTGTTGTAACTAGATTTGTTGAAACCTGCGATTAATGAAATTTGTTGGTTTATTGTGTCTAAATTGCGGATTCTCGCCATGGTCGAGTCAGGTGTATTCCCTTATTGAAGATTTCTTTGTCGCACGAAACTGCTTTGAAAAGGTCTTCTTATCTTTTCCACTCTCCATGCAAGTAGCGATTCGCCATTCCTATAACCATGTCCATGCATGATGCATGTTATGGTGTTTTAATGCAATCGTGTAATTTGATTAACATCGAGATCTACTGTGCTTGTAAATTTCTTCCGTGCTCGTAATGTTATTATGATAGGCACGTGACGTAATCGTTAAAAATTTTGACCACGAAATCTGCTCGATCAGATATGGATTCGTCCACTTGCAAAAATGTCGTTGAAAGCAGTGTTTTGGAAAAATTTTCACTGTATTCACGCATTACACTTTCATATTTCACGGCGAACTTTCCAACAATGACGGAAAATCATGGCCATTGCCGAATTTTCTATGTGGTCAGTAAGTCTTTAATAATATTCTGCTTGTAGTTAATTGCTGATGATGCGTTGATGAATATAATTAAAATTTTCAGCTTACAGTACACTAGCAGATAAGAATTGATGATTTAAGGTTGCGAAAGTCTTCATGTACTAATTCACAGATTATATTCTTCCTTAGTCGCAGTTTTCGAGGTGACGTACTGTACTTTGGTAGCATTCACCCATGTTGAATGAACTTGAGGTTCTGGTTAACTTTCATACTACCATCTTCTTGCCTGCCATCCATATGGATTCAATAGTAGAAATAAAATTGATTTCAAATTGGGGCTGAGAATATTCATATTAATGATACATTATACAGTTGCTGGTTAAAGTGATGATTTTGGCAAAACACCATTTAAACCTGGTTTTTTGTCAAAATCATCACTTTGACCAGCAACTGTATACACCAGGTATTTCCGTATCCTAAAATATCCTGCTTATTATATAAAAAACTTGACCATAAATCTTAAACATTTATGATCCTTTTCCCTGAAAGAACCTTTTTTGCTTCGACCGATGCGGATCAATTTGATAAAATGTATGGTTTGATAAAATATTATCTGAATAATTAAGGATACTCCAGTATATTTTCACTCGAACCAACTACTTTTTCTTATACATATTATATTTTGCTTTTTCGGCAGCAAATGGTTAATTTTCCATCCGAAGGACAATCAACAACAAAACTTTGTTAATGTACTTAACTAGCAAATTTCAACGTACCGCAACTTTAAGTACGGTCACTTATGTTTTATCAAATTAAAATGTCTCCTGACTAAAGATTCGACTTGCAGGTGCTTGATTTGAATGACGTCTACGTGTCCATAAGTTGAGCATTAGTTTCTTCATCTCTATTGCCGACGACTGGCATCTGTATATACTATCATACAACTGTATAATAAATCCAGCGCTAACTGATTTTATCGACGGCATCAAGTTGGCAATGAGTAATGGAAAAATAAGGCTTTGGTTACTTTCTGTCTCTCTGAGTGAATTTCATTTAATTGCCAAGGGGGTGGGCTCTTAGGACAATACTTAAGTGGATATATTGTTTGACTACTTGAGATCATGTGGAAGTTAAGTGACTTTTAACTAAGAGTAGTCTTGGACAATGTGGTGGATGGAACGTAAGTCGAATGAATTTCATCGGCTCCGCAACCTATTAAAGCACCCACTTTCTGTCCGCTGTGCTGGTCATGTTTTAGGCAGAAGTCAGCGGTGGGTGGTCTCGAATGGATGTATATCAGGTTTATCCATGAGAGACTCGCAAGTTCATGTACGACATTCATGTGGTGGCTACTTAGTTAACTAGGAATCTTCTTAGGCTAATGTACAGCGCTGAAGGAGTAAACATTACACAAATTCACAAGTCACGGTGGAGCAGCATATGCCAAGGAATGACTGGTTAATGGGTCAACAAATCAAACATAATAAAACTGAATAATAATAAAAATGAATAAAATTTAAACAAACGAGACAGGCATTCTCAAAATTCAATAGAAAAACGGATGGTAGCTTAAACCTTAAAGTTGAAGTTACCAACGAAACAATAAGGGTCTTGCAGGCGGCGGTGCCGGACACCAGTGGAAGCCGGGGGCTTGCCGTAGCAAAAGGGAGCTTGAACCGTAAAGGGTAAGCTACCTTCACAGTAGGTTCAGTAAACGCGGCCTTAGTACCTAAGCCGGAGACTGGCTAGAAAGTTGTCCCAGAGGCAAGGTGGCGGTATAGAAACCAACGCTAGACAGGTTGACTGTCACCCCTGACTGCTAAGAAAGAACAGAAGGAATCTCTGGCATGGACAAAGGTTACCTTCTTTGGCAACAATTCGGTGAAGGCACCAGCAGAGTCAAAAAGTGACGTCCTTAAGGAGCATCCAGTGATAATAGCCGACATTGACAGGAGTCAAGAAAATGGGAGTATCACTCTTGATAAATGGAGACTAAAGTATAACGCACTAAGCTCCATTTTCCTATCGATCCTCGGAGAAAACCCGGAGCCACCTCCATCTTGTCCCAGATGGCACCAAGGGCGCATGAAGCTAACAGCGTGCACCGATCAAAGATCGTCAAACCTTTATCGTCTGGCCGTAGCTAAGGTAGGGAAAGTGTGGGGAGGCGAGAAGCTGGCAGTGGTTGAAAGGAACAACATTCCTAGCAGTCCAAGGGCATGCGTCTGGCTGCGAATGCACGCGTCTGGCTGCCAATCGAGCCATCCTGTCCGGATGAAATAATTCGGATAATTCGGGCAAGCAATATTGATCTTCCGACGAACAATTGGAAGATCACTAAACAAGAGGAGGCGAAGGGACAATCTATGTAGTCCATTTTAGAGGTGAACAAAGGGTCCCTAGCCCCTCTAGCTAAGACAAAGGATTCGGCTTCGGGTCGATTACCCTAAAGGTATTTAAAAAGGAAGAGGAACTAAAGGATGACTGGTTCTAACATGCGGGACGTTAGGAGCTCAGCGATGAAGCAATTAACGGATATGAGTAGTATGGATGGTATGTATAGTAGTATGGTGGTTACAGAACCCTGCTTCATTAGAGAGCATGTCAGGAGGCTTGTGATAATGGCAAATGACTTCTATAGAAGCTGTATGGATGAAGAGGAGGAAGAGGCTGTGGGTCACTTCCTCTGCTCATGCCTGGTGCTAGCTTACAGATGGTACAAACATCTGGGCAAGTATTGTTTCGACGGCCTTATGGATTTTGAGAACTGCAATGTGCGAGATATCTTACGATACATAAGTAGCTCTGAATGGTTCCAATGAAGATGAAAGGGGAGAAGATTCTTTGGTATTACAATGGACCGTCAACGTCAACATCTAAGTGTTCATTGGGCAAATGAAAGAATGAATGTTAGGAAAAATGTCAAGTCAAAGAAAAGGAATATTTCGAATTGTGCCGTGCTCTTTTGAAATCTCCGGTTTTTTAGGAAAATCAAGGGAGACACTTTAAAGATACGAACGAGTGATTGAATCATGGAAATTGAAAAGAATATGTGCATACTCGTCATTTGAATGAAACGAATCTGTGTGAAATTTGTTCTCAAGAGTTTTGGAGGTTTTATCTTACATGCTTTGAATAAAGGCAAAATAGAGTAAGATTTCGGTGTACTCGGGAATGGAAGATCTCTAACAGAGTTCCTTCAAATGGATAATAGTGTATTTACGGGCATTTATGAATCTTTAGAATAAACGATATACCACCAGAATGTGGATCATGAATAAACGAAACTCCCAAAGTATTAAAATGTGTGAAGTCATTAAATGATCATTACGTAGTTTTGCACAAAAAACGAGATCGAACTTTAGTATCCAAATTTCTCAGTTTCTGTTAGTATTAACGAGTCTGCAGTAAAATATATAATAACAAGTATTAAAAAGCAAGGCACAATTGATTGGACAGTGGTAGTAATCATAAACTTTAAGAAATGAGAAATTTTATGAAGTGAGGAAACACCAACTAGCTAAAGTTATGCAAAGTGTCAATAAGATATCCTGTGTGTGATTACTATAAAACCTTTAATGAAAAAAAAATAGGCGACGCTCGCTCGTGATGATAAACACAAATATGACCTTTGCATACAAAACGATTAAAATGACTTTTATTTTAGGTTGATGCGACCTGAATGTAATTATAGAAATATTTTTTTATCCTATATGCACATAATTTAATAAAACTATTCAAAACGGATATTACCATTTGTAATTTTCATAACCATCCATCTGGAATACAAAACCATTAACACTAATGGTAAAACGGAAGTCATTATATCATACAAGGAAACTAGACACATATATGCATGCATCATATATGTTTGTAAAGGGTTTTCCATTATATATGATAAAACAAAAAAATATTACCGTTGTCACAGCAACGAGTAACCTTTTTGGAAATTTCTTTAAAGACCATTACTTTTATTTATGTTTTATGAATTATGTCGACAAACATACATTATGTATATGTTTGTGTGTTTCATACGAGTGTTTCATAAATGATATTTTATTGTCCTCGGAACAACAACGTTGATGGAAATATATACGGTAAGTTTATATACTTTAAGGATATTTACTATATATTACATGTATTAAAAGAGGATAGTATAGAGAAAAATATAATTCATTTTTATTATGAAAATCCTCTATGGTGACTTTAGTATTTACGAGTATGTTGAATACATATATAATAATAAACGGTTGAAAAAGGCCATTGCTTGCCCATAACATATCAACAGTCTTGTTCCACCGGTATTGATTGCGAACTTGCATTGTCTACAGATAAGTAGTTTCCTACCCCAGCGGGCTCCGCTCAGAGATCGCTGCAACCACTATTAAGGATCAAATCATAGAACTGAGCCAATAAGGACACCGAATGAAGTAGAAAAGATCCTCAATAAGGAGCCAAAACAGGGAGTATTATATACGAGCAACGGTGTTTAATTAATTTCGGACAGTTTATATTTTTTGTTGAACGTGTTTTCCACGTATTAGTACCGAAAGAAATTATCATGAGAAACCAGATAAAAATAGTGATATATTTACAATAAGAACGGTAGAGAAGTAAAAAATATTCGAAATGGGAAACACAGAGAGGGCAAAAACTCTTCTTCATGCCTAAGCAATCATTTTCAGAAAGGAAACTTTTATTCTAGAGGTATTACAATTGGTAGTGGAGAAAGAAATCTGTGCTTAGAAACTTTTCATTAGCACTGGTGATTTATACTCCAGCTGACTGCTATTAACAAGATATTCCAAAAATTTAAGGGAATCTAGGTTCATTTATCTTCCAAATTCTAATTAAGGATAGCGTATTTGTTGGTTTGAGTTCATACTAGTCACTGGAATGTAACTGTTGAAAATTAATAACAGGCTGCCTCTGATATGGCAAAATGCTCCCATCCATTGTATACAGCGGGATATTTAGTTGGTGTGGTAGTTTGTGATTGGGTAGTGCTATCATTTGTATCTGGCACTGCAATTACATAATCCCACGAAAAGGAAACGTAAAAGAATTACTCTCTTGTGTTATCCTTCTGAGGATATCTTCAAGATATCATACATCTGGGTGAGAACATGAGTTTTGTGTCCCAAAATGGTGGTTGAAGCCTGTATGGAATATTCTTAAATAAACTTCATTTCTTCTTATAACTGGCAAATTCTAAGTTCAGATGAGGTTTTACCTCATCTATCATCTATATGATGCGGATGGAAAATGTCCATTAAGACTGCTTGTAGTTTTAGGACAAACTAAAGACCAATCTATTGCTATGACGTCTATAGTAGTTAATGCTTTATTTTGGTGTTGGCTAGAGCTAGGAAGTTTATCCTTCCTATAGATTTTGCTCGACTATATATGCTTATTATCAATGTATTAGGTTATTCCTAATTTTGCCAGTTCTAAAATCATTGGGTGTTTAACTCTCCAATTCCGATATGTGCTCGGACGACCACAATTTTCAAAAATGTTGTAAGCACAAGTGAATTCGCTAAAACCAGGTTAATCGGCTTTCATCCAAGTGAAATAATGAAGGCTAGGGTAGTAAATTAATTGTGAAAAATGTTCAGGAGTTAATGAACTGAAATCTGAAGGCTCCTCAGACTGACGTGTAAGTAGCCTTGAATTCAGAGACGCTTCAACCTAAACGATCAGTGTACTTAATTTTTCTATACTACATGATTCACTAAAACTCGATTTAAGTGGCGCTTATCGCTTTTTATGGCCGACTTGTACAAACCAAAGAAATGAGATTGGAGTGGAACCGTTTGCCATATTATGATCAGTATAAAAAATCTTAAAACTTCGTTACGATGAATTTCAGATTTGATTAATCGTTGCAGATTGGTGCCATTGCAGCTGAATATATTACAATTAATATATATATTGCACAACAACCTCTACGTTCAATAAAACGGCATAGCGATGCCAAGAAAGCATTCGTATAGAAATTAGGCAAAAACTCTAAGAGCAACATAATTTGATTTTGTCGTGACGTTTGATCTAACCTTAGATTGAGTGAAAAATGGACCACAAAAACCCATACCGACATTGGTTTAATTTTCTAACCAGATTTTGTTGTGAATTCCCTGTTTCTTTAACTCTTTCAACTCGACACAATAGACTTGTGACTGCAAATATTTAACAAAATCTTTTAAGGTGTGTTAGTTTTTTTCAACCGAAATTTCACATGATTTAATTTGTTCCGATTGAGATTGTCTGAAATTTTTTGATAAATCACAGATATAGTGCTGAACTTCTTAAGAGCCGATTATATTCTGAGTATTGATCTATAATATCATTAGTGAGCTTATTAACTAAACCAACGATTTAATCGGGGCTAGCTCGGAATTTTCTGATGCAACTGAAAACTGTTCTCGCGTACTAGGCCAATGACATTGTGAAGTCGAGAAAAACGAAGGTTCATTCGACCAAATCAAATTTGATTCAAGATCCACAGCCAATAAACCTCGCAAAACCAAATCCGTAAAATTACGTTGGTAGGTATGGGAACCCACACACTCTGAGAAACAAGATCTTGAATTTTAGATATTCTGTTAGCTAGAAACGTAGCATATTTCGAAAGAGACGATTGAATACTACTCGATCAAATTTTAAATCGAAAGACCTTTGCATTTTTATCGAACATTTTCTCGAAAAGTAATGCCGCAAATAATTCCAATCGAGGAATTGTATGTTTCTTGAAGGGTGTGGCTTTGGATTTTGCACAAAGCAAACGACAAATGATAATGGAAATGATTCATTAATCTTATGGAAGCGTCAGGATAATTATCACATTAATCAAGCGCTAATTGCTTCAATATGCTCGTAGCTATTAAAGCCGCACTCGCTGTTCCATAAGTCACAGTATTCAATCGGTAAATAGATAACTTTTCACTGGGAACACACCGCCAAATGATTTGGTTTAAATAGAGCTCGATCTGATTCGGGGATCAGTTCCTGGCGGTACATCTTAGCAATAATCGATACCAGCGCATTATGAAATGTACGCAAAATAATTTAATCAGTATTGAACATCTATCGTCTTGTTTCGTCGGCTTCGTCAAAAAAGCTTCATTTAACGAGAAGCCTGAAGTGGTTTTGGCCAAAGCGATAAAAGCTGCATGATGAGAAAGAAAATTCTAATTATATGAAAAAGGACTCTGACTAAGTTCTATATGTAGATCCATAAAATTTACATATCTTCCTTTTAATTTAGGAGTTTTTCTAACTAATTGGAAGAGCGGAGATATAACATCCTTCTGAACTTCATTTAACATGTTTCAAATAATGAGCCTCACCGGCCTTCCCTTCCTGGAATAATTACTGATCGAACATATTTCTTCACTGTGAAAAAATCGTTCAAACTTTTGGTTTAATTGGGATCAGCAATGCATCGAAATTGACGTAATTGTCAATCAAAGGAAGGAACTCCGCTACCAAAACTAATTTATCTCCACGGATAATTTGGTTAAAAACATCAGCCTCCAATAGAATATCAGTATCCTGGGGTTTATTAAAAGTTGGGTCAGCCAAACTAATGCCTTTTGGTAAAATGCTATGGTCAAATGGAATTGGAAAAATGGAAGAACCGATGATATTTTTGGTAAAATCAATAAATTCAGATGAAAGTTTAAGCCTTGAACGATAAGAGCTCGGCAATAAGGTTGTATTCTCTTGAAACTTTCGGCATAAACAATTGCCGTTTATATTACAATTTGTGATTTTCGAGATTGACCATCACGATCCTGTAGACAATTGGTAGTGATAACTTGTTTTACTATGTTCGCCTTTGCAATAAAAACACTCAAAACTAAGTGGTAATATGTAAGAAGGTGATTTAGCTTCAGAGCTACTAAAGCTCATAGCTTCTAAAACTCTCGTTCGGGCCACTAAACTATTTAAAACTTCTTTAATGGTGAAAATATTTACGACAGGTTTTTTCTTTTCCAATTCCTTACGTGGCGTTTTATCTACTTTTTCCATAACGTAGAATAGCAGGTATAAGTCCAAATGCTCAATTGGAATATTATGATCCCTTAAAGCATAATAATGAGTGCATCTAGGTTCCCCAACTATTGGCAACATGTTGAGTAAAATAAATATGTTGAGATCTGAATGTAAGCGATTCAACAAAAAAACATGCGAAATATTTTTCCATCATACCGATTAATGATGGCATCATATTGGTGGACTTAAAAGCGCCCAATGTTTGTTAAATTTATTTAAAAAAATTTATTTTGTTGGGGCCTTTTCCACTGACAGATTCTAAATAATAAATTCCACTAATATGTATATTTTCTACCCGAGAATCATTTTCGTAGTATGTGTTACGTGGTTCCCAAACGTTCGGATAATTACGTGCTGTTGATGAAATTCCATCAATAAAATGATTCAATCTAAGGCTTTGCGAAGTAATTTAAATATTATTAGCAATTTTTCACTCGCGTTGGCATGAACTAATTTACCAAACACTTCTCTGAAGTTACACCATGATAAAAATTTTCCATTTAATTTAGGTATTTCTAATTCGGAAAGTGAAATTGGGATTGTTACTATATTAGCAGCGATTGCTTCTTTTTTATGGTTTCAATACCTCATTAACTTTAAATAAAAATACTTAAGCTCCCAAAGACTCCATTAATTTGAAAACACGAATCTCCAAAGATCGAACAGAACTAAAAACTCATCCTAGGAAAGATCTTCAAGATCGGTAGGTTTCAACCCCTCAAAATGATTATACGATTCCAAATATATATCGTTCAACGCACCTAAATGTTTAATACTCCTTTTTAATTCCGAAAGAGAAACATCATTGTCAGAATCTAAATGATTCTTGAAAAAAAGACACGATCTTTCAACCCACCGGAAATTCCGAACAATGGCCACAAAATATTATACAGGATTAACCCGGTCGAATTGAACAAAATAATGGCTTAAAGGTTGATGAGAGGACTCATTTATAATCATTTAAATTAATAAAAAAAATTTGTAAAGAGCAAAACTAGCTCAAAAAAGTAGAAACTACATAATTAAGATGGAGATATCTTGTAGACGTTGATTTTTTTGAAGAATAAAATATCTGATTTAAAACCTTGATTATGCGGGAAATGCAGACAAGACCCTAAAGCAGAACGAAGTTTACCCAAACTGAATGAGCGAAATTTTTTTTTTTATTTCATAAAAATCTGCAATTTTCAGGTTTAGATGATTTCCTTTGAAGATGATAATTTATTTTTAAACAATTCAAATCCTAATCTGTTTAAAAAATTAAATATTTATTTTTGCAAACATCAAATTAAATGCTTTAAGTACACAACTATTGTAAATTTTTAATTAAAAAACTTCAACAATAGCTCATATAGTTATCAGTAAAACAAAATTAATAATTCAAAAAAATAATAGTTTTATACCCGAACACAAATTGGTTTTATAATCAAATGGGGTCGTAGGGTGTGAATAATTATACGTTGTTAATGTTAATATTCACATATGTGGACAAAGTAGTGTAAAAATAAATCATTTATGCTTGTTTGCCATGTAATAGTTTTTGCGTGCTATTTACCTCCACTTTGTTGGCATAAAAACTCTTGACAGTAAATATACCCTGGTGTCGAAATAGAAATCGTTTATATTTTATTTGGAATTAATTTAGTTACAAATTAACTTCCGTTATTTAAGGTTTTTTTTCATTTGTTTATACTAAAGAATGGAACTCTACTTTCCTATTTATAGACTGCACGAGAAAAAGAGGATGCAAACAATTAAAAAAATAAAAAGTGTCTGCAACGTTTTTACAATATATATATAGAGGTTTATTCAGTTTGATTTTGATGCCAATAGAGCAGCTGGACTGAAAACCGACAAAGACCAACATAACAGTTGGTAAACAATTGGTTTTATTTAGTGGGCAGCTTTGCGGAATATAAAAGGCTGAAGACTTTGCTTTCGATCCAGATGTTTTCGATGCCAGAAAATTCGGCACGACATCGGTGATTGTAAATAACCAGCAGTTTGGAAAGTAAAAAATTGTGGTAGAACCTGACCCAGCAATACGATGAGGAGGGACGATTGGCCAGCCTCTCCAACAACAACCGGGAAAGCTTAGTTCAACTAGCTTTGCGGGGAAAAAGTTTGTGAAGAAAGACGAGAAAAAGCCCAGGGTCACTGTGCTAAATGTCAAAATTGGGAAGAATAGCAACAGTTTAATTGTTGATGGTGTTTAAAGAAAAAACAAAGTTAGACACTACAGAGCAGTTAGATCAACACTACGTCCTGACATGCAGCTTGAAGATCGAGTTGAGAAATTAGTCTAATATATACTATAAACAACCACTGATTAAGCTGCAGCAGTAAAAGGATATTGTTACCTTCCTGTCGCGTTCAGAGAGATAAAATACTATCCTCGGTTTATTGTACGCCGCTTAACAGACTAATAAATTTTGAACCTAGACTTTATATACAGCATGACCCTCGATTTGTAGAAGCGTGTGCTAAACTAATGGAATGTGTCAGAAGTCTTACAGATAAATGGCCATCATCACAATATTTTAAGAGTCATCACCGAAGAAAGACTGGAAATACCACCTACGCACGAAAATATTTTCTAAACCAGGATGGACGGTAACCATGGAAGAGTTGATTATAGGCTACCATTGATAGAACTCCAACCCAAAATACCATTAATGGACATTAATGGACATTAATGGACGTCAGCTCATCCACAAACATCATAAAAAGGAAACAGTGATAGGTAAGATCGAGGAAGTCAACTTTATCGCTATGCTATTCAAATGAGCAGAAAAAACCCAGTACCCGAAAAATAACAGAATCCTTTTGCCTGTTATGTAAACATATCCCACAGTAGAATTTGGAGCAGCGGTAAGAGCCTTAGAACAGTTATCTGATTTGTTTGCAATCAACGAAGAAGAGTTCATGTAAGAAGAAGAGTTCATGGAAAAATTCATGTAAGAACTGATTAAAAAATGCAACATGAGTGTATTTATGCATCCTAGTTATTTATTGCCACGAATTTATGATGCTCTGGATATATTAACAGGCGCCAAAATTTTCAGTCCATTGGATCTGAAAATTTAATATAATACGAGGCCATCGCCTTATTGAGAAGAATCAAAAATTTAACTGGGAAAAGAGCTTAAAGACAAAATTATGCACTCTACCAATTTTTACATATCCAAAGGCGGGTGAGTTTTTGGACCCAGACGCAGTAGCAAAACTGCAATAGGAGAAGTACTTTAATAAAAATAAAATAGAGTCGAACAAGTAATAGCATTCAACAGTTGAGGACTATCATTAGTACAATAAATGCGGCAAATTGTGATGGATATTGGGCTCAGTGGCAATCATTAAGTCTAAAATATTGCTCATATGCTTCTGGAAATCAGCTGACGGCAGTACCACCATGGAGCACATGATACTGCCAGTAAACCGAATATTGGAGGTTCCACAAGAAAAAATAATAGATCTGGAGCACACTTTAGTGTCCACAAGACTTTGGAGAAAGTCCTTAATCGGTTTTATTGGGTCAATCCTCAGAGAGATGTGAAAGAATGGTGCATGAAATATGACATTTGTTCTGTTAGCAAGGGACAACAATTAAAAAGAGAACAATGCAGCAGCACATCGTCGGAGCACCATATCAACGAATAGCGATGGATATTGCCCATTTGCAGTGACAAAAGATGGTAAGCGATACCTATTTGTATGTAAATGAGTAAAATCATATCCCATGGTCAACTAGAAGGCCTTAAATATAGCAGACACGTTTGTCAACATCTTGGTATGCAGATTTGATATAAACTGTATAAAACTGTATTCTGACCAGTCCGAAATTTTGAACCACCCGTATTCCAAAAGCGCTGTAAAATCCTACCAAATTAAAAAGACGAGAACTGTGCCATCACACAGGTTTCAGGTTTCATTTTCAGATTTATCTCCATAACTTATATAATTAAATTTATCCACCCTGCACCATACCATGCATCATATTGATTAACTTACATACATACATAAAGTTAAAAATAAATTTTGATATGTTCTATAAACATCAGTATGTTATATGTTCATGTATATGTTTCCAAGATGCATCATATATCGTTACACGTATGTCTCTTGTATGTACATGGAATACATTTACATTGCAATTTAAAAATATTTTTTGAATACGAAATTTATGTTGTATATTCGGTTTATCGAGTATGCTAAATTCTCAATAATTATTGAAAATCTAGAATCAGATAGTAACTTTATTATGGGGGCAATAGTTCTACAGTAGGTGTTGTTAAGTGTTTTATCGTAAGATCTGTGGTACACTAAACTAGGGGTATTTTTAAGAGTGGTTTAGAAAATAATTTGAAAACTTACAAATTTAGTTACCTTTACGTGTAAAATTTATATGTTCATTTTAGGCTAAATTTTGAAGACATCTTTTACCGTATTTAATACAGTGAGTCGAGTGAAATTTCGATTCTAAGAAAATTCTTTGAATTACGGTTTCAAATGACAGGCCACCTACGTGTAAGATGCAGTCTTGTAAACAATTTACCCATTTACACCACCCAAATATAATTGAAACCAATAATTTAACCAACCGATTGAACAGTGGCCAAACACTTAATAGAAGAATCTTTAAGTCTAATAATGAAAAGAACTAAAAAAGTAATAAGAAGGTATATTGTGGTAATAAAGTAACAGTGTTGAAAGAGGAAATTATTTTGTTGTATATTTATTTGTCAGTAGTTAAAAGGGGTGAAATTTATTCACAATCCAGTGATGAGAACTCTAAGTACACAAAAACGTAACTTTTGGTGACAGCGGTGGGATTCTAAATAGTAACAAAATGACGATTCTTTACGAAGAGAAAATTGTGGAATTGATAAATGAATTGGAGCAATAAGTTTTACCAACAATGATAATAAAGAGACCTTTTTGATTTGACTTTGTGACGCTATTAAAAAAACTGTCTAACAAAAATAAATCCAAAACAAATTAAAAATTTAACTCTACCGAAATTATTATATTACTCACCGATCCATCATTGCAATGGGCTGTGTATTTAATTGTAATTTTTCTAAATCGCCCTGATCAAAAAATTCATCAGCAACCATTTTAGCAACTTTATGTTGAACCTCCCATGGTTTTGCAATGGCACTCACATCACACGCAGTCATCATCATTCCACATAATACTAGAAAAAAAAGTTAAAAATATCATAAATATGCAAACATTTTATATATTTTTTACATGGCTTAATGAAATTTTAATATATTGAAAATATTAAATCCCATGTTGCTCAAATAATTATTTTAAATATAATCGTTTTTTTTTTGTTGTTCTTTAATTCGTTATTTGACAATGAACTAAATTTATGCTCTAAACCTATATACATAAATACATATTCGTGTTTTTGAATATTAAATTGGAATCAGTACATTTTAATGTCGAAATAATTTCAAAGTCCCGACTTTTTTTAACATTTTCGCAAATAAAAAAAAAACGGAATAACACAATTTTTTTGGTTGGGTGTGACATGTGGTACAATACGGTAAACTGGCCACAATAGATTTTGAATTAATTTCTGAGGATTAATCAATAATTGAATCGAGAAAATCAGGATTATACATATTACTCTAGATAATCTATAGTATATAGAGATTTAAGTATGTTGAACAAATGAAGTGAGATGAACAAATGAAGACCAAATTCATAGGATTTTTTGGACATGCTTGGTCACCTCGTTAACACCATTTTCTCCAAAATATGTCTCAAACAGCTAGTCCATGGTCGCAAAGACATCTTACTTGTCGCAGGAAACCTACTGGGAAAAGAGATCTACGAGTGGATGACCTTTTTACAGAAACCAATCCTGTTGGGTTCGAACGACAAACTGCAAATTCTGTGAGTAAAGAGTTTAAAAATAAGCACAAGCACTTAAAACACTCAGTTTTTTAGAACCTATCAACGTCTTAAAAAAGTGTTAAATCACCCAACAATTTTACAATCTATCGTCACCTCATTGAGACTGCAAAATCCACCACAGAATTAACAAATGTCAAAATATTTTTTAGTTCAAGGTAAATTCCATGGAACATTTTCCATAGTCTGGGACAGCGCTCAGGACATCTTCAAAAGCACCAAACTTACTTTCTAATTTTAGTCAATAAGACTGTCCAAATCTATGATTGTGGACGGATGGTAGTAAAAACAGTTTGCGGGCTCGTATGCCATGTAACGATGAAAGTATGGCATTAATGACTTGAAAAGCCAGTATTCTGGGAATCAACAAAAGTATACCCAACATCCATATTCCAACATTCGTCTACTTTTTCCTCTTCTGAAGTATTTGGTGACGGTATTTACGATCATTCTTCAATAGCAATGGCATGCGGCACCCTTTAAAGAACCTCAAAACAAAAACACAAAACATTGTCGAATTTCCCTGAAGTTGTTTGAGAAGTTTATTGAATCAAATAAAATGAGAGCATGACTCGGCGTCACTAGTAGAGTTTTCTGGCTGCACCGCTCCTTGTCAAGATCAATTGATTGATGCAGAGGGGGCCAGTTTTTGTCGGTTGGTACAGTAAGTCGGGATCATTAAACCATAGTATTGTAATCTGGCGATCATAATGGTTTTGGTTGATGTCACTTTGGATTTGCCATAAATCAATCGAATTACTGGAAGCCTCATTTTGTTTGATGAAATGAGGTACACGCATACAACAAAAGCCTTTTCACTCGCATCCGAAAATGTATCTGACTCGAATTTAAAATTTTTGATTTAGAATCAATATGCACACGAACCTTGTAATCGAAATAGTACGTGTGCCAAGTGAGTTTAAATGAGCATAGAATATATTCTATCCCACAGACAACTCCGAAGATAACTCTAGATCCTAACACAGCTGCTGTTTCTAAAAATCTAGGTGGAGTATTTTTGCAAGAGTTATGATGGGGCACAACAATTCGAAAGGATCAAAAAGACTCACTATTTCGGACAAAATAATCCATTTTGTAACCTTCTCCGTTTAGCCCTTAAGATCATGAGAATACCGAAACAGTATTCATAGTATTTTCTTGGTCCATTGCCAATCGATCCTGGGTCTCAATAGCTAAATGTGCTAAAAGGGCAGTACTATATGTTACGGTACAAAGTCTTAGAATTTTAAAATGATCGTCACGGTTGAACAACCACCAGATAAGTTGAAATAGTCGATCCGATTCAGAATCTTTGATTTGGCGATACATCTTTTAGATCTCACCAGTAAGGACAGGGTGGTTCTAGAAATTCACTTGAGTTTTTAGTTATTTAACGAATGCAAAGACGATGTCACAAACACGAGCTATCGAAAATGACCATTAACTATGTTGTCGAACTGGCCCTTTTAATATGTGGAGTAATGCGGGAAGAAAAGTACTCCAAATACTAATTTTAAACACATTGCGGGATTCACCCAAATTCGATGGAGATTTTGAAAAGAGCAATCGATGACCAGTGGCGTGATAAGATCGACTACCAGTTTGGTGAATAGCATAATGATCTTCATATTCTTGATTTGTAGAGCCTAAATGCAAGTCAGCATTTGGATTCGACTCAATTTCCTAAAATGACCTCAATAGAGCGTCCAATTTATCTAGCTATTGAATTAAACTTTCATCTAAGCTGCTAAGCTTGTACTTATAGTGCATTTATTGGGTAAGTGGGCCACTGACAATCCTATGAAATTTGGTTTCCTGTAATAATAGCTGAGTTTCACTCAGAGTCTTCTTGATAGGAAGCAAAAAGCTCCAATACAACCCAGTTTCAATCAGCAAATCAACTGTTTGCGATAGAAAATATAACGAATTTATCATTTTTGCTGCCTAATGAATTAAGAACCTTTAGTGAGCTGTGAGTCGATCATGCATTTCTCATTAAGGTGAATTCATTTCTAAAATTCAACCCGAAAATTTAAGTAGTTAAGTAGTAGTTTCCCGAAAATTTAAGAAGGGTTAATTTTGGAAGGTGGGCAGATTAAGTTGCCATCACAATAGACTGATTATGGTTAGAATCAAATATTAGCCTAGGCTAAGACAACTTATGCTTGATGAATGCCGCCAGCTGTTTTTGTGATGACGTTACACTGGCACATAATCTTTCGAATCGTGTTTTTCTTTTTTTGCAATTTTCCTTAGATTGACCATCTATATCAATTGTACGATCAACAATTTCATTTCGGATTGGAAATCAGTTTGCAAATGAAAGGAAATCCATTATTTGCGCCGCAGTTCGTCTATGAATTAGCTGGCAACGATGTAAAATATAACGTTTTAATTTAAAAAAGTTGCCAATGCTCCAGTTAAAAAACCATTTACATGGCAAAAAAAATAAAAAACTTGAATATTGTTAATAAATGTTAATCGACTTTATCCTGCACCGATTTTCCCATATAATACTATAATTTGAGAATTTCAAAATTTAATTTTCTTCAGAAATATAATAAAATAATAAATTTTCCACTTACAATCTTTTTTCTCCTCGCTCTGCCAATCGAATTCACCATTTTCAATTAATTCCAAAAAACTGTTACGCTTTTTAAAGTACATGGCTAGATCGGTTGATAAAATGGCGGTTTCGACAATTTTCATTACACGGCGATAGTCGTCTGGTGAAAGTGCCTGCATAAAAATGTGAAGACATGAAAAAAAAAAAATAAAAGTTAAAATTAAAAAAATTTAAATGTTTTATATAGTAATTGTTATGACGACAATATTTAGGTAACACACTTTTGACCAAGAGTTTAAGGTGCAATAGAAGCTCAAGGCAATATTTGATTAATAAACCTGGTCAGCAACTAATTGATTCCAAATATTTAGTCGTTGTGTTCTATGAATCTTTCAAAAAAGTTTCATATGCAGGGTAGATCATATACCAGATAGCTTTTTACTTTTTAGCCTCTAATGACATCAATACTTTTGAAAAGATTTAAGTTTAGATTGACACTGAACTGGAAAAATGACTGTTGGCTCCACTATTAAACACTAAAGTAGTTAGATATAGTATAAAGTCTGATACTAATAGTGGCAACTTCCTCACAAATGGACTTTAACGAAGCTTCTTGAACGAAGAGGTTGTGGTTGTTATGTCGTGTTTATATAATGTGTAAAAATTACAACCTCAAAAATTAGTCTAGTACAATTAGTTAAGTAAATGGTCCATTATGGTTTAAAACCTAAAATTATCATTAAGGTCCTTTGAGCTGAATATCAACGAAATACTCAACAGTGTGGGCTGGTTGACTCATCGTGAATTCTTTGCATACTAACATGTAGTTGTTTGCAATATTTTTCCGAGAAAACCATTTTTCTGTGTGGCGGTTCCTCCAGAACGCCTTAAATTATCTTTGTAGAGGTAACTGGCATTTTGTTGGGTCCAGATTTGTGAAGGCAAGCCTGAGTCAATTAAATGTTTTTCACTCATATTCTGTAAACTTTGTTTTCTATATATTTCATTGAGGCAGTGGTTAAAGATATCTCCGGAAAAGGATACAGTATTATGATTACATCGTATCCGCTCTCTGTAATTAATTTCCCACAATACGTTGGTTCGATTGGTTAAAATAAAAAGATTATTGTGAATAATTTTCTAAGCTCGTAAGACAACTGAAAGACGGCAGCTTCGTCAAGTGTATCTCCAGTGATCATCATTTTTGTGAAGGCAAATTTATCAGCAAGCTTCCTGGAAAGTTAAGTAACCTATACTATTCACAATTTTCTACCTTTCAAAATAAGTTGACCACCAGATATGATGCAACATACATGAATAAAAGCTTTTGGTTTAATTAGAGTGCGGATATTATAAACTCTCCCAAGTGTTGGATATTTTTTAAAACCTGGATGTTCTTCATCTTTTATCTGGCGCTCTCAAGTTCTTATCTAACACCGAGCATCGACGCATCGTAAAAATATTGGGCAATGCGATATCGGTTGTTTACTCTATATACTGACACCGTTTTTTCACATACTCTAAGTTGAGTAGTTTGCCCTCCGCCTTGAAAAACTCTTCGCTGGTATATGTGAGAAAGCAATCATCGCCAGTTCTTGTTTCGGCAATAAATTATCTCTTCGAACACTTTGTCATTTATCATGCATGGTGAGGCTCGGTTCTGCTTGCCACAACTTCCAATAACATGTTTTTGCACACTTTCTTATATAAGGGTCACGTTTTCTGTCAGGGAGCTCAGCACAAATTATTTTATCAATTTCATCCGGCTGAAGTTTTAGCTGCAACCTAAAAATAACTTGAAAGTGGGTCAAACTCCACTTTTGCCAGTCTACACTTCAAATGTGACCTTTTAATTAACCAAATATTTAATTTTCGGTTATCAATAGATTTATAAGCTTTATCAATTTGAGGTCAAAACTTTTTAAGGTTCAACAGCTTAGTACAGATGGAACCAAGCAGTTCTCGGGAAAATTTTTTATGTTGATAACTTGCTAACTGGCTTCGATACAGCCGATGAACGATCTTTGCTCATTAAAAAATCATTTGCTGTTATTCTACTTGAAGATTAATTATCTCTTGTGGAATTCAACAGACGACACATTTCAATTCACTCGTTGTATGTTTTCCATTCATTTTGACTTCAAATTTGCAAAAGTTATGGAACACGCTTTGGAAAAGGATTATGAAGTACTCCAACCAATAAATCATTCCTCGGCACTATATCGCTAAGAGCTGGGCCACTACACTAAATTACCTTTCCAAGAAAACAATGAACTGAACGAACTTAAATGAAACTAACGAAATTTTGTATTGATAAAGAAATAAATTGGCTGATGATTCCACATTTTGATGGACTGTGGCAGGCCACCATTAGAACTGAAAAATTGAACATCAAAAGAGTTTTAAGCCTCTGTGTACTCTGGAAGTATTCAACATTCTAGTAGTGCAAATTGAATGTTGTTTAAACTCCCGTTCACTGACACCAATGTCTATCTAACCGAACTGTTTTGACTCCAGGACATTTTTTAATAGGTAGTCCAAAAAATTTGTTGCCCGAACCAGCAATCATGAAGAGATGTTCATTTGAATTATATATGCATATGTATCTCCACTGCAACATAGATCTAGATGGCGTTAAAAACAATGAAATATTGAAATCGGAACCATAGTTATTGTTCACCAAGATAATGGTCCTCTAATATCGATAAACGTGAAACTAATTTTGCGGTCGTCTTAAACGAACAACTGGAAAAAACAAGTCGACAAAAAAAAAACATTGGGAGGCTATAATTTAGCAAGTCTAACTCTATAGTAGTTATTTCTAAGTCACTATTTGGAATACCTTTTTTAAAATTTATTATTTAATAAGTAAAGATTATAATTGCATAATTTCCCTCAATTGGAAAAATGCTTATAACAAATTATTTTAATTAGCGCTTTTTGAGCTTTCAACCATCTGACTCAAAATAAGCGGAAAATGGTCAAATGTTTTATCTTCATGGCAGTATGCAAACATTTAAGGTAATCTAACATTGGAAAAATTAAAATTAGCTTTATAAGTAGATTGAGCAAACATTTCTGAACTTTTTGTTAGAAAAGGTCAGTTCTGCAAACTCTGCAGCCTCTATCGCGTTTGTGTAAGGTAATGTTTCGATTTCATTTAATAGACGGTTGATCTCTTCTCTGTCTAGCATGTTTAAATTTATTATTCCTCCTTTAGTAAGTTGTACTACCCTCTCGATTTCCTTTATCTTATATTTGACCATCAAAAGACGGTTAAACAATGTTTGTTGGATAACCTTATTGGTGCCATTCTCTAATTGTAATAGAACCTTATTACGTTGATTTCGAATTTGTTCTAGTTTTTGTGTACATGCTATATTGATTTTATATTCTGTCTTGACTTCTGAAGATTTCATCCTAATCCGTGGCGTCTGGTAAACCAGCAATCCAATTCCAGGCTTATTTTATCCAACCGATTGAACCTTTCGTTTACGATGGTTGTCTATTAAGTTCCTCTAGAAGTTTTCCCATTTCTTTCATTCTCATTCTTTGGTCATCACATTTTGATGAATCAATGTACTGAGTTCTTGATTTTTCTATATTCAAGATATTTTCATAGATATGTGGAATTCTATTTTGTGTATTACAGAAACAATTGGAGCGTTGGATTCTTACTTATAGAATTTGTTGTTTTTGGACAATGAACATGAGCTGCAAAATAGAAGAAATATTTTTCATTTAGCAATGTTCTTAATATGCGCTTTGTGCATCCTGCTGCCGAAAGCTGTTGCTACTGTGACCTTATTGTTCTTACACTTCAAAGTGTTGGATCAGTTGTGTGCTATCTTTTTCTGCGCTATGTACCAAAACTGGAAAATAACAAACTATTATACTTCTGGTTTTAGCCTTGATAAGGCATCTGCAACATTTTTGTTTATTACACGTCTGTATAGTAGCTCATAGTTATATATTATTCTATTCTGGCCTTGCATATTTTGAGCTTGCTATTATGATTTCTATTTCTCTTTCCATAGAGATAGTTTCGGAGGTTATCCAAAGCCCACACAATTGCTACGTTCTCTTTCTCATTGGTGGCGTAGTTTTGTTTAGTTTTATTTAAAGAGCGTGAAATGTACATTATAAACCGATCTTTGCCTACCTTTCCCTGTAAGAGGACTGCTTCAATACTTTGATTTAATGCTTCTTCTGTCAATTATTGTGATTAATTTGCTTTGACCTGTGCATTTTCTCCTCGTGCTAAGTTTGCCAGCTGATTTGCGATTTTTACAAAGACCTTGACAAATCTTTTGTAGTATGAAGACCAAGAAATCTTTTAGATTTTTGAAATTTAGTGGTAGTTTTATTTTTTGAATGGCAGTTACTTTCATGGGACCCGCTAGCGCTTTTATGTCAGCAATTGTGTTAATGTATTCTAGGAACTCTGTTTCGTTCTTCAAAATTTTAGTTTTGTCAAGATTGGCACACGCCATTTTCTTTGGTTAACTTGTTGAATATATTTGAATATATTGGCCAACTAATGGCCGAATAATGGTATAGTTGTTAATGATTAATTGCAAGGTGGCCTTACCTGCTTCATCCAAATGTTAGTCTCGTATTTCGATGTTATTTACTTGTTTTGATGTTTTATTTAGAGATGTATA
Source organism: Tipula confusa (assembly GCA_963556175.1). NCBI lineage: Eukaryota > Metazoa > Arthropoda > Insecta > Diptera > Tipulidae > Tipula > Tipula confusa. The sequence continues at coordinate 211,465,845 of OY744475.1, read as the reverse complement.
TTCCTGGTGATGTTGTGATCAAGTTTTCTTTAGGTTTGAAGGCTCCCGCTACTTTTCTTAGGGTATCGTCGCCAATTATACCATCAAATGTAGTTAATCCCGGCAAAATAAAGAAATCAGTTTCGATGTCAATACCGAGTTTCTGAAAAATAATCAATAATCGACTTCATCCTCGGCTTCTGTTCCTCTTCTAATTTACCATTTTTGTCACATATTTTTCTTATGACGTCTCCTCATCCTCCGATTCTATATAAACTACACCTTTTTGTTGGATTAAACTTCGGTTGTGAATAGACATATTTCTGAAATTAAATGTTGATGCCCAAAGTGCAATTGCGATAAGTTTTAGCTGAGTACAGGTCATGGTGTCTTGACTGTAAGTTTCGGTCTTAAATTAATTGAATATTAGTGACAGCTGATGATTCACGTTGGCATAAAGTTCGTCCAAACTCTTGGTTGCTTGGATGCGAATATTTAGTTGGTGGATAATGTTAGACTTTTAAAGTTTTGTGTCAACCAACAGTACGAGTATCATTTTTTTGAACTCAAGCAGATCAAAATTCAATTTTAGTAGCCCCGTAATATAATTTAAGCATTTCGAGTGAAATTATATATCCCAACCTAATAACTAGACACTTGTTTCAAAAACCTGTATCCAACAAAAACATAAATGAAGAGGGTGGAAATCGATCTTTGATTGTTTTTCGAAAATTGTTTTCTTCTCATTGCTTTTAAATACGAGTATTACGAAATACGTAACAAAGCGAAATTAAACATTTCCAATTCCCCGAAATAAAATTATTCGACAATAAATAAGATTAATCTACGATTTGTGTAAATACCTAGGTCACAAAAACACAATTCATGTAAGCTTTTTTTTTTTACAACAACAAGCACACAAAAACAAAACAAAAAAATTGTGAAAGCTCAACAAATATTTAATCGAAAATTCAATTCGTTTTGTTTACACAACGATCCATAAATCACAACATAAAATTTTATTTAGGAAAATTTTTAAAAATTATTTTCAGTTTATCATAAACATAAATATATTTTTTATGATTTATTGCGAATTTATAAATTAAAAAAAAACTCACCTGAAATATATTATTCCCCTCTGAATTCAGTATCATGATACATTGATCGAAGTGGTGATGTTCCATTGTGCTCGTACTATATAATATTGCTAGTGGACTATCGGTTTTAGTTTGAAACGAATTATTTGTGCCTCTATGGTCAAGGTCGTGGCAAAGACATGCCACCAACATACCTAATATTTCTAAATCTGTTAAAAATCGTTCCATTTTACCGGTTTTCATCATGGCAAACATTGTTTGTGTTACGTTCAAGGCATGTCGCCAATTATGGTATTTTACTGGACGATAATTTTTACGTACACTAAGCACCCAACGGCATAGAACCTATTTCATAAAAATAAAAAATAAAAATTAAACATAACATTTAATTTTGCATAATTGATAGTTGGTACATTTGCGGTGTTGTTGGATTAAGCATTGACGAATAGAAAATTACTCAGTATATTTAAATTGTTTATCATAACTGATGTTTTTTTTTAGATCTATTGAGGTCTGCTTCTTTTCATGTTGGTTAAGACGCTGTATGTGTCTCCGAACATGATTTCGTGATTCCTTTCCTTTCATTGAGCCAATTATAGCTATGCAGTGCTCTATGTAATTAGAGAATCTTGTATTTCCAACGATAGTGACACCGAGGTTTTTAAATTCGGAAACATTTTGTGAAATGGTACCATTTGTTTGGTACTGTTGAATAACAGAATTAATTTTCTGATGGAAGGACATCGCCTTACACTTATTGATGTTAAGATAAAGACTCTCCCAATCTATGAGTGTACGTTGATGTCCTCTAAAGTTTTGAATATTTTGAGGTCGTCACAAACATTAAGATTTTAGAATTAAGGATTACTTTAGTGGCTCCGTTAATAAAAATAGAAAATCCATGGACCAATGGAATCCATGGGACCATTGAAGTACAGAGGTGAACGCAATTAATCGGATCTTTTGTTTCCTATTTCGATATATTATATTACCAGGCTACAAAACGGCTGCAGAATCAAAATTTATACAAGCACTCAAGAGCTTTGCAATGTCTGTTAGAGCCAAAGGCTTTGGTAAAGTCAGGTTAGAATTACAAATTACCGGTTCAAATAACTTTGATATTGATGAAATTGACGTTATACTTCAATCAAATAAAATATTATCCCTTTTCCCACCTCTGGGGAAATCATTCTAATTTAAATGATTGATTGAAAAGTAGGCACACAGAAATTGTAAAGTTCTTGAAGCTATGAGTACAACCGCCAGTCCACCACCAGTGCACCGCCAGTCCACCGCGAGTCTTTTCTTTGATTGTTAAAGACGAGTCATCACATCTATAACCACGTATTGCGGTGGAATCAATTCGGAACTGTGAATCTCCTTGTTAAGAGATGTCTTACATAATATGTAAGAATCAACGGTTTTATTAGCGGAAAAATTGTTTTTGTTGACAATCTATTTAATCTTTGGAAGTCAATACTGATTCAATACTGACTTCTTCTGACTCTAATTCCTTTACTAACAGACCAGCAAGCCAGAGTTTTGAGCTTAAGGCGTTATCAAAATTCCAAATCTGAAATTCCAAATCCAGTGAGCCTTTCAGCATATACATCTTTGGTAATAAATATTTGATTACATACCTTTTTAAGTCACATCTGAAACTGAGCTATGGATGCAACTGACAAAGCCATCTTTTTGGTTATACTACTCGTATATTGTAACCACCCGTTATCTCTAAGACGGGTTCGTTGACCTATTCAGGATTAGTTGATTGGAGAAAAAGCTTGCTATGGCTTTTGCAGTGAAAGCAGTGGTTGATACCGATTCCAACAACTCATTAACTCGAATAATCCTATCATATGTAGGATTTTCTAATGTTGATTGATTTATATTCATTGTCGAATTTGTTGCCACTACTGTTGTTCTATGGGACTCTTTTCTATTTTTATGCAACTGTAGCTATGGTGTCGATACTTGCAGAATTATGTTTGCCCATAACTTTGGAATAAGACTCCGATTTTATATTGGTTAGCTCCATTATTATTGCTGATGTTGATGCATTGGGTTCTTATTTTCTTGTTGACATGTTCTTTTTAGAGTTGACATGTTCTTTTTAGTATTTCAGTGTCATAAGCCAATGTTGCTACGTCCGTTTTATCTGCAATGAGAAATTATCTTGTATAAAGCATATTCAGAAATGGTTCCATAACGTTTTTGATTTGTCCTAATTTCACAAAGTTCTTCAGTGACCCCGTTAATGATTTTGGGTTTTAAGTCTACCATATTTGTCGGCAAAATTGTTTGCGTTTGACGGCTGAATAAACGCTGAACCGATGAACCCAATGTTTCGTTGCGTAGAGTATTTCGAAGTAATAGCTAAGTATATGGATCAGTTCCGTCTTTCTAGCAGCGCTTTGATATTCCCTTTTCAGTTTGAACATTTCTTTTTGCAAATCCGTTTGACCGAAGATAATGTGAGGACGATATTTGATGTTTAATTTGCCATTTTGACTTGAACGCCCTAAATAGTTTGCTCGTGTATTGTGGCCCACCGTTCGATTCTAATATTTCGGGTATTCCATTGACTGAGAACCACTGGCTTAGTAGTAATATTACCTTTGCCGACGTTGATGATTTTATTTCTCTAAAATCAAAAAATCCGGAGTAGTGGTCCGCCAACAGTATGTATTTTTTTATTTTTTCGAATGCCCTGGTGTGCTCTGTTTCTCAACACCAAGCTGCTTCTTTGTGTAGCAATTCTCGCAATGGTTCTGTTAATTCTGACCGGTTGCTGATAAATTTGCCAAGGTAATTTACCATGCCTAATATTCTCTGCAATTATTTGACACATATCGGCGTTTTTAATTGGTTGATTGCCCTGACTTTATCTTTATCCGCTTGATATCTCCTTTCTTTGAAGATATGTCCCAGAAATTTTACTGATGATTATTCGTACTCACAGTTTAATTTATTTAGTGTGAATCCCGCTTCTGTTAATCGTCTAGTAACCTTTTTTAGTGGTTTTATGAAACTCCCTTAATGTTGGTGCTTGAATGAAAATGTCATCCATTACCACTTTGCATCTATCTATGCCCTCTAGCGTTCGGTTCATAACCTCGGCAAATACTTCTGGTGCTGGTGATATGCCAAATAGCATCCGTAGATATTTGAATCTGCCCCATGACGTTGAAAATGTTAAATATTTCGACGTGCGTTCTGTCACTTTTATTTGCCAGAATTCCTTTTCACATTCCAATTTTGTGAAAAATTGTCTGCTTGGTGTTTTAGCTACCACTTCTTCAACTGTTTTCATTGCAAATACACGCCTCTTAATATTTTTGTTTAATTCCGTTGGGTCCATGCAAACACAAATTTTACCCCTGTTTACGGCCAATATAGGGCTTACTGCCGGCGTTAGCTCACTGACGCTCTCGATAACACCAAATTTTATCATATTTTGTATCTCTTGTCTCACTTTTTCTTCAATTGCGTACAGTATTTTTCTTGCCGGTATTATTTTGAACTTGGGGTTATCTATGAAATCCATATCATATTCAAATTTTTTCAGAAACCAATCTGATGTACTCTTTTCACAAATTTCATATTTTTGCTGTATTCGCCGCCTAGGATTGTCTGTAAGTATTCTTTTATGACCGCTAATATTATCTTACATCTTTTCGTAAGGTCCGGCACTTTAATTTAGTTTGTCCGATCACATCTATTAGGCCGCTGTTTTATTTGAAATTACATTGTAAAATTCATCAGTGCCTAGTCTTATTTTAAGCTCGTATTTACCGAAGCGCACTTTTTCTGTCCACTTTTCTTCACTTATTGGATGTACTGTGGTGATTATTCCAATAAATTTAAAGCCCGTTTCGTCACCCGTTGATTCTGTTTCATTGTCACTACTTTCGATGACGTTAACTTTTTTTTTATTTTGTCTTCTGTATTTTAAGCACTCCTTTTTATATGCCGAACAACTTTTAGGTCCGTGCGTCATATTGCACCGTCCGCACTGGAATTCTTCGTTGATTTTATTCACCCGATGAGCCCGCTTCATTTATATCATTAATTTGCTTATTTGCTCTTTCGGCCGCGCGACAAGTTTTAAATGCTTTTTCCCATTTTAGTTCGTCTTCGATCCATAACTTCTTCTGTGTATTTTCACATCGGATTCCTAACGCGATTTGTTCGGTGATAAATTCGTCGTTATTATTGAATTCGCATTTGTGCATTTGTTCGCGTATTTTTTGTAAAAAAATTGTCAGATGCTTCACCTTCCTGTTGACGTGAAATTTGCATCGTTCGTATGTTTTATTACGCATAGGCACAACATGTTCTTTTATTTTTGCTTTATTTCGTCTCAATCTTTTTTTTCTCATCTGCTAATCCCAAATTATTTTTTAGTGCAACTTTCACCGGGAGTCTCACTCTTTCTTACCTTTTATTTTGTTTAATATTATAGTAATTTTTTTTTTATAATTTTATTAAACGGGTTTCGGCACCATGTAATGATAGTAGTACTGATACGTGTTGTAGGTTTGATGGTAAGTGTGAGAATGCGTGGTATTACAAGTTACATGCTACAAGTTATGTGTTCATCTTCACATGGCAGACATAATTATTGTTCGAAGTCTAACAGTGTAACAGGTTAAAAGTTTTTGTTTCAATGCATTTCAGGTATGATCTATTTATTTTAGCTTATTTTCTAGGCCTCCACCTTTCTATAAAGTAGGGAATTTGTTGACGGTAATTTCTTAATGATGTACTTGTCATGTGGATAATTTTTTTTTTTAGAATTAGCCATTGTTACTACCACATTTATATGTAAAATGCTAAAAAAAAATATTCGATAGATTTAGATATGTTATGGTTTCAGAACAAGAAGCAAAAAAAAAAACAAACAAACAATCATGAAAAATTCATATTTCCATGAATTTAAATAAAATGAAAATTTTCCAACAACAACGCTGTACTCAACAAGTATCTTACGATTTCATTTAATTTTCCAACTTAAATTATTATTATGTATTTATTTTCCCAAAAGTCATAAGAGTATGTTGTGTATACATAACAATATATGATTGAATTGGGAATTTGTTAAAAAAATAATGTATATTCTTACTTACATCATAAGGAATGTGAAATTGTTGAACTAAATTACACTGTAGAAACATACGAATTGTTGCACGACATGTGTCTTCGTCGTTTAAATCAAAATCTGTAGAAAAATGAAAAAAAAGTTAGATTTAAACATAAACATATAATGGTTGTTGTCTTAGTATACTTACCACTAAAATTAAAACTATATAGCAAATATGCTTCGGCCGATGGTATAACATCCTGAACTAATTTTAATGTTTGCTCTTGCGGTGCTGTTGCATGATACGATAAACATTCGAGCGCCACTTTTTGCTTAGCCATCAATTTACAAGCGTTTTCATACATTTGCGTGTTATGAATACCTAGGCCACAGAAAATGGCAAACGCTTCAAAAATCGATACATCCGAATCTGTAAATTGATTTAATTCGTTTCCCTGAGAAAAATTAAAAAATTTATTATAATTTTGTAAAAATAAGAATAAGTACGGTATATGGTCCAGTAAAAACTTGGGAAACATTTCTTGGATCGGTAAGACATGAGTTTTGAGATAGTCCAAGTTAACTTGCTCTATGACATCGATGGTAAGATTCATGTTCTACTTGAGAGTTCAGGGCAGAAGAGCTCGTATTGATTATTGTGATCAGCTCAACAAATGGGAAACTTACAACTAACAAGCGTTATCATTAGTCAGGTTTAATTATGCTGGGTTGATTCTACTGAAAACAATAAAAAGAACAGGTGCCAATCTCTTCAAATTGTTTATTGTTATCTTCGTAATCTTTTTTACCAAAGCCATACAGAAATAGCTTCAAAAGGAGCTGTTCCTGATATTAATTAGGCTGATGGTTTCAAATCCCAAAGTACAAAATCAAAACTTAGTTCAAATATTTTTCGATCTAGTGACATCTGTGATCAGATATTGGATATAGAGGTACTAAAATAACTTTAGCCATAATTATTGTACCATGTTCAGCTGATGCATTCTTGTTCAGCTGTTGTCAAAAATGTATTATAGGTAATTACAATAAGCAACTAATGCTGTGTGACTTAATCGACTAAGGTTAGGTTAGGTTAGGTTACAGTGGCTGCTAACTCACACCGGTGACGGTCCATTTTGGTACCAAAGGATCCTACTCCTACTCCCCCTTTCACCTTCATTGGAACCATTCAGAGCTACTTATGTAGCGTAAGATATCTCCCACATTGCAGTTTTCGAGATCCATAAGGCCGTCGAAACAATACTTGCCCAGATGTTTGTACCTCCTGTAAGCTAGCGCCGGGCATGAGCAGAGGAATTGACTCACAGTCCTTCCTCATCCATACAGCTTCTACAGAAGTCATTTGCCATTGACACAAGCATGCTCTCCAATGAGGCAGTGACCTTAAGTCAGGTACTAAGTCTGGTCTACGTAGGGATGGTAGTGTTTTGGAGTGCTTCAAGTCCAGTATCGGCCAGACTTTCCGCGCTACATTGCATGTTATGGTGTTATTCCACCTCTTCTGTGCCAAGGCTATTGCCTCCTTTTTAAGCGCCATAAAAAGTGCTGCTATAGGCCTCCCCAGATTTGCCCTTTCCGGTTTCATTGGGAGAGTTGTACCTTTTTTTGCCAGTTCGTCAACCTTACAGTTCCCCAGAACGTACGAGTGACCGGGGACCCAGACTATCTCGATATTGATATCTCGTTAAGAGATGCGTGGCATTTCAATGCCACCGCGGACGTCAGAGAAACTGTTTTTAGCGACTTGATAACCGCCTGACTGTCCACATATATTGTTATATCCTTTGTGGATATGACGTTATGCATCAACCAAGTCAGCGCTTCCTCAATCACTACCACTTCTGCCTGGTACACACTGCAGTGATCAGGAAGACGAACGGATATATTCACATTTGTCACAATAGACTCCAGCTCCGACTTTGCCGTCTAGTTTGGAGCCGTCATTGTAGAATTATATACTTTCAGTTTCCGCTGTTGACCTATTCTGTTAGGATTCTCTTGAGCGGATAAGGGTCCGGAAGCCTTTTTCAAAGCATACAATCGGTATTGTGTAGTCACTATTTGCCAAGTCCTCCTTTAGCGAACTGCCAATCGTCGAGTGGCTTGTCTCCACTAACATTTCCACTCAAACACGGCAGAGAGTGGTGCAACCGTAGCTGCCGCTCTCTGTTTACCAAAGATGTCGACAGGTAGAAGGTAGAACACAGCCTCCAGAGCACATGTAGGGGTTGTCCTCAGTGCTCCGAAGCAAGCAATATGTTCTTTGTACCTTCTCTATCATATTTTTATAAGTTTTCTTGTCTAGTGCTGGCCACCATACACTTACCCCATACATCAGAATTGGGCTTACTACAGCCAGTGTACTAGCTCTGGTTTTAGACCCCATATCCTACCGGCAGCGTTCCTACATGAGTACAGAGCCATGGTAGACTTCTTTACTCTCTCTAAAATATTGGAGTTCCAATTTAGCCTACTGTCCAAAATTATGCCCAGAAATCTTGCCTTATCAGTAAAGGCCAGTGCCGTGCATTTTAAGGTAGGAGGCGCGGCTACCGGAATTTTATATTTCTTGGTGAAGAGTACAAGCTCTGTTTTAGATGGATTTATACCCAGCCCACATTTGCTATCATTTACAGAGATGCATTCATAGAGAAGAGATGATAGGACACCACCTTGCGGAGTTCCTCTAACTACTCGCCTCCTAATGGTGGATTCCCTTATCTCCGCGTTAACAATCCTGCATTCTAGCATCTGATTTATCAACCTCTTTAAGGGGTAGGTTACCATACAGTACTCTTTCGAGTGGATTAATTTCTCAATTGTTCGCACCAAGGAATGCAGAGCCGTGTCCACAGATCTCGCGTTCCAGAGAAGTCGCCCAATTACTGGGTCTTATTTTTGTACGTATGTACACGTCAATCAGTCTTTCCAATGTTTTCCACAGAAAGGATGATCGAGTTATAGGTTTTAGGTTTTTTGGGTAGGCCTGAGAATTCTTCCCGTTTTCGGGATAAAAATTACCCTAACCTCCGTCCATTTCCTAGGAATATAATTCAGCTTTAAACACTTCCTGAAGATCACCTCCAGCCATGGGAGAATACTCGACGAGTGTTTTTGCAATTCCACTGGAATGATACCGTCCGAGCCTCCCGCTTTATAGGGTCTAAGGCCGTTTAGTGCCCATAGGATCTGGGTTTTGCACACGAGTTCTTCCGGGCAACCCGACGATAATTTTCCCCTATTCTCACCAAGCTCCGTCGACTTATCCACACTACCTGGGAAACGGGTTCCCAACAGTAGCGCCAATGATTCCCCACTAGACGTTGTCCGCAGCCCATCCGGTTTAATTAAGTAACTAGGGCTCGTTGGGCTCGTAGATAAGATTTTCCTGAGGCGCGATGTCTCTGAAACACCTTCCATTTTATCACAGTATAGTCCCCAAGACCTCCTTTGCGCCTTCCTTAATTCCTTTTTATACTTTTTAAGGTGCTCCTTATAGGAGTCCCAATCCTAAGCTTCCTTACACCCTTTACAAAGGATTCCCAAATCCCTGGACCCCCATACCTGTTTTTGCTTCCCCTTAGGTATTCTCTTAGGGCAAGCAGTGTCCAAGGATAAAGTACAGGCGCTTATGACTTCCTCCACCAGGAAATCCAGCTCCTTTTCTGTGGCTGGGGCTTCGGAGCATCGGTCGGTAAGAGTCGTATTAACACATCCCCGAATTTGTTCCAGTTAGTCCTTCTAGGATTCCTGAAGGCTTTCCAGGTAACAGGGTGAATGTCAATATTAAACGTCACTTACCGATGGTCCGAAAAGGAGAGTTCCTTCGCCCCCTCTATTCTTTAATCGACTAAACTAACTAAACTAAATTAACTGTTTCATTTTTAGAAAACATCCAAGCTAAATGTATCCATTTGCTTCCTTTTTTAATAATCACACTGTATTTTAGCGAAGATAAATTTTCTCATGTTCTGTTGTTGCTTTTTTTTTTTTGTTACTGAGTGTGTCGTAGATGGTGGTAATTTATTAAAACTAAAATAACATCATGCAAAACTGTGATAAATTATAATGTTATGTAATATTATAAATTATTTGAGACATTAATTTTCGTTGTTATTATTGTTGTTATCTTTGACAAAACTAAGCTATTTAAGAAAGTAATGATGTGTCACTTATTATAGTTGAGATAATTTTAGTAATTTTTAAATTTTTTATAATAAAAACTTAAGTCATCTCAACATTAAGAACAATTTTGAGGAATTGTTTAATATTGATGACTGCTGTGCTTTTTCTAATGTAAATAAAAAACAAAACGAGTGAGTTCATTTTGGTTATTCCCTAATGGTTTTGGAAAAAAATTAAATTGTAAAGAAGAGATCACCAAAAAAATATTAAATTTTTGTATAAAATAAAAATAACATCGGCCAAATTATAACCAATTATCCGTTTGACTTACTGAACTGCCTTCTGTTTTGAATGCTTGAACACTGTAAAATTAGCTAATTAACTTTTAGTGACGTCTTTAATTAAAAAAAGGGTTCAGTTCTATTAATCACATTTTGTTGGTTGTTGGACCCAACAAATGAAATATATCCTATACCAAGCTCTGCCAAACTAGAAAATGTCAGAAACATAAGCAGTTAAGAAGTATTAAGAATCCGAGAACATATTATGATTCACAAAATATATTTTAAGATCCGAGCAATTGGCGAAGAGAACAAAGCTCCTAATTTAGGATATTAATAGAGGTCGTGGCAAAATCTCAATAAGAGAGAGTACAGAATGTTCGGAGTGGACCATACAGTTGATAAATGAAAAAGAGCATTAATTGCAAATTTTTAAATTTGACTGGCTACTATGTAATTTTGGTAACAAATTTTCCAACACATAATTGCCAATATTTGGCTGCAATCTTTCGAAGGAATGTTTCTACCTTTATTAGTTTCTAAAGAATATTATTCATTCCTGTCTTAATATGATTTAAAACTGTCATTAGAAGTCTTACATATTTTAAGATGCAAGTTTTTTCTTTGCATTTGGAAACTTCGCTCTATGATAAATAGAAATTACTGTGAAATATTTTGGAGAATTTTGTCTAAATCCATCAGTCACAAACCCAATTTATCATAGCTGATAACAACATGTTTTTGATTTTTCATAACTGTAATTAGTTTTTCCTGGATAAATATAAGCCGTAACTCGAAAACAGATTTAATATTACAAAATTTCCTAATATCGTTATTCTGATGGTCATTTACTGCTTGTGTTGCCAATTGAGGTAACTTGCCATAACTTTTAAGACATGAAAGTGACAGTAGTTTTAAAATATTATTTACAAAATAAATGAAAAATCCACAACGGAGTACCAGATGTGAAAACTTTACGACGTAGTACACGAAATAATTTTTAATCATAAAAGTTAAATAAAACTTTTATGATGGAAATCGTATTTATATTTTCGAGCTTTTATATCCGAAACATAGTTCCAGTATGTGTCAGATTGAAAAAATGAAATAAAAATTGCAATACGTCATAAAAGCTTTTCTGTCATTAAAATTTGAATACATCAAAAAAGAAAAATTCCTCATAAATGGAAAATTTTTCAGACTTAAAATCGAATTTCATACTTTTCTCAACCTTTTTACAAGTTTGTTATATTTTTTGTTAAACCAAAAGCTCTGGATGATTTTTTTTGGTTTTTGTTCAAATCAAAGTAACAAAAAAAGTGAAGCTTTCATTGTCAAGTTTTATTTTGCATACATTTTGTTATTATAGATTTCCAATTTTTATTTTCCTATTAGCATACGACGTTTGATGTTCGTGTTTCTAAAAAAAAATTTTCATCAAACGATGTAGACGAAAAAAATCGTTTATAAAATCGAACCATATGAGTACACAAAATACGTTTGAAGTAGTTTTTGTGTGAAGCGTGATCTGTAAAACACTTGACAAGCGAAGTTGAGATAATTGAATTTTTTGTGGTTTGAATTTATCTGGAAAATCTAAAATTTAATTAATTTCAATTGCCTAAATGTTATAGAGTTCAAACGAAAGCATCAATTACCTTGTACATCATTTAATGTTACACCCAAAGCGATAAAAATGGAAAGAAAACATCATCAAATCGTACGTAGACTGGTACAATTTCTGTTATATATAGTCATGTATGAGAGCCAGACATAAAGATACTCAGTATCAATTATTCTTATAATTAAATTTTTTATGATTAGCACCCAGACCACAACCAAGCTAACCTACAAGAAGAAGCGCTCAAGTGAAGGCAGAATATATATATATATATATATATATATATATATATATATATATATATATATATATATATATATATTTTTTCCAAGTGTTTAACATTTTTTAGAATTTTTTTTGTTGCTTTGTCTTATTTTTGTCTCATAATCTGATTAGGAAAATCATCAAAGGCAGTAACCGATACTATAACATTAGATATTTTTATTAGGCTTTTGGTTTTTAAACTTGCTGTTTAGTATCTTTAGTGTTTTGAAACTAAAATAAAATAAAATTTGGGGTTGTCCATTGTTCGAATTTTGAAAAAAGTTCTAGATTGACAATTTTTATTTTTTCTTGGCTAAATAGAATCTGAAAATTAATTGTTTGGTGAGTTTGACTTTGGTGGAAAGCCATGTTTTGCACTAGTTTATCTGTATATTTTGTAAGTATTAAAAGGTCATAATTTGGTTAATCATACTTGTTAAAATTTCTACAGGTCATACTGTATATGAATGATAATTAGAACTATGACTTCAAATATTTTTTGTGGTGATTTAATTTGATCGATATTATTTCATCTAAACTATATTTTGGCTCGTTGACACCACAGTTTGCTTGATGTATTGTAAACAGCATTGTGCTTCAATTAGGAAAAGTAAAAGTTAGAACAATTCTTAGAAAAAATGTTCAAATTATTTAAATTAAGAGTATTCGCTGAATTACTCACAACATAACAAATCGAAAACTTGAAATACTATTGATCCATTGAATATTAATTACATGCTCAAGCATTATCATAAATATTTGTTCTATTAAGATGTGGAAAACGTGCTTAGAAAAAATTATAAAAGCACTCGAGTATTTTTGTTGTTATTGTTGCTTTGTTTTGTATTTTTGCGGTATATGCGCATGCCCCAGTTTATGTCCCTAGGGATAGATTGAGAAACTGATTAAATTATTAATTTATAGCAAATATTGTTTTGAGATGGGCACTTAGTTTAATTTAATTTGGATATATTGATTTCATTGGGCAGGCTAATCGCATCCCTAATATGGTTCACCAGTGCATCAATTTCACACAACTGTTATCAAATTGGTTGACAAATTTGTAATACTAAATTATTTTAAAATTTTATATTTGTTGGCATTACCTTATGTAAATTAGATGGTGGACTGAGGATTGATGTTGTAAAAATTTTACTAAATCAACTTATTTTAAACACGTTTTTCCTTTCAAAATAGAACCGTATTTACAGCAATAAACCCTACGTTTACGTAATATATTTTGTTCAATACTTTGCCAGATTTTAGAACAGGACATAAAAAATGGTAAACCTAAACCAATTTTTAATTTTATTGAATTATTGAATTTTTAAGTTTATTTTAGGTATCCTTTTTTATGTTATTTTTTGCATTATTTAATACCTAAAATATTCGAAAGTTATAAAATAAACAAGACATATTTGCCAAACTCGACGAATGCTTTAAATAACAAAAAATGTTGATATTATTTGGTTATTGGTGCTTCCCTTTATAAAAATGTCAGTTTTAATTAACTATTGTGATACAAATCTGGAAATATAAAGTTACGTATGGAGGGATAAAAATTCCATTACACATTCATCAAGCTACATTTTCTCAAGTTACAAAAAAACTGAAAGCCTTTTAATTCTTAATTTCTAGAATAAAAACCATCAAAATTTTATAAATTCTATAAATTCCATAAATTCGATAAATTCGATAAATTCTATAAATTCTATAAATTCTATAAATTCTATAAATTCTATAAATTCTATAAATTCTATAAATTCCATAAATTCTATAAATTCTATAAATTCTATAAATTCTATAAATTCTATAAATTCTATAAATTCTATAAATTCTATAAATTCTATAAATTCTATAAATTCTATAAATTCTATAAATTCTATAAATTCTATAAATTCTATAAATTCTATAAATTCTATAAATTCTATAAATTCTATAAATTCTATAAATTCTATAAATTCTATAAATTCTATAAATTCTATAAATTCTATAAATTCTATAAATTCTATAAATTCTATAAATTCTATAAATTCTATAAATTCTATAAATTCTATAAATTCTATAAATTCTATAAATTCTATAAATTCTATAAATTCTATAAATTCTATAAATTCTATAAATTCTATAAATTCTATAAATTCTATAAATTCTATAAATTCTATAAATTCTATAAATTCTATAAATTCTATAAATTCTATAAATTCTATAAATTCTATAAATTCTATAAATTCTATAAATTCTATAAATTCTATAAATTCTATAAATTCTATAAATTCTATAAATTCTATAAATTCTAGAATAAAAACCATCAAAATTTTATAAATTCTATAAATTCCATAAATTCGATAAATTCGATAAATTCGATAAATTCGATAAATTCTATAAATTCTATAAATTCTATAAATTCTATAAATTCTATAAATTCTATAAATTCCATAAATTCTATAAATTCTATAAATTCTATAAATTCTATAAATTCTATAAATTCTATAAATTCTATAAATTCTATAAATTCTATAAATTCTATAAATTCTATAAATTCTATAAATTCTATAAATTCTATAAATTCTATAAATTCTATAAATTCTATAAATTCTATAAATTCTATAAATTCTATAAATTCTATAAATTCTATAAATTCTATAAATTCTATAAATTCTATAAATTCTATAAATTCTATAAATTCTATAAATTCTATAAATTCTATAAATTCTATAAATTCTATAAATTCTATAAATTCTATAAATTCTATAAATTCTATAAATTCTATAAATTCTATAAATTCTATAAATTCTATAAATTCTATAAATTCTATAAGTTCTATAAATTCTATAAATTCTATAAATTCTATAAATTCTATAAATTCTATAAATTCTATAAATTCTATAAATTCTATAAATTCTATAAATTCTATAAATTCTATAAATTCTATAAATTCTATAAATTCTATAAATTCTATAAATTCTATAAATTCTATAAATTCTATAAATTCTATAAATTCTATAAATTCCATAAATTCTATGAATTCTATAAATTCTATAAATTCTATAAATTCTATGAATTCTATAAATTCTATAAATTCTATAAATTCTATAAATTCTATAAATTCTATAAATTCTATAAATTCTATAAATTCTATAAATTCTATAAATTCTATAAATTCTATAAATTCTATAAATTCAATAAATTCTATGAATTCTATAAATTCTATAAATTCTATAAATTCTATAAATTCTATAAATTCTATAAATTCTATAAATTCTATAAATTCTATAAATTCTATAAATTCTATAAATTCTATAAATTCTATAAATTCTATAAATTCTATAAATTCTATAAATTCTATAAATTCTATAAATTCTATAAATTCTATAAATTCTATAAATTCTATAAATTCTATAAATTCTATAAATTCTATAAATTCTATAAATTCTATAAATTCTATAAATTCTATAAATTCAATAAATTCTATAAATTCTATAAATTCTATAAATTCTATAAATTCTATAAATTCTATCAATTCTATAAATTCTATAAATTCTATAGATTCTATCAATTCTATAAATTCTATAAATTCTATAAATTCTATAAATTCTATAAATTCTATAAATTCTATAAATTCTATAAGTTCTATAAATTCTATAAATTCTATAAATCCTATAAATCCTATAAATTCTATAAATTCTATAAATTCTATAAATTCTATAAATTCTATAAATTCTATAAATTCTTTAAATTCTATAAATTCTATAAAATCTATAAATTCTATAAATTCTATAAATTCTATAAATTCTATAAATTCTATAAATTCTATAAATTCTATAAATTCTATAAATTATTGAATCTATTGAATCTATCAAATCTATCGAATCTATCGAATCTATCGAATTTATCGAGTTTATCGAATCTATCGAATCCATCGAATCTACCGAATCTATCGAATTTTTCGAATTTATCGAATCTATCGAATCTATCGAATCTATCGAATCTATCGAATCTATCGAATCTATCGAATCTATCGAATCTATCGAATCTATCGAATCTATCGAATCTATCGAATCTATAGAATCTATCGAATCTATCGAATCTATCGAATCTATCGAATCTATCGAATCTATCGAATCTATCGAATCTATCGAATTTATCGAATCTATCGAATCTATCGAATCTATCGAATCTATCGAATCTATCGAATCTATCGAATCTATCGAATCTATCGAATCTATCGAATCTATCGAATCTATCGAATCTATCGAATCTATCGAATCTATCGAATCTATCGAATCTATCGAATCTATCGAATCTATCGAATCTATCGAATCTATCGAATCTATCGAATCTATCGAATCTATCGAATCTATCGAATCTATCGAATCTATCGAATCTATCGAATCTATCGAATCTATCGAATCTATCGAATCTATCGAATCTATCGAATCTATCGAATCTATCGAATCTATCGAATCTATCGAATCTATCGAATCTATCGAATATATCGAATTTGCATAATTCAAGCATAATACGGTTTGGAATGTAACAAGTCACCTGATCAGCCATAATAACATAAATGTATACCCTCTAAATTAAATGATTTGGTTCTCTATCATATTCGTATAAAACAGCAACATATACCAAGAATTTCGTTACACCTACCCCAAATCACCTTCC
Source organism: Tipula confusa (assembly GCA_963556175.1). Classification (NCBI taxonomy): domain Eukaryota; kingdom Metazoa; phylum Arthropoda; class Insecta; order Diptera; family Tipulidae; genus Tipula; species Tipula confusa. The sequence continues at coordinate 211,448,703 of OY744475.1, read as the reverse complement.
CTAACTAAATGTTAAGTGATACAAATTAGAGCCAGTGTTAATTTGGTTATTAATTATTAAAATTTATTAAACATATTTTTCCTCTTAGGGAATAGAGAGATAGAGGTATTTATTCTATTAGCTACGAAAATGGGAAATTTAATTTCCACTTAATTATGATGCTTTTTAAATCGGTTTGTATTTAGAAAAATACTAATCTATGCTAATGTAGTATAATAGTTTAGTTCACTATGGAATACAACACTAATAAGTTGGTTTGAAATGTATTTAAGTTAATATGTGATCTTTATAAAAATGACATTGACAAGAGGTGGGATTGGGAATGCCTCGATCGTATTTCCCGTCCCGTATGACTGTTTTATAAGTAAAAAAAAAATGCTATAAAATTACTTACCTCGACTACAACCTTATTGATTAGTTGAGCTACACCAATGATAGTTTTTTGTCCGTTAAAAATTGGCATACATAAAATATTTTTAGCATTGGTTTCGTCAGGCCGCCGAATCTCATGTTTATCCTTCAACCATTCATCCAATTCGTGTATATTCAATATAACACCAGTTGACGATACGTATTGTGCAATCTGAGCCAATGTCGAATTATCTGTATCGTCGACAGTCGGCCGTGATACATTAGCCGATTGATTATCTAATTCTAGCTCAAACAGCATTGTAAATCGATCACTTGATTTCTAAATGTCAAAAAAAGAAGTAAAAACAAATGTGTAATGCCGATCTATATAACATGCTAAAATACTACCTGTAGCTGTAGAATATCCTCTACATTGACATTATGACTTAGTCGACGCGATAATGGTTGACGCGATTGAGATGGCCGCTCAACAATACGTTCCAAATGACTCTGTAAAATATAAGCAAAACATGTACCAAAGTTAATAAATGTTAGTTACCGTATAATTTTTTGCGATCGATTTTATATATTCGTGGTGATCTACGAGTGTGAATTCTGCGAAATTCTATAAATTTCGTTTAGAATTCGTAAATATGAATTCAAAAGTATGTTTAACTACGGTGATTCGTGTTAATCTATAACGTTATGATATTAGTGCTGAAATATTAGTTACTGAAAAAATACTTATCCACCGTTATGTAATTACCACAAAAAAAAACTATTGAGAATTTCAAGCCTATATAAAATAGAGAAGTCAAACTTTAACCCAAAATTTTCCAAGGATAATGTTAAAATTCCTTTTTTTTACTTATGCAAATCGCTTACCAGCTCGGTCAAAAGATGATTTCGTGGGGCTTTAAAATTCTTCCAAATCTGAGCAGTTTTCAATACATGTGGATAATGTCTACCAAATATTGTAAGCCGGGCTGCTAAATTGTTTATGTATTTTGAACTAAGCGGAGTGTGTGGCTTTTGCTGAAAAATTTTATTTGAATATTTTGAATTAAATTTGGAAGTTAAATTTTTTCTAACTTTAATTATGGTTTTAGTAAAATGGTCAAATGAGCGTTTCCGATCCATTAATCAAATAAAAATTAATTGACTTTGTAAATCTAGCAAGTCTGGGAGGTCTAGTAAGTTTATAGGAAGTCTAGTAAGTCTAGTATGTTTAGAAAGATGATTAAGGCAAGTAAATTTTGTAAACCAAGTAAGTCAAGTAAGCCTAGTAGTCTTAGTAAGATTATCATGTTAATTAAATCTAGTAAGTCTAGTAAGTCTTTTAGGTCTAGGAACAGATGGATATTGCTAGTTCAATCGAATGTTTAATAAAGACTTGAGGATGTTAGATACCATAATCAGATTATAAAAAAACGTCGTGCAACTTATTTTTATTAATCTTAAGTATCATCCATATATATACTCGTATATAAATGAGCTAAACTTATCATCCACAAATTTTAAGAACAAGGCTAATAAGTGTTTGTAATATAATCGTTAGAGCACACAATAACCAATTATGAATTATTATCTTATTCTACCATTTAACCTTTTAACCATTTTTATCTTTGTTTTTATACATATATTCACATTGTTCATAAACCCAAACCCAATCAAACACTGACGAGCTTCTTATACTATCATATCATTCCATCATGGTACAAGGACTATATAATTTAATTGTTTAACCAAAAAATAAAAATCCTTGTAATAATACGAACGAACTTAACACAATATAAGAGAAAAAAAATATCCTATGTCGACCGAGTGAGTCATTTAATCTGACTCCACTGAATACTGTGTAATGACGTGAGCAAAACAAATGTAGCAAAGGTCACAGTAGTTATCATTCTAATGGTGTGACACTACTACTATTGTTTGTGGACACTACATTCAAGAAAACGTCCTGAAATCAAATTGACCATATGTAAGTTTCTAATGAAAAGTCTTGTAGCATCGATAAACGCTTGGCTTGTTAAAAAGTGCCGTCTTGCTGCAAGCATCAGCATATAGGTTTTAGACTTAAAGAGACCCCGGACTACACCATAGCGGCCAACTTAAGTTTATTGTTATTTGGGAAACATCTGTGTTAAAATCCGATGCAGTGATCGAACATATGTCAAATGCTTTAAAAGGGAAAATATATTCCCAAATATAGACTTCGGAGACGTTAATAAAGGACCTATCTTACGAAGAATTCCCACGAGCCATGTAGATACTAAAAAAAAAATCATTTTTTGGGGTCGATTGCCTCGGGTTAGAGAATAATTCTGATCGTTTTCTGATTGCCTAGAGTAATACAAAGAGCACATTTGGGGTTAAACTCGATGAAGCCACGTAATGGCCCGTGAGAACTTTTATTATTATTATTGCTTTTTTCCATTTGATTCATGAATTTTGTGCTGGCTTGATAGACATGAAACTGTCCAGTGGGGTTTACCTTTGATTACTGTGGTATGATGGATGCATGGATTTGGTGTTGATTGGTCTGATGGTTCTATATTTAACTACACATCAATCTTTAAATGGATCTCTGACCACACTGCGGAATAGATGTCTGCTATTGAAGCTGATTTGGTCAGGGATTGGTAGTGAAGGGGAATTTATTGAAAAGGGTTAATTGCGGTTTTTCGCCATGTTATGGTATTTGAAAATTCTTATTTAGATGACTTTAGGCCCCATGTCTGTTTCTTGACAGTGAGACCGTGAAGTGTTTTCTGAATAGTTTTACATAAGCTGCGGCCAAATATAATTTATAATATGGTTGGTTTTCTTCTGTTACAAATTTATATTTTACTGTCACTTCTTGATAAAGCCAAATATTATATGCTGGACTGTTTTAGACTTTTCACTGCAACATATCTTCTTCTAAACATATCACTTCCCTAATTTTTAGCAATGTTTGCTTCCGATAATTTCATATATTTACCAATCCTGATATGACCATCATAAAACCTTCAGTGCGTAGTTGTCGAAGAACAGGCAATTTTTTCGACGTATTTATGCCAACAGATAGTTGGAGTTTGGTTGAATCCTCCATGGAGGCTTTTTGAGGCCCATTGTCGTATTTTGACAAACTTAATGTAAGTGGGGTCAAATCAGAGTTTACTTCAAACACAGAATGATGTAACAATGAGTGTCCTTGTAGCTCTTTAGATGTCAACAAGGTCTGTATGGATACATAGTTTAATGTCAAAAAAGTCCAGATGGGTGAATTTATTGCCGTTTTAGTAGTTTTCAAATTTAACTGGGTTACTAAAATTTTATTTACTCCGTTAATTTTTGTGACTTAGATTTAGATTAATTTACCGAGCTGAATAAATACCAAGATATTTATAGGACTTGCCGTCATCCATTAATTCTATAATAATACCATCTTCTAATTGAAATGCCACAAGCTCTCGTTTTAATTGTTTTTCAGCAGACATGTTGTTCGATATGAAATGGAGTTGTACCTTATGTGCCTAACAAGTTTAAATGTTATGCAAATTTGTAAGTACCGTTATTGGACAATAGTTGGCTGGACTCTTTTTATCGGTATTTTTTGCTCAATATGAAGGTAACAACCTGTGTTGGGGAAAACATGAAATTATCCCTGCATTTTTTATACCATTGATGGTGCAAACCTTCAGTACCTGCAGACTCGCAAGTTTTCTTAATTATTTGTGTGGTTCGTCTATTTGTATTTTCATTAAAAGGGAATGTAAATAGACATTGGCCACAAACGATCAAAAGTAACGGATTCGAGAGTGATTTGTGTTATTTGGTCAGGTTGTTTGTTTTGAAAGTTTCTGTAGAACTTATTTTCATTCTTGCCAAAAAGTTGTATCTGTCTTCTGGCCACTATTTTGTTTCTTCATAACGTATTTTAGTAGTTTCGCTACTAAATTGATTTTAGTTTGATTTTATAATTCGTTTGGTTGTTGAAACTCTAACGAAACTTCTTGTCTAATGTGCTCCAATGTAGAAAATTAGAAGTGGCGATTAATCCTTTTGTAATGATAGCTTCGCGATGGTCCATAATTTCATGCTCCCTAGCTCTCGTGTTAGGGTATAAGCAACTGATTGTGCCTTGTACAATTCGAATTCATGCTTGTTCTCTTAGAGTGGTCTCAGGCCTATGGACGTGGCTTGTAAATCTTGTACGATGATGCTACTTGCTCCATCAACATTATCGTAAGACATTACTTCGGTCTCTACAAGATCAGTTCTCCGTATATCAGAGAGTCTTTCCTAGGCCATACTGCGTGTTGTTGATGCAAATTTTCACTATTCATAGGGTACAATTTTTATGGGCCATTTGACTCGAATGCTTAGAGTTTTTGCGGGTATTTTAATATTATTTTTATTTCTATTAGAATTATACGGTCTAAATTATTATCCGAACCACATTTGTCACCAAAATTCAAATCTAATAGAGTTTTGTTAACAACTGTTACTGGTAGAGTCATATATATGTTGCTTTCACGGTTTTGTCGATAGACGAAGTTGGAAAGTACACAAATACGTCGGCAATTTTTTTGGCGCTTTAGTTTTTTATATTGTTGGAGGTCATATTGGTTTTAAAGTGGTCGAGAGTAGCTTAGACGATTCGAGAAAGCCAATTTTCTGAATAAAAAAAATTGATTGTTTTATTTCAATTTAGACAGTGTAAATCCTCCTAGAATTTTGGAAATTAACAAAAAAAAAAATTTTAATTTTGTCTATTTCCAACTGCCTGTAACTGCACTGATAATAGATCAGGATGGGTTTTGATGTTTTCTAGAAAAGTCTAGACAATTTTAGAACGCGAATTTTTCGTTTTTTAATCTTGATTTTTTGAAAAATATGGACATTTTTAGAAAATTTGAAGAAAACAAATTCGATTACATTTTGATTCCAACTGGCTTTCACCGCTTTAATAATGGCTCAAAGCAGGTTTGAAGGTACTTTAGAGTTGGTTGAACGATTCTAGAAGGCTAATGTTCTGTTAAAAACAAATAAATTTCTGTAAAAATCAAGATTTAGACAGCCTTGTAGACCTTAGAAAATAAAAATAAAACTGAATGTAAATGCAATAATTATTCGTCAGGATGGGTGCTTGAAATGCTTGCCAATCTTCTGTTTAAAAAAATTTGACTTTTTAAAAGTGAGCACTCTTTGGTCACGGTCAATATTTGACACAGGTGGTATTTGTCATAAAACGATTGATTCAATTTATTTTGTAATGTTTAATCAATTGTTTTAGAATTTAATTTATATTAACTTTAAAGGTTTGTGTCAAATAAAGTGTATATAAGATAAATTTACAAATTTTTGTTAGTTATTGGTTGTCAAATATTGGTAAAGTCAAATTTTCAAGATTTTATAAAATTTGCGTTATGTAAAAAATAAACGTAATATTGAAATGGATGGTTTTAATCGTACTATATTCTTTCTATAATTTTTATTTTTGTTTATATTCTGTTGTGCAATGTAAAATCATTCACCCGGTCGTTATATACCCTAATAAAACAGGAAACCATTTCATTTAACATCTTAAATGTGTTCTAGCTCTTCGATTCTCATTTTTATAAGGACACAGAACAAAAATAATTAGAAATAATTTTATATTGAATTTAGTTAATTTGAGAATATTTATTATTTTTCGTATTATATTTTGTGTGTCGTTTTCGACTTTAATTTTTTCCCAGTGAAGTCTAATTAGATTTTCCTAATGTACACAAAAAATAAAATAAATAAAAAATTAAATGAAAATAATAAAAAACCAAAAATAAAGACGATTATATCAAATAACAATGAATTATTGTAGTTAATGTGGTTGCAGATGATAACCAACAAAAAGGCAAATGATTTTGTGTTTGCCATTTTTGATTGTCTTTATATCTCGTACCAAGACCGTCTTATTTACGTTGGATAATATTGTGCCACACGTACACCACCCCACCTCATTCTTAACTTGTTGTGCACTTGAAATGTTTATTATAAAAACGACATCTTACACGTAAGTCGTATAAATTATATGTAATTTTGAAGAAACAAGAATTTTATCAAGACATGACACTCGAAAACATAATTTCTTTTTAATCATCACCTTTATTATTACATATACTGTATAAATGATAGTATAATTTATTATATGTAGCATAACATAAACCGCTAATTAAATAAATTACACAAAAAATCATCCATAATTAATTAATATTTGAAATTTAGGTTGGGGAAAAGGTTTTGACGTATTTTTGTGGTCGCTAAGTTTTAGTATTTCTCAAAATTTAAAAGAATACAAGTCAGAATTGTATTTTAAGGCTTTAAAAAAAATTGGTGACCTTTTGACATTTTTGGTGACCCATCGAAATATGGAAGAAATTTTCATTCCTTACCCTATTAGGTTACAATTTTTTGGTTTAGAAGCAAACCGGTGACTGTTTCGCCTTAGTTAATAGTTTTGTAAATCTATAATTTGTTATAACTTTAACGGTTATATTTTGGTTTGGTTTTGAAACTGTGTAAAATAAATTTTGGAAACTTTGGGTTTAAGGTAAATTATTGAATTACAATTGGATAAGCATCGTTTTGTTTTAAAGCAAAACGTTGTTGCTTCTTTAAACTTGCATTAAATTTGCTTTTTACTAATATTAATGGATTAAGCTAAACCAATGCCAAATTTGTAAAATGGTTTTACTTTTGTTAAACACTCTTTGTTATATTTCCTGGTTGGTATCACTCTTTTCTATACATTTAAAGCGCCACAATTGATAAAATATTATTGTATTAATATTAAACTGTAAATTAAAATGGCGTCTGAAGGTTCAAAGTTACTTGACGATCTTTTTGAGTTTGTGCTATTTACTGTTTGTCTCACATTAACTTTGAATAATATCATTTGACTCAAACTCTGCCTAAAATTACGAAAATATACAGCTCAGGCTATTAAAAAAAGATTGGTGACCCTTTTAAATTTTTGGTGACCCATTCAAAGATGAAAGCATTTTTAATTCATTACATCGTTTGGAATATTAAACCAAAATTTAAATACTGAAAAAATTTTTAGCCCAACCCAATACTTTCGAAATATTATTGTTTCATTTTAATTAATTATGGTAAACATATAATTATATTAGACAATTATATAAAAAAAAAACAAAATAATTTTGATAAAATAATATTTGAACTTCTAAAAAATATGGCGTTTTGTGTACTGTTCTCATGGTGTATAGTAATATAAAATTAACGATCCATCTAACGATGGAGTCTTGAGTATAACAAGAAAAAAATTTAAGTCTAAATATTATTTTTGCGCATTGCGATGGATTTAGTAGATAAAACATTTTAAAAATGATTAATAGAATTTAAATTATTTATTTTTTCTTATTTATGTCTAAGAAATTATAATTTATTACCCCATAATTCTATTTATTTACATAATTTATATATTTAATTTTCTTGATTGCTTTGCATTTTTGGATATTGTGTGATTTATTGCGTACTGATTAGTTCAAGCTTAATAATCGGACGAATTAATCAGATTATAATTTTATCAAGGAATGGATTTAAGCGGTTCCAACTTTTCATTGGTAGGTTGCCAATAAGAAAGTTCGGTAAAAAATGGCAACCGGAGGGATCAACGCAATATATAAAGCAAACAAATTAAATGTTGACATACCCGATACAATCATTCCTTCACGTTCTGAGGATATCATCGTAATCCACTATGACTAGTGCATTATATATAGCAGTCGGATAAAATTGTGGTATCCTGATTTGATTTTCATGAGATCTTTTATAAAAACGGTGACTAATTAAGTACAACGGACTTAATCCAATATGAAATTTAATTAGTGCCGAGTTCTAATCCTAGATTCAAAAAGCTGTATTGTCGACCTGTGTTGGCGAAAGTCAACTACATGAAATGTTATGGAAAAATAGAACCAAGCCAAATCAACCTTTTTGTAATTTTCCTTTGTTAAGAGTTCCAAAGAAGTCCCAAGATGGCTCTAGGAAGTTTCAAATTGCCGTTGATTTTTCGCAAGCTCAATCAATCTACTATCAGTGATGCATTTCCATTACCAAATATAACCAAATGTAGAAAAATTAGGACGTTGTTCTTAAAATTAGGACTTAAGAACGCAATTTTTCTTAAAGAATTCACCTTCAACTTTCCAATGGTTGATGACAACTATTTTGTCTGGATTACAAGGTATTGACTGTCTAGTTTACTTGGATGAATGCTGCAAAAATTGAGAAAAATAATTCAAAATTAAGGGACGTTTTCTCAAAGTATCGTGCTGCGATTTTAATGTTAAATCCTAAGAAATGTTGTTTTCCTTAAAGGAAAACAGATTAGTTAGGACTGGTGATGAACAAAGATGTAATACATCCAGACCCAACTAAGATACAAACGATTATCGATTATAACCAATTCCACAAAATCAAAAATCATTTAAATCATTTCTTGGATTAATCGAGTACTACTCATTAATTCATTGCTAATTTTGCTAAAATTTCGAAACCGTTGAATAAAGGTGTGCGACATTTTCAACTGTACCTGTACTGTCGTAAATTTAAACTATATATAGATCATGAAACATAGATCTGGATGCTGTACATAAAAGATAAACTATCACACATAGATCGATGGAAAATCAAATTATGAGAAAACGACTTCGAAGTGATCGACAAACCTGATAAATAATGAGTCCATCTGCACTAGACACAACTCACGAAGGTGTTCATGTTATTACCATATCTAAGGCAGAATTTTAATCAACGAAGCCCAAGGACGATGATAATTAGCCTGATACAGCATTATTACCACAGGTACAGATAGCAAAAGATCAATTGAGACCCATTCGAAGTAATCGTAATTTAAACGATGATACCTGGATAATCCCATTTTCTTCATCCTTATCTTAATAAAATTAAGTTAAATAATTCATCATAAATAAATCGAATTATAGAAGAATTTTATGTAACGCCAGAAGGACACATAAAGGTTTTACCAAAATAAACAACCGCATCAAATCTATCTATATGCTTGATCATACACTCCAATTAAATCAATTAAAAATAAATGGAACTTTAAGCATGACCCGAAATTCGAAATTCTCTGTTTAAATCAGCCTTTATATTGCAACATATAAAATCAATGCCCTAGAGTGTGCAGTCGTTGACTCAACTAAATTTTTCTGGACACTAAATTTTCAACAAAAAAAAATAAAATCATCGATTAATAAGCAGAAAGTTTGTGATATTTATCACCGCCCAGTTTTTTTTTTGCATTACAATTTTTACAGACCATGGCTATTAATCTTAAAAGCACAACTTGAAAATAATTTTTCAAACGTCTGGACCAATCAAAGCGCCAACAAAATTTATTTAAGATTGGATATACCATTATCATGCAACTCAAAGCTTTCAAAATCTTTAAATTTACAGCAACCTAGACTCTAAAATCGTTATCATTTATAATTAATTATTATATAAGCTTTACCGTGAAATTTGATTCGCGCTCGTTTATTAACTCGAATTTAATTTATTTATATTTCGTTATAGTCTGTTCGTTCTATCTAATTTAATCATTGGTGTAAGTCAAATTCATTTATTTTATTTTTAAAAATTTTATTAATTAATTAAATTTTGTTTTAATTTTTTCAAATCTTTTTAATTGTAAAATTTGTAATATATTATCACTAAATCAATTTTACAATAAACTCGATGGTGTGGAAATAAGTTTTAAATACGGAGATTGTATGGTAAGTAACCTTGGCAGAAAATGATGCCACCTATTTAGGTGTATCTTTATATTGTGCTATACGTTTTCTAACATAAAACAGAAGAAACCAAGTCATTTTCTGATGTCAATTAGATTTTCTTGTTTTTGTGTCAGTTTATCGATTATTTCATTTACTTTTGGTGTTAAATGATTATTTTAATCTGAGGATTATTTTATTTTACAGTTTTATGGGAATTGGAATTTATATCAATTAGATTTTCTTGTATTTACGAACATGTATTTTGTCAGTTTAACGGTTATTTAATTTTGCTTTGAAATCCAAATTAGCCTTTTTCACCAGGGGCCGAAAAAGAAATCCTAGAGCTAGATTTTCTAGATTTGGAATGGTTTCCCATTTTTGGTCATCGAATTTCAAGGCTGTCAACGGATTTCAAATAAAACTGAGTATTCCATATGCCAATCCTAAAACACGTGTTCATGATTGTATAAGGGGTTTATTTAAATTTTAGTGGTTTCCATATTTTGTTTAGTTGATATTTTTAATAATCTGTTTAATCAAAGATGTGAGATATCAGCCCAGCAATTCAACCTTTTTTTAATCGCCTCCACACATTTACGCATGTTCATTTTTAAGACTTTTACGAGTTGTGATGTTCGATTTGACCAGCCGATAATGCTAAATCTATTTTTTAAAATCTAATTTGTATTAATTTTAATGTTTTGTGTCAAATAAAGTATACATAAATTAAATTTTCGGCGACTACATGACGTTTTGGTCATAAAACGGTTAATTCAATTGTTTTGTTATGTATAATCAATTTTTTAAAATCTGATTTTTATTAATTTTAAAGTTTTATGTCAAATAAAGTGTATATAAATTGGATTTTCGTCGATTGCATGACAAATTGGTTATAAAACGGTTAATTCAATTGATTTGTAATTTTTAACCAATTTTTTAGAATCTAATTTATGTTGATTTTATAGTTTTGTGTCAAATAAAATGTAAATAAATTAAATTTTCGGCGATTATATGACGGATTGGTCATAAAACCGTTAATTCAATTGTTTTAATATTTAGTCAATTTTTTAAATTCTAATTTGTTTTAATTTTAATGTTTTGTGTCAAATAAAGTGTATATAAATTAGATTTTCGATTATATGACATATTTGCCATTACACTTTTTAAGTTTATTTAGGTTAATTTAATTGACTTGTAATGTTGAATTAATATTTAAAAATGTAATTTATTTTATAATTTTTATGATTTTATCTTTTAATAATAATTTAATTAATTTGCAAATTTCAAGCAAAAACCAATCCAGTTTATTGCTGGCTACTGCTTGCAGAAATTATACTATTAATATATTTTGTTTTTAAGCGATTTTTTTTCTGTTTACAGTTATATGGTGGCGCACTAGAGTTTCTGATAAGAGATGACAGAATACAGAAAACAGAATGCAGAGCAGTTCAATAAAACTGTGATTGTCTTATGCTAACAATAGTTTGAATATTGGCTACCAGGAAACTGGACATACAGATTTAGAAAAGTGCAATCGATTGAAGACATAAGTTTAATATAAATAAATGAGTTACGTGTGTGTGTGTGAAATATAAAGCGGTTAACCATGGAAATAATACAGTGCTTAAAAACGTGAAACGCGGGTGATAAATTCTGAATAGATGTACCCAAGTTTATTATTTGGTGTTCAAACTTTTTTTCTAGTTGAATCTTTTTCATCTATAAAAAAAATATTTCAACTAAAGTTTACTTAAAATAAACTGTGCATGTTGTGAATAGTTATGTTTCGAACCTTTAATAATTGAGTTTCAGGTTGTAGACAAAATATAAACAAATTTAAATGTTGTACGTGCCAATTGCATAATTTAATTGCTGTTAAATTGGTTATAGCGCTTTACAATTGATTTGATAATAAACAATTTTTTTTGCAGTAAACTAAAAGCTTTTTTTGTAGGTTTTTCGAATTGTATTCGATGTTGATTGCACTATTAAAATTTGTGTTTTTTTTTTTTTTAGTATTTCATATGATGGTTTACCTTTGGTTTAGTAAGAAAATCCATATAAAAAACGCTACTCTGTTGAAAATAGTAGATTTAGAAATCGATTGGTTTATATTTAGTTAGGATGTACATAGTTCATATGTCCATTACATGTTAATCAACAATTTTGCGCCCATAACGCATTTTCGATTGGACAACAAAAAATTAACAAAAAATATCATTTAGTACTTACCGATTCACAACAATCTAAATCCAATAAATAAACAGCACATCGTTCACATTTCAGTAACTCCCTAGCTTCGGTCATAATTTTAGTGACGAGACATTCCAAATTGTTTTGTTCCTCGAATATGCTGCGAGCGAGATTCAATAGAATTTGATTACGTCGATATTCTTGCACCGACATTTCAAATAGTTGAGCATTTTGTACACCTATACCGCAGAATGTTAGGTAACGGCGAAAAACTTCAACATCCCGTTCACTAAATTCTGTTGTGCCTATCAAAAAAACATATGGGTAAATAAAAATTTTCGTTTCGAATTTCAAACATCACTAACTTACCATTAGTCTTATTAATAATTTGAGCAACACCGATAACATCACCTTCATAATTACAAATGGGCATCGATAAGATAACATGAGTTTTGTATCCTGTCTTCAAATCGATTTCACAATTAAACCTATGATCTTTGTATGCCTCTTTTATGTTTATGGTTTCTTTGGTCTGGGCCACATGACCTGCAACACCGATGCCAAATGGTATTATAATTTCCTCGGCTTTTGCTCGTTTCACTGCATCGACAAAGGCTGCAAAAAAAAAATGATTGGATTTTATTTATAGTGTTAAAAAATCGGATTAGTTTGTTAGAAGCCTACATAGTAGAGAGATGCCGGACATTATTGGTATCTTAACTTCCTAAAAAAAATTACCGTAATATTAAAAAATATATTATTATCGTCATTTATACTGGTAATTGTATAACAGTAGTAGCTCAAAACCAAAATTAACTGCAAGCGTACTAAAACTAACAGCCCAAAAAATATATTGAAACAATATTCTGGCTCCATCCATCTCGATTCCACGCTTGCTTTATATCTTAACGAAGAGAACAAACCAAGTCATTTTATTGTAATTACAATGACGCATTTTTTCAGCTAAACAGTTATTTCATTTGGTTTTGGTGTTAAATAATTCTTTTTTTTTAATCTGTATCTGTATTCATATTCATTTTAAAAATTTTTGTGTAGTGAGTGTTGTGTCGTTTTACCACATCGACAGGAGTTTTTAATTAATCGATAGACTAAAAAATGATTTTTTGAAAAACCTGGAGCAAGGATTATCTACAGAATAGGCTACATCAGGTGAAATGGACAAACAAGAACCAAATATTAACAAGAACCAGTTAGTTCTCATAAGGGATGAAACTGTACCACCCAATTTCTAATTTGAAGAAATACGGGACATTGATGTGTAGTGACTATATAGAACAATTTTAGGATGTTGAATTGCTTGTGGAAGAAACAAAACACGTTACCGACGTCGAGCTATGAAAATGCAAGTAACGGCATCAATGTTGTGCTTCTTGCCCAGTACTTAAGTATTCTATCAAAACAAGCAAAAAATGCTATCAAGAATTGTGTACAAGGGATATATCCTTTGGGATCTTTGGGGCAAGCCATATAGAATAGTTATAACAAGGTACAATAGTACATATAAAGCATGCCGATCGAATAATCCAACTGATGGAAAAAATAATTCCACAAGTGAAAATAGAGGAAATTCTAAGAGCATGTGGCAAAGTGGAAATTTAAAAGGCTTTCGGTCCTGCTAAAACTCATAATGTAGCATTAACAACTGCGACTCGTGCATACCACCTGCGGACGGAAGTATTTGCCAAAAAGAACGAAGGCATTAGAAAATCCATCAACATACCACCAATCTGCTTGCTGGATACGGCTGGTAAAATATTAGAAAGGATAATATCAAGAAGACTGCAGGAGACCAATGAAACAAAAGAGACTTGTCAGAACATCAATTTGGATTCCGTAAGTAGAAGACCGGCGGGAGAAGCTATTGCAGGAGTCAGATGGTAGATAGGTTCCAAAACATATTGTGCGATGGTCATACGTTGGATATTGAAATTGCCCTTAACTCGACTAGTTGGGAGTACACATTAGATGTGCTACTAAGTAAAGCGGCTCCCAAGTATTTGACAAGGCTGGTGGCTAATTACTTTAGAAATAAAGTATTAAATAACTAGAATAATGGAGACATTAAATACTATCATATAAACAGAGGAGAACCACAAGGCTCCGACATTGAAGAAGCCTTTTCGAATGATATGGTAGAGGAGGTGCTAGAGTTACACACCTGGAGTCAGATTGTTTTTTTAAGTCCACGCGTTGGTAACGAAAGTTCTGACCTAATTAATTTGGTGAGAGTCAACCTAGCATCAGAAAATATTATTATTGACTGCATTTCAAAGGAACGTGGAGAGTGGCATGTTGTATTATAGCAAACATTTTGAAAAATCTGCCACATTTAAGGAAGTTAAGACAGGGACGGTTATAATTTAAAATTATGGCAGCTGGAGCTGTGCCAGTTTCAAAAAACCAAAACAACACTACTTGTAGATGCATTATGGAAAACTACAGATCCTGCATTTACATCAGTCTCTACCAGGCCAACATCTAACTAATATTTTTACGAAATCTTAGGCATAAAAGCAAATATGGTCATATGCCACATTCAGGTACCATTAATTTAATCGAGTACTTACACCATCAACCGTATTATATCAACACAGTACAGGTTAGGTACATTAATCTCATAAAATGTAAAAGTATTTTCGACATAATATTTACTTGTCAACAAAATAAAGTCATTTGACCCTTTCAAATATACAAAGTTGGCTACATTAGCTTTATCATTTAAGCTTTTTTTATAAACTTAAATTAAACAACAAAAATTTATTTGGTTTTATTATAATTGAACTTCTCAATGAGCAAAAAGTTAATCTCTAAGCAGTATAAAGCACTACTATGGCATAATATGCAAAAGAGGAAAATTATTAAAATCTATTTTCGTTATGGTATAAAAGTTAAAAGCTTCTATTTTTTAGTTTATACACACACACATAAAACTATATTTACATTTAATGCTTATTCAAAAGTTTTTTTATACATATTTAATTTTCCTATAAATTACTATCATAATGTATTCAAAATGTAAAGATAGGATTTTATGTAAACAATATGTATGTACATGTCTCATAAGCTTAATACATTTATATGTATGTAATAAAGGTGTTCCAATAAGGGCCAATATACACAATTTCGATGAATAGCTCTTTCAACGACATTTGGCTGCGTTATATATGGTATGAATAAATTAGAGATAAATTTAGTGTTACCATGTGAAAAATGTACCGAACTTATTGGAATACCCTGTAAACCTAAAGCATATTTAATGGCAAAACCAAAATAGCAACAACAAATTATTATATTCTAGGATTAAAAACGAACAAAATGGAAAATTTAGAGTATCTCCGTTTTTTTATATCGTTTGGCTTTTATCTAGATGGTAACATCAGCAGAAGTAATTGGTATAGTAGCAGCAGCAGCGACTGATGAAAGAAAATTGGATTGTAAGCGAAACAAAACCCAAACAAAAAAAAAACTTATATGGGAAAATGAAACTTTTCTTGTCTTCAATCAATTTTTTTTTTGTTTTTTTTTTTTTTAAAGAAAGATTAAATTTTGTTTTGTGATAATGAGATTTTGTTTTTCCAACTAAACGATTTTGGCCAAAACCGTTAAAAGATGCTTTAATCACAACGCACATTATGTTTGGTTCAACTGGTTAAAACCAAACCCATGTTTGGTGAAAGCTTTAGTTTTTTGTTTATGTATGGTACGTCTAAGAACCGAAAAAAGCAACAAAATTTACTCCTGATGTTTTAATACTTTATAGACAGAACATATCTTCTTAAAGAGCTAAACAGGTTCTAGTTTTCCCTCACGAACTAAGAATAATTTTAATTTTAATACTATTATTGGTATTTTTAATTAGTGCTTAATGTGTCAATAAATAAAAACATTTGATTCGATTCCGAGCTTGCTTTTTGTATTGTTCTAGAAGTCACTTAATAAAACAAATCCTTATAAAACTAAATTGAAAAGTCACATCGTAACTGAAAATTCAGGTTACAATTGCTCAATTTGCATGCAAGCTGCTCAATCAAACGGATGTTGTTCAACGCCAAAATTGGGTTATAACCAATTTTCGAAGCTTTAACTGTTTAAATCTTAAAAATTTAATCGAGAAATGTCCATCAAAACAGCGTTGCAGCCACTGTCGGATAGAATAATGTCGAGGATGCCGAATTAAGGTCAGTTCTCGTTATCAATTGCAACATTTGTATTACATAGTTTGCAAAGTAGTTTAAACCGAACGATCTAGCCCATAGCACTTATGAAAATGTTCGATTCCTTTAAACGAGAATCAGTATTTATCGTATGCTATTTTAATCTGGTTCTCAAGTTACTTTTATCACAGAGAATTGCGAGCAGGAAGATTAAGTTTGAGAAGAGATAATGCCAATGTATCAATCAAAAGTCTAGAAAATTCAAACGCTGGATCCACAAGAGGAAAATTTACGTTAACAGTACGACCAGCAGATCGTCTAAAATTTTTTCTACAGGCATTTGTATTATCTAAGATTACGTCCAATCTACCTTCATTTCGCTACCCAAAGCGTAAAGATATTTTAATCGGTGCTGTTTAGTTCCTTGGATTATTGGAACCCAGACAAATCAAAATTAGTAATAGTGGTCTAATCCTATAAAACGCAGTATTAAGCTAGATTTCCTCTGGAACTCATGAAGACAACACAGAAAACAATTTATTTCAATGTTTGCAACAAGTGAAAACATTGGTTTGGACCAAACATTGCGTGGATTCTGGGAAAGGTAATCTATTTCAAGACCTAATCCAATTCTATCACCAGAAAAATTATTTTGCGAGGAAGTGATGGTAAATTTATCGTTTCCTTACCTTTTAAGAAATGGCCTCAAATCTTGGGTAAATTGTTAAACGTTGTTATTCACAGATTCTTTGGATTCTTTTTATCTGATCACGAAGTTTTAAAGCAATCTAGTGCGACAACCAAGTTAAGAGTTGTCTTTGATGGGTCTGCGAAGACAACATTTGGAATATCATTTATTATTGGATTGACTATTGGTCACACTATTCAAAGTTCCCTGCACGCTATAATCATAAGGTTTAAAGAGAAAAAATTGGCCATAGCAGGTGACGTCGAAAAAATATATCGGCAAGTTCAACTCGCTTCCGATGATACATTCCATTAAAAAAAAGTATGGCATAGTCATTCATCCGAACCTATTTGCCACTTCCGTTTGACCTCAGTAATAAAAAAAAATTGCCGATTATAATCAAAAGAAACACCCTGCTGCTTCTAACGCTATTCATTACATTTATGTTGATGATTTGATGACTGGAGCCAAAGTTATGCAACTAAAACAGAGTGTTAGCGGCCTGTTATCACAACATGGGTTTATCATCCAGAAATGGATGTCCAACTTAAAATTTAGTTTGGGTAAACACACACCGACTGTACCAATAGCAGCGTAAAACCCATAAATGACAATCATTACCAAAACATGGACAGGCAATCGAACAGCGAAATTTTTTTCAATAACTAGAAAACATTGGAATCATAATCCGTCATCAGACAATCCGGCAGATTAAGCTTTACGGGGATTACTACCACAAGAACTTTTTCATCATAGAATATGGTAAAATGGGCCTGATTGATAACTTAAATCGAGTAAATTGACCTACTCAAAAACGTGTCTTTGGATTCATCGAAGAAGAAAACCGTAATGCGTTCACATTTTTCGCCAATATTGACACTCAACGGTTCAACAGATTCATTTCCAAATACTCAACCTTGACCAAACTGCAAACCTTGTTAGGATAACAAAAAAAAATCTAGATGTAACCATTTGACTCGAGCAGGATTGTTTAATGCATTATTTAAAACTTTCCAGCATGAGCAAAACAAATGATATAGAGATGTGTTGACACAACTGCAATCAGAGAAAAAAATCTCTAATTCAAGTCGTCTCAAAGAAATTAATTATTTCAGATACCATTTTCTAGCAAACACTCTATAATTTTGCATCCCAAATCAGCAAATCATTGCGTTGACAGTCCAAAACATACATGCGCAAAATTCAAACGACAAATACAAAACCAACTAATGGACCACTTACCAAGTTGTAGGAAGAAACCGGTTAGACTATTCCTAAAAGTAGGTATTGATTACGTCGGTTTCATTTCTATACACATGCAAAAGTAATGTGACCTAAAAGTTTGGGTCGAGAGGTACCGGGTTCGAATTCCAACGAGTGAGGGTTGAAAAAGGGATTTTTCATCATTTAATTACGATCGATGATGATGATGAACACAACTATGATACGCATTAGAGTGCAGAATCCCGAGAAAAAATTAAGATAGCGTCGGCACCAGATCAGATGGTGTGGAATAAAAACTAAAAAAAAATACTTCTGTCTCTTCATATGCCTTAGAATCAATAACATCCTCCTAGAACTAGTCGAAGACATGACAACCAATGCATTTGCTGAGGAAGGCTTTTTACAAATTAATTAGAAATCCGAATTGGAACTAAATATGCCAAATACCACCTACGACGAGTGATTGACAGGAAAGTATTAACATATGAAGAAATGGCCAGTTTACTGACCAAGATCGAGAGCATTTAAAATTCACAACCATCATGCCCAATATACATGAAACTGGCCTTGACGTGCTTACACCATTAATTTCTTAATAGGTCATTCCGCAACGATGATTCCTGAAAGCGACATATCACTGACTTAAAGCCTACTTCTTTGACAGGATGACAAATGGTACAACAGCCTTCTTCGTATAATTTTTCAGAATGTAGTTTTAGCCCCAACACCTTGTCTTTACTGATTGGAAGAAGCCATACCTTACGTATATCGCTGACTTAAATGCTATTTTAGCCATGTTGATGGCACCTAACTATCTTAATCATGTTAAACAGAAATGATTTGTCCAAGTCGCCACTTTAGTGGTAGACAATTTTAATCTTTCATAACTACACAAGCTCTCTGACTACATCATTATGTTCTTTTAACATCCATCGCCGACGATGCTGAAGTTCTTTTAAATATTCAATAGACCACAACTACATCGTTTCAACAGCGAAATGTTGTCGTACTCAAATTTTGGCTCAATAATTGCAACAAATGGTCCTTCTATAAGAAAATGCATCGACGTTATTCTTGCAGTCATCTGAACTCGACGAACTTGAAATAAGTGGCAGCGAATTTAATACCGTTTCATTCCGTTTAATGGCATAAATTTGGCGAATTTTGTGACACAAAATGCCACCATTATCCCATCGTATTGGAACACGTGAATTATGTCATTATTGTGTTTCTGTGATGAAAAGAGTACAAATCATTTAGTTCAGAGCTCAAACAAAATTGGTCCAAAAAATATAAATATGCAACTTTTGTGCTGACACAAATCTCTTTAGGGCATCTATAAATGCAGAGGTAAGGTTAACTCTATTATTAGCTTGAGGTGCATGCCCACGTTTGAAAATATTGGAAAACATGATTGAATGCCACTTGGTTAAGTTTTGAAATATCGAAAACAGTTCCGGAACACCCTTTAAACATACCATCTTAATTGTAATGATCAATAATCTTGTCTTTCGCCAGCAAGGATGTGGATACTTGAGAGTGACAATGAAAAGGTGTAGCATGCTTGGTAACGGGTAACGTAGGGAATCGTTGAGTTTCGGAGCGTCTACTAACTTAGTTAAGAATTTATCTTCTAAAAAGAAATAGGAAAGCGAAAGAAAATCATTAGATTTTAGCAATTCTAGTTTAACTGTCAAACGATCTTTTTTGACTAACTCGGTCAACTCAGCAGCGAAGGTGGCAACATAAACCTAATGTTTTAATGACATCGGTATCATCAAGACTTAGTAACTTTTCGTGACATTCGGTTGTATTATCTGACAATACATCTCGGTAGCTCGAAAAATATTTTTTATTTCCATTTCTGTCGTACTTAGCATGTCAATAATTAGCTGCAAGAACGAAATTGTAACCTTTTCAGTTTATGCAATTAGTTCTTGTATACAATTAGAATATACAACATCCACGATATCTGAAATCTCCTATAAGAGTCTGAATAAATACTGCAGAATAGCTTCGATACTTTAGCAAACAAATTATTTTTATCAAATTTTACCTAGACCATACATCACAATGTCTATGTAATATTTTTATCTTAATTCATCGACCTCGATTTAATTCAATATTAATTTAAATTTAATTAAACAATTTAAATTGTCTTTATATACCTAAAAAAAAAAATTTATGATGAAGATAATTTAAAGGTGTTATCACCAAACGAGTTGAAAATAACCCGTTACGTGTTAAAATTATATATTTTACTAAAAATCACACCGCCATAAAACCAAAGAGCAATATTTACAAAGGACTATAATAAATGTATAACTAAAAAAAAAATCTTACCTGTATCCTGTGTCACATCAAATAATTTAGCAACCAAATAACGTGCACCAGGTGGTCCTTTTGCCAAAAATAATGAACCCCGATCAGCATGTGTCAACAAGCCCACATTCACCAAAATTTTATGACACAATATGTCAATATCCAATTCATTGGCAACATCCCTTATTAGTTCCATAAATAATTCACCTTCATCGAGACTTTGTAAATGTTTTCTACTTCCTATCGATCCTCTTGAGGTTGGTGAACGATTTCTCTGTAAAAAAAAAAAAAATAAACATAAAAGGATTATAGAATTATTTCGATCACAAGAAAACAATTTTGATTAATTATATAAACAAAATAAAATCTAAAAATTATTAAATTCATTAATTATCAGAAGATTTAACGAGACAACCGAAGATGAAATTATGCTAGGCGAAAAGAGTATCACCCTTTTTTTCACCCGACAAGCGATTTTATTTGTACCAAAACTAATTTTACCTTCATCAACATGAAAATGTCATTTCAAAATCTTCCGAAAATGTACACAACATCTACAGTATAATTGTGTTTGTGTCCCCAGGCGATTACCATTCGTCTATTTTTTATACTTATTTTGGAAATATAAAAATACACAACACAAAAATTAAATTTAAAACTTTTCATATTTTCCCCATCATTTAATTTTCATTTTAATCGTTTTTTATCTCTTTGGGCTTTAAAAATGAATTAACAAAATGTGGGCTAGAAAGAAACATCAATGCGAGATGTAGAAAATATTTTTTTTTTGTAGGCTGAATTTTGTTGTCTTGTATATCTACCAACAAAAATGTTGGGCGACGACTTAGTTTATGATTAAATTGTGGATTTAATGTTAAGTCGGTTAACAGGATTAAAAAAAAAATTAAATATGGATTAAAACTCATATACATACATCATATAAATATGTATATGGTAATTTTAAGCCCATATGGATTATAAAATATGATTTTTGAATTTTACATTCAATCTAATGGGTGACAGTGTTTTTTGTCTTACCACATAAATACTTTAAATCTTAAATTATTTTATTTGGATTTGTGTGTTAAAAAGTTTTAATTAAGGTCAGACTTTTGATTTTATTTCAAAATAAAATTTTACACTAAAATATTTATTTGGAGGCATTTGCATGATTCGTTGTCGGATTTTTAATAAACAAAATTGTCGAATCTGGGGTCATCTCTTATTTATCATCCTATATCTTTGCTGAGCTCAATGCGAAAATTTCACACAGCCAATGTTGGCGTTGACAGCGACATTATCGCCTAATCTGTTTTTAGAATCTATTTTTTAATTTTGCCGTCGGGGTCAGATGGCTGAATTAAATGTTAATTATAAATTACCGTAACAGAAAATAAAATTTAACTAAACAACATAAAATTTTAATGTTCATTTTTTCCATAATTGTGTCGTTTGTTTTAAGCAAAATGATTTTCGATATTAAAACAAAACTAAATCGAGTTTGACACGGCCAACTTTGTTTTAATATCGCATTAACTATACCTACTAGGTTTTAATAATATTTTCATAATGATTCGTGTCGAGTGGTTAAACTATCCGTTTATTAGTTTTGATGCTAAAGATGTCCTTCCACAAACTTTAACAGTTCTCAATAGTTTAATTTATTATTTGGCCATCAATGCTTCTTGTCTATAGCCAAAAGAATAGACAATAAAATTAATGCACCATGAAAATGGTGCGGTAACATTTGAAGTAAATATTTTTGGTCTAAAATCTAAGTTTAGATTGGTCGACGGTACATAATACATGAAGTAGGTGTTAAACAGTAACATGTTGTCAATATTATATAATTAATACTGGAACTAATACTTTTGACCAGGTATTTCAGCGGTGCAATTCAATTTACCGAAAATAAATGTACAAATAATTAAAAACACAAATTCTTGCTAACAATAGTATTGCTACAAACACTCCTACCCCCGTGGGATCAGTAGAATTCCAAAGAAAATAGGTAAAATGGGGGATTCCTAAGCACTCAACAAAAAGATGCTCCGGGAAGTCAGGAAGTCGCAACAAAGTGACAAAAAAAATTTGATTAGCGTAGTCTGGAGTTCAACACTAAAAAATATGTGTAATTCTAGCAGGATTGTAGGAAGAAGGCTATTACATCTCACACTGTCGAAACTCATTATATGGCAAGAATAAAATAATGTTACACTTTCTTTTTGCCAATAGCAGTATTTTTTACAAAAGAAAACTTATTTTACATAATTTTACAATATATAATTTGGCTATTCATCAACTACATGTATAGAGCAACTTTTTTTGAAAAAAATAATCAATTTGTACCTGCTTTAAACAGCGATGTTTAAAGAAGTAATGGCAATCGTAAAGAAACTTAGCAAATTTCGTGTTTTTTTACTGGGGCTCATATTTCGCATAAATACTTATTTCGCAGCAGACAAAGCTGTTCCAGTAAATTTTATAAGCTCTTGCTTAACTCAGACCACTTCTTAGTATCCTGTACTATTAGTTTGGCGATGATAATTTTAAAAATGCGGATTTCAACGAAATTTATCCATTTAATAGTACTATTGATGGTGCTATAGACTATTTTACATAATGATTAAAGCAAGTGGCTGATCTGTAGTTTCCAATAATCACTTCTACGAGTAAATATAAATTAAATCTTTCAGATATAATTTTATCTCTGATTAATCTAAGGAATGCCAGGAGGAGACAATGTTAAAGGCAAATTTATTATATTTTTGCTCTAAACTTTCATACTTTCATTCACTGAAAGTCTTGCTGCTGTAAACAATTATCACCCATTAATTTTGAAAATGCGGTAAGACTTATCAAAATAAATAATATATTAGTGCCCCAATAATTTGGTTATCTTTATCAACAATCATTTGTCCAACAAGTTTACTGAATAGTAAATATGTCAAAATACAAAAGGATTTAGGAAAATCAACAGCTATATGGTGCTCATCGATCTTGAAAAAGCATTTAATTCGGTATGGATAAACGGCTTATTACATTAACTCCAACAATATGGTTTTCCACAGTACATTTCTAAGTTACTGAAATCCTATTTTGAGAATTGGAAATTCTTTGAACAGATTGGAATATGTTAAATACTAGCTGATCGATATTAGATCTGGTGTGCCACAGTGTTCAGCAGCCTTAGACGGATATCCATGGATTGCATTGTTCGCTGATGATATGTCGATTTCTACATCCCATGTCTATTCTCAGAATATCATAAATAGAATAAATTTGTATTTTAATGTGCTGGTAAAGTATCTCTACAAATTGGGCCTAACATTAAATGCAGAAAAATTGCAAGCTATTTACTTCAGTCGGTGTAGTATTTCTTCGAAAATACCTAACTTTAGTGTCCGTTGTATATATATATATATATATATATATATATATATATATATATATATATATATATATATATATATATATATATATATATATAAATATAAATATATATATATATATATATATATATATATATATATATATATATATATATATATATATATATATATATATATATATATATATATATATATATATATATATATATATATATATATATATATATATATATATATATATTGGTGGCATTTAATTATAAAATGGAAAAACCAAGCAAACCATTTGGACGTCCTGCTGGGTCATAAAATGTTTTTCCAAAATTATATGAATACTAAACAGTTTTTTCACTGGACCCGAAAAATTATTATATTAAACCGAAAAATGCCATATTTTGTCCTTCGACAGTAAATTGTGACTATACAAAATGTATTATTTGGAATAACAATTTTTACGAATCACAACTTTGGAGAAACGCGGCTAACACTCACCAAAAAAATTAAATTATCCTAAACCAATTTTTGAAATTTATCTCAACGTCCTAAAACGATTCCAACTTTAAGATTAGGTTACTTTCCAAAACCAAAATAATAAAGTATCCACAAGGTAATAAATAATAATAAACGGTTTTTAATTTCTAAATTAATTCAATTAATTCAATTAAAACGAATGGAAAATCCACGCACCAGTCATCGTTTTGTTAATTCAAAACTCGAAGTTTATACTCATTTGATTATTAGTCAAGGCGATTATAATACTAACCTGGTATGTGCAAATGTGAACTGTCAGATTTAATTACAAGGGGAAAACACCCGTTCATCCTGGTTAAAACAAACGAAACAAAGTTGGCCATCGTTTTGCCTCCTTTCAGTAAAACATAATAAAAAAGTGCAGGAACGAGGATTTAATGTTTTTGTTGGTTTACCAAATAAACTACGTCAGTCATAGAACAAATTCAGTATTTCCGTAAGGTGTTAGAAAATATACTCCCAGCATTAAAAATCCATCACCAATCTAAAGCAAAATCCTTAGATTCATTCATCGGTGATCAAGTTTTTGGTGGTTAGACGAGGTTTTCCAACCCAAATTTGGTGTGACAATAGATGAAACTTCATCGGAGCTGATGTAGAACTAAAACGACTGTTAAATGATGCTTCATTTTCAAGAAATGAATATAATGTAAGGACAGATTGAAGAAATACTATTGATTGACCATTAGGCCATTTCATAATAAGAGAACCTCTGGTTGCAGTTTCAGAGCCAGATTTACAGGAAATTCCAGACAGGAAACTCAATCGTGTTATAAAATCTTTCAAAACTGCTACATCGATATCATATTGAGTGAAATGCTAAACACAAACATATTGCAAAAAGGGTGAACAGCTTAGTTAACAGCTTCGAAGGGCAGATTTACAACTGCATATAAAGGGAAAAAATGTTAAACCTTTCAGCAATATAAAGTAAAAGTGTTGGATTAATGTTTTCTCATTAAAAGTAGAACATAGAGACCAATATGTTGGCTATGTTGCAACTTTCGAAAATATTGCTTACACGTGCAGGTATAAAATAAGAGCAGAAACATTTGACTTAGCCTTTGGGATTTGCAAACTAAATTTCACCGCCTAGTTAGTTACATAGTAAATTATTTATTTGATTCTCTCGAAAAAAATATTTTTTTCATTATTAATCCAATTTTGAGTGACGAAATTAAAAAATTGAGATGTGCGGGATCACAGAAGTTAATTACGGATTGCAGTTTCTACGCAGTGGTTAATATTGATGATGATATATTTCACCAGTCAGTGCAATAACTGGGAAAGAACGAATGGACTCAAGCTTTTAATATTCTTAGACTAAATGAGATAATTATAAAAAAGTTGCACCTGAAATTTTTTTTTTAGTTGGTTTTCAATTATACGCCCTCCGGTAACCATACCATCATTATCAAATATTAAATTTAAAATTTTATTAACCGATGGGAAACCAGTACATCAACCAAAAGACTTTGCGTGGATTATCGAAAATTAAATAATTAAGGACCAATATCCTCTGCCGCTAATCAACTAAATAAACTACACACAACTTTATTTTCATTATCATTTTGATTTTCGATGATGAATTGATCGAATGTACTGCGTTCATAACAAATTATGGGCCTTACGAATTTCTACCAGCACCTTTTAGTTTATGTAATCCGCCATTGGTATTCCAAAGGTACTACACTGAAATGTTTAATCCATTGGGTTAGTTAAATACATCTGTCATACATCTGTCGACATGGATGACCTAATCATACCAAGTAAAGATAAGATAGAGGGAAGTTGGAAAAAGTGTTAAATATTGCAGAAAAAAATAATTTAAAAAAGAAAGGAATCAATCCAACCATCTATTTAGTAGCAAAATGAAATCAATTAAACATTTTCCGGAACCAACAAACTCAAAATGCTTGCTACGATTCTTAGGCCTGACGGGATACTTCAGAAAACTTATAGAAAGTACGTATGACATATATAAAAAGAAAGTTATATTTCAATCAAACTAGATGGCTTTCACCAATTCCTAAAGGTGATTCTCTACCATATGAACCATTTGGGTCATCCATAGTCAATATGGAAATTGTACAAATAAATAAATCCTATCTGTGATCGATAGCTGTACAAAGTTTGTTTGGCTTTATCTGTGTAAAACGCTTAGCACCTCAGAAGTTAGACAGCCAAAAGTCTATTTTCGGAAATACTTTACAAATAATTGCATACAAATCGTGCAAAACGTTTATACTACTGAAGAATTTATATGATATTGTGAGAAAGATAACACCCAACTAAATGCTATCACTTCAGGAATACCTAGAGATTCTATGGATTTCGAGTTCTGCAATATTTTAGTTAAAACAAATTATTTTCAGTGTTGTTCACGTGTTGGCTTTCATTTTTAACCAGTGTTTTTCTAAAAGTGTTTTCCCTGAAATATTGAAATTAGGTGTTGTTAAACCATTATTCAAGAAAGGTTGCCATCTAGATATAAATAATTACCGCCCAATTACCCTTTTAAGTATTTTCTCCAAAATATTTGAAAAACTGATCAAAAACAGATTATTGAGCTATCTTGGTAAAGTTACTTTTCTTGATAAAAAGCAACACGGTTTTGTTAAGAATTCGTCTACGGAAAATGCACTAATTTCAGTTTTGACGCATCTACATAAACATTTAAATGATAATTTAAAATCTTCTGCTTTTTTTATAGACATCTCTAAGGCGTTTGATACAGTTGATCATAATATTCTTTTGTTAAAACTATATGCTATTGGTTTTAGAGGAATCTCGTTGAAATTTTTTGAGTCATACTTATTAAATTGCTCTTGAATTGAAAGGTATCATTGTAGCTTTCACTGATGATATGGCATTGCTGTATTCCAGTTCTAATGAGGGTTTTGTAAATAATGCTATAAAACATGACTTTTAATTATTAAAAAGATAGTTTTACGTACATAATATGATCCTGAGCTGTAGATCCAAAATAATGACCTTTAATCTAAGCTGTTCAGTACCCGACCATACTTGACGTTTCACTGTCATGTAATCAAATTATTTGTGATTCGTTCTGTGTAGAAATAGGGAATGTATGTATAGTTTCTTTTAAATATCTCGGAGTACACATGTATTTAAAAACGAAACTGAGGTCTACTTTAAGAACATTTTATTATTTGAGAAATATTTGCAGTCCACACTGTTTAAAGTGCTTATATTTTGCTCTAGTTGATTCACAACTCCAATAAGGCTTAACAAGTTGGGGTGGTATTTATTTATCGAATGTCGATACAAAAAACAGTATTGAGAATTATAAATCTTTGGCCGAAAACTTCACAATCATTTCCATTATTTGTAATATTTAAAATTTTGCCACTACGCTACTTTTATGTATTTAAGTTTTTAAATCTTTTTATATAATGAGTGGAAATCGTTTAGCTAATAACTCAATCCCTCTTTACACGTTGCGTAAGATTAGAAAATTAAATATTCCATTTCCCAAAAAATAAATTTTAAAAAAATGTCGTACACCAGTCCGAAATTATACAATCAACTACCTCCTGCCAGTCTGCCATTAGGGAAATTAAAAATTGAAAGAATTTTCTAGGTTTATAAATAAAAATATAAAAAAAATAAATAATAATAATAAAAAAAAAAATAAAAAATAAAATAAAAATTAATAGACATTACAGTATAACAGTATAATAATATGACAATATTATATGTTATAATAATTCCATTTGCATTTTTGAAATTTAATAATTTTTTGGTTTCTCTTTTTGTTTTGTAATATTGTTTATTATTTTCATTTGTTTTTTTAATATAAGTTTCTGGCTTGTTGGGAATTTTTGTAATTTCAATATTTATTTAAAAAAACATATTTTATTATTTTATTATTTTATTATTTTATTATTTTATTATTTTATTATTTTATTATTTTATTATTTTATTATTTTATTATTTTATTATTTTATTATTTTATTATTTTATTATTTTATTATTTTATTATTTTATTATTTTATTATTTTATTATTTTATTATTTTATTATTTTATTATTTTATTATTTTATTATTTTATTATTTTATTATTTTATTATTTTATTATTTTATTATTTTATTATTTTATTATTTTATTATTTTATTATTTTATTATTTTATTATTTTATTATTTTATTATTTTATTATTTTATTATTTTATTATTTTATTATTTTATTATTTTATTATTTTATTATTTTATTATTTTATTATTTTATTATTTTATTATTTTATTATTTTATTATTTTATTATTTTATTATTTTATTATTTTATTATTTTATTATTTTATTATTTTATTATTTTATTATTTTATTATTTTATTATTTTATTATTTTATTATTTTATTATTTTATTATTTTATTATTTTATTATTTTATTATTTTATTATTTTATTATTTTATTATTTTATTATTTTATTATTTTATTATTTTATTATTTTATTATTTTATTATTTTATTATTTTATTATTTTATTATTTTATTATTTTATTATTTTATTATTTTATTATTTTATTATTTTATTATTTTATTATTTTATTATTTTATTATTTTATTATTTTATTATTTTATTATTTTATTATTTTATTATTTTATTATTTTATTATTTTATTATTTTATTATTTTATTATTTTATTATTTTATTATTTTATTATTTTATTATTTTATTATTTTATTATTTTATTATTTTATTATTTTATTATTTTATTATTTTATTATTTTATTATTTTATTATTTTATTATTTTATTATTTTATTATTTTATTATTTTATTATTTTATTATTTTATTATTTTATTATTTTATTATTTTATTATTTTATTATTTTATTATTTTATTATTTTATTATTTTATTATTTTATTATTTTATTATTTTATTATTTTATTATTTTATTATTTTATTATTTTATTATTTTATTATTTTATTATTTTATTATTTTATTATTTTATTATTTTATTATTTTATTATTTTATTATTTTATTATTTTATTATTTTATTATTTTATTATTTTATTATTTTATTATTTTATTATTTTATTATTTTATTATTTTATTATTTTATTATTTTATTATTTTATTATTTTATTATTTTATTATTTTATTATTTTATTATTTTATTATTTTATTATTTTATTATTTTATTATTTTATTATTTTATTATTTTATTATTTTATTATTTTATTATTTTATTATTTTATTATTTTATTATTTTATTATTTTATTATTTTATTATTTTATTATTTTATTATTTTATTATTTTATTATTTTATTATTTTATTATTTTATTATTTTATTATTTTATTATTTTATTATTTTATTATTTTATTATTTTATTATTTTATTATTTTATTATTTTATTATTTTATTATTTTATTATTTTATTATTTTATTATTTTATTATTTTATTATTTTATTATTTTATTATTTTATTATTTTATTATTTTATTATTTTATTATTTTATTATTTTATTATTTTATTATTTTATTATTTTATTATTTTATTATTTTATTATTTTATTATTTTATTATTTTATTATTTTATTATTTTATTATTTTATTATTTTATTATTTTATTATTTTATTATTTTATTATTTTATTATTTTATTATTTTATTATTTTATTATTTTATTATTTTATTATTTTATTATTTTATTATTTTATTATTTTATTATTTTATTATTTTATTATTTTATTATTTTATTATTTTATTATTTTATTATTTTATTATTTTATTATTTTATTATTTTATTATTTTATTATTTTATTATTTTATTGTTTTATTATTTTATTATTTTATTATTTTATTATTTTATTATTTTATTATTTTATTATTTTATTATTTTATTATTTTATTATTTTATTATTTTATTATTTTATTATTTTATTATTTTATTATTTTATTATTTTATTATTTTATTATTTTATTATTTTATTATTTTATTATTTTATTATTTTATTATTTTATTATTTTATTATTTAAATGAAACTATAATTTTGTATTTAGTATTTAAGCATTTTAACTATTTTCAAATTATTAAAATTTATATATTGGTTTGAATCGTAACTTTACTTAATTTTTTTAAATAAAGAGTTTACTTAACTATTTTTGTTAATATTTTATATTTAACTGTAATATTTTTGTTTCTAAAATCAAACTAGGTTAAAAATTAAAAAATATAATATATATATATATATATATATATATATATATATATATATATATATATATATATATATATATATTTATATATATATATATATATATATATATATATATATATATATATATATATATATCAATATATTTCTTATATCAAAAAATCAACAGCAGCACAAGACTAAGTTGACTTTTTACTGAGATCTTTTACAAGATCTTTCATTTTTCTATTTGAGAGAAGATAGGTAAATAAATAGGAATATATAATTATAAGAATAAAGGAGGATAACAGAATAGGAAGTTAAAAAAACGATTAAAAGATAGGTATAAATAGAAATGAAAAAAATAGAAAAATAGACAGATAGTTTGTTCAAGTCAGAAAAACGGTCAGGAAAAATGTTTGAAAGATAAGGAAGTGTAATAAGGAAGAAAATGTTATTTATAGTTTAATGTCTTTCTTTCTCTGTCTTTTTTTGTAAAACACACGAAAAAATTAACTTTTGTAAATTTTAAAATAAATATCCATTTAAAGTATCTAATACTTGGAATATATACATATATATATATATATATATATATATATATATATATATATATATATATATATATATATATATATATATATATTTTAAACAAATCCTTTTAAATTAGAAATCATCAACGAATGTTACCCCAATAAAACTAAACGAATAATATAATTAAATTTTTACGATATTTTGGTAAATTAAAGTGTATTTCACTGCTTTTTACGAATATACCCTACAAATTCAGCAATAAAACCAAATCATCCCCAACATATGGTTTATTTATATATACAATTACGAATTGAATCGAAAATTCCCATGTAATCATCCTCTAAACGAAAATCAACAAAAAAAAATTCACAATTGACGTCATTTCGATTTTATTACAAAAAAAAAATTTAAAGAAATGTCAATAATAATTATATTGTGCGTATACCCTCATAATGTGTACGTAATTTTTGTGAATGTCGACATTATTTTCTATATCGATAAGATAAATTCTCCTTTATATACCACCTACTGAACAAAAAAAAAATCGTAAAACGCAACTACGGGAATAACAACCATCTAATCCGATTGTCACGAATCGTTTCGCTCGTCTAGCGCGATATTATTATCATACCTCCTGCCAACATATCATTGTGCAAATATAAAAACAATAAAAGTAAATTTGATAAAATTTATTTCGTCCCCATCACCATCATCATCGATATTAAAAACATATTTTCCCTCTCAATTGTATATAAAGATGATATTTTGTAACATGCTGAATTATTACCATCTTATAATATATGTTTGCTGTCAGAGGATTTCATATGCATCTCAATACCACCACATTATGATATCAATAGATTTAGGTCACTGGGTTGATAAACCGATTTCTTAATAATAATTTTTGAGTCGTAAGACCTTGTGTTTTTCTTCATGTCGTCCTATCTTTCTATATTCTTATTTTCCTATCTTCCTATAACATTCCATCTTCCGATCTTCCTATTTTTCTATCTTCCTACCTTCCTTTTCTATATTTCCTTTAAAGTAATTAATTCAATTGATTTGTAATGTTTAATCAATTTTGTTAAAATTTAATTTATATTAATTTTAAAGTTTTGTGTCAAATAAAGTGTATATACATTTGATTTTAGGCAATTATATGACGCATTTGTCATAAAACGGTTAATTTAATTGATTTGTAATTTTTAATCAATTTTGTTTAAATCTAATTTATATTAATTTTAAAGTTTTGTGTCAAATAAAGTGTATATACATTTGATATTCGGCAATTATATGACGCATTTGTCATAAAACGGTTAATTTAATTGATTTGTAATTTTTAATCAATTTTGTTTAAATCTAATTTATATTAATTTTAAAGTTTTGTGTCAAATAAAGTGTATATACATTTGATATTCGGCAATTATATGACGCATTTGTCATAAAACGGTTAATTTAATTGATTTGTAATTTTTAATCAATTTTGTCAAAATTTAATTTATATTAATTTTAAAGTTGTGTCAAATAAAGTGTATATAAATTAGATTTTCGGCGAGTATATTTCGCATTGGCCATATAACGGTTAACTCAATTGATTTGTAATGTTTAATCAATTGTTTTCAAATCTTATGAAATGGTGAACGGTGAGCCAGGCGCATTCCAAGGTATCCTGCTTAACGCTTGACCGTACATTTAAAGCAATTAATCCCATATAACGAATCGTGATGGCTTCCCATTACGGTATAGTGAATAAACAAAATGTCCTTACAGTAAACTATAATAAAAATGTATGCATATTGATATATTCCACGTGCCACACGATACCTCTACAATACTAGAGTACC
The DNA here is from genome assembly GCA_963556175.1 of Tipula confusa. Classification (NCBI taxonomy): domain Eukaryota; kingdom Metazoa; phylum Arthropoda; class Insecta; order Diptera; family Tipulidae; genus Tipula; species Tipula confusa. The sequence goes on along the minus strand of OY744475.1, from coordinate 211,415,493 downwards.
TCAACTCATTACATGTATTTATATTCGTTTGTCATACTCGAATTTGTCAAACCATGTTCTCATCGTAAAACAAATATTCATCTGTATTTATTTATTCATCATTACATTACAAATGTTTGCAGTGTTTCAAACGTTTTTCTCCAACGCTTTTGTTGGTTTTGTATCCCATATTTTTTTTTTATAAAAGATAAAACCGAACGAAACAACAACAAAACAAAAGTGAAATACATATATATATATATATATTTGATGCTGGCAAGATAAGGATTTTTTATTATTTATTTGAAAGATTTAAGATTTATCCTGTTGTACAGAGATAATAACAAATGTATACATAAGGACTTAATTTTTAAACTTAAAGTTTATATAAATAACGAACAAATATTTATAGGGTATTATATACGTGCGTACCGTAAAAAATTATTATGTTCTTCGTTCGAGTGGTATACACAACAGAATGAAAGATGAAATTCATAATTGGATTTGAGGTTTTGATGTATCTTTGTTAATTTTCCAAGTGGTGATCTTTTGTTTGGAAAAATCGATTGAATTTGTAAAATAATGAGGTGATGGGATCTTATGATGCAGAATTCGATAATCGTCTTGCTTAGTCCCTAACAAACGAAGAATGGAAGTTAACAATTAAAAATCGTCCATGGTTCCCTTTAGAAATGAATTGGTAACATGTTTACGGATCATTGGATATTTCAATAATTATCTTTTTACAGTTATCGGTCGTTTTATCTGATAGCCTGAACTATGTCTAAAGAAAAATGCCCCAGGTAAAACTTTTATATCTTAATTGGTACCGCGGGTTGCTTACTCTACTCTTACGGGGTAGTCAACGGATGGTCAACGAATAAAATTCGAGTCCTGTTTTAATAGATATCAAAACTATTGGATTTTCACCACATAATACCTTTTTTTACCCATAAAGTAATAAAATGATTGTAAATCTGCACGGTTCATAAATGCCTCGGCTCAAACGTAGGAGCTTGCTACAAAACACATTTACAAACAGTTATTTAACAATAAATTTAAACCCGCGTGTATTATTTCTAAATGACAATTGTTTAGGGAGATGTAAAAACAGCATCTTGTAGAGAGAAGACGTTGTTTAAAGAGAAGACATCAGATTGTTTTTACTATACAGTTGCTAACATGCAAACTTGTAACAAGGCAAAATACCTCTGATGTCGTGAAAAACGGATTTAAAAGATGTTAGTTTACAAAACACGCGAGAAAAAGTCTTCGACTTTGTGAAAAACATATTCCAGAGTTCTGACCGATGCATGACAATAAAATGTTACTGCCTATATATGCAAAACACTTGCAAAATTGTTTAAAAATCTAAATGTTGCTAAAGTCCATTGTTTCAGGTTCTCGTTGTGCAATAAATAATTATTTCTAATTTCTTTCATTAAGTAGGCCAGAATAAATTGAAGTATATAGTTTTATTTGAAGCACTTTGCTGGTCAAAATAAGACTGAAAAGCCACATATTTACAGAATATCTATATATATATATATATATATATATATATATATATATATATATATATATATATATATATATATATATATATTTATATATATATATATATATATATATATATATATATATATATATATATATCTATATATATATTCATACTTATATATATCAGGGTGCATCTTTATGTCAACTATTATTGTCGACGTGTCAAAAATGCATCAACATTATGTCGACATCATTTTTAAGGCGACAATGCCATAATGTCGACAAAACTCTACCAATTCAAAGATTATTTTACTGCTAAGGATTAATAAATCTCCTCCTCCCCCTCTCCTCAAAAAACATAACGGCAGCTAAAATTATCTAGTTTAATTGATTCTATTTCAAAAAAAGACAAAGAAGGTATATCTGAAGCACTAGATCTGTTTATAATTGCAACATTCCATTCAATGTTGTTGAACCGAACAAATCCAGAAATTTTATCAAAATAAAAAAGTTAGGCCAAGTTATGCTGATCAGATTCCTAGCCGAAATATTTTACCAACCGGTTACTTCGATAAAGCTAAAAAATGTTTACAAAGTGCTGCAGAAACTATTCCAAATGAATCAAAAATAATTCTAGCAACACAAAGTTAGTCGTTACCATGATACATAACACAAAAGAATGTAGGGCATTTGTCTATGCCCATGATGTAACCGAGATTTTCGAAACTGGGGAAGCTTTAATATCAATTTTGGATAAATCAATTGAAGTTGCTGCAACCCAATACAACACATCAATATATGCAGTTGTATCTGACAATGCAAAAAATATGATTAGAATGGGCAAACTTGCTGCAATTTGGCATACCTCTTGTCAAAGTCACAAGGCAAACCTGTTATCGAAAGACTTTATATCAGACGAAAAAATTAAATTATTTATTGCGAAATCCAATAAAATTATAAAAGAATTTAGACATCCCGATTATGAAAGAGCTGTTATAAATCAGTGAGGCAATTGCCTGAAATTGATAGTTGACACAAGATGTCCTTCGTTTAAGCTTTACCCGTTTAATTAAAAAAATTTGCAATAATGAAAAAATTGGCCGCTGATCCAGAACAGTTTATTACAAGCTGCAATGTAAAAGTAATTCTGTTCGATGACGAATTTTTAGTTGATTGCAAGTATTCACTAAAAAATACTGGACCCAGTTAGCCAATTAATTAACCCATCGCAAAACTTCGATTGTAATGTTTCGGAAAACCAAACTGAGCAAGTGACTGATTATTTCTTGTCACAACCTAATACTGCCAGACTGATTGAGTTGGATGACTTTAAATTTAAATGTCCCAAAATTTTTTTGGAATACAGCTCATATGAAAGCTCCTGTGATTTCTAGTTTGGCCAGAAAACTTTTAAAAATTTCAGCCAGTTCCGCACAACTTGAAAGTGTTTTTTTCCAACTGAGGCTATATCCATAATGACCTTCGGAATAGATTGACAATGGATAAATCGAAAAACAACTATTTATATATTTAACAATTAAAATTTTGGAAGAGTAATGAGCTTTCTGATTACGAAATTATTTATAAAATTTAATAATGGTAATTCAATATTACTTTTTTTTTAATTTGTTTTTAATTACCTGAATTCATTTCATTATTTTGAATTCTTAAATTGTTCTGTAATTTAATGGTCCATAATCATTATCTAATATGTAATGTATCAAATTATGATTTCTATATTTGCAGTTTAAATTTTTATTTTACAAATAAAAAAAAAATAAATAAAATATATATATATATATATATATATATATATATATATATATATATATATATATATATATATAACTCAAATTCCAAAAGAAATATTCATAAATAAATAAAATTCCAAAAGCTTTACAATTTTTCCATTTCGCAAAGTATTTTTTAATGCTTTCAAATTATTTTGGAAGATTTATAATGATATATATTCCCAATGGTACTAAGGTGAACAACAATTTGTCATCTAAGAACAAAAAAAATTTGTTAAAGGTTGAAAGAATCATGCTAGCAATATCAAAATTAGTAAAAAAGCACACTCTTGTTGAGTACTCCTGTAGGAATAGAGCTTAAATTCAAAAATTGTTTATTTCGAGTCTATTTTTCCAGTATTTAGCTTCGTACGATGATTCACATGTAAAATTATTTTCTTTAATTTATTATTTAAGTTTCATGAAAACAAGCTTTTGAAATAAAATTTATGTATACATTTTGATGAAAAACTTTTTAAGGTGAACGATAAACTAATAATAAATAAATAATATATTAAATTTAATGTAATTTAGATTTAATTTCAGTTTTCGAGCTTTTTAATAAAACTTGGACAAAGTTTCAAAGTTTTGGACAAAGACTAAATTTCGGATCAATATTTTTATATAATATTAAAAATGAAAACCAACTTGTGTCAAACGCCATAAAAGTTCATTTCGCCAAAAGATTGATAATTTCAAAAACTTTACTAAGAAGCTCATAATTTGCTTTATTAATTTTAAGCTTTCAAATATTTAAAGCGTTTACAGATATAATTTGAGTTATTTGAACTATGTAAAATTTGTTTTGTATATAGATAAATTAAAAGAATAGTGATTTTTTTTTCAACTTAAATATTTTGTTTATAAGCTTTGAAAGCTTCCAGTTCAATGATATAACTTTTTTTTAATGTATAAAATTTTAGATTTTTACTTATGTTAATTAAAATAATAATTAAAACAATTTATAGTAACAATGAAATAGGAGACAGGCTGTGTACATTTTAAAGCAAAGCTTACAACTTTAGGAATTCCGTCCTAGATTCTATTTTAGTTAAGAAAAGCTTAAAAACAATGTAAAATCAACCATTTTGGTTTAAAGGCTATTAATAAAACTTATTTTAAATTATAACCTACAGTTACAAAGAACTTTAACTTTGTTAATCTTTTTATTGTAAAGATTTAAAAAATTAATTTATTAGGAAAGCTTTTTCCCCAAATGATTAAGATTTGAGAAAAAATAATATAACAAATTTATGAATCTTTCAAATTGCATTTTTAATATTTGATAAAAATTTAATAATTAAAATTAAAATTTTGAGTTATTAAGATGAGTTAAAAAATCTTTAGCTTTTGGCATAATTTAATTGTTGTGCTGTTTGACAGTAATTTTTATTTGACAAAATTTTATAAAAACGTTCCATGAAATTCGAAAAAAAACATAGATTATAATTACCAGAAATTAATCTTTAAAAAATGCCAATTAAAAAAAAATCAATTATAAATCCAAAGATCTGTTTGTTAAAAATTTACTTTATAAATTGCAATTTACTTTGTTGAAAAAGGTTTAACAAGTTTTAGTGGTAAACAGTTTTTTTAAAGAAATAACCTATTCAATTGTTTTTAAAAACTTAAATCGGCTTGATTTGGATGATTTAATTCACGGGTAACAGGCACAATATATTAATGGTGGTAAAGTTAAGCTGGTTGTTTAAAATCTAATTTGTATTAATTTTAAAGTTTTGTTTCAAATAAAGTGTGTATAAATTAGATTTTCGTCGATTACAAAAAAACGGTTGGACATAAAATGATTAATTCAATTGATTTGTAATTTTTAATCAATTTTTTAAAATCTAATTTACATCAATTTTAAAGTTTGGTGTCAAAGTAAGTGTATATAAATTAGATTTTTGGCGATAACATAACGTATTGGTCATAAAACGGTTACATATTTGTATCTCTTTGGCTTTATGTAAGATACATTGAATGATATTTTTTACTGTATTCTTGAAGCCCAATATTATATTTTGTTGTCGAAGAGTTGCTATCATCAGAGTTTGTTCTGTATGTTAATGTCAATGGTGATTTTCTGTCATAATGAATTCAGTCAAATAAGCTGAAAAAATAATTGGGTGCATCGTCTTACTCGTAGTATGTCAAACGGTTCAATGAATGGGTACATAATGCTTTTAAGTTACTGGATTTCTGTAACTTATTGTTGGATAAGAGACCTCTTATTTCTGCTGCGAAATGTTTTTGTTGAATGGTCAGATTGAAGCGTCTGAGTATTAATTAACTTAACAGTTTGAAGAGTACAGTCTTTATCGATTTTGGTTTACGCTGGATCCACCGCAAAACTCAAGCTAACACTGGAATTATTTTAGTGAAACTGAAGAATTTATCGATGATTTGTTGTATCATGTTTACTTCTTGAAGTTGCATATTCGATGCACGAAATTGTACATCGACTGCTACTCCTATTTTTGATGGCCATTTGTTATGGTTTTTATTGCATTCTCCTTGAAGCACAATCAGCTGGATTATCTTGGAATGTGATATGACTTCAGTGGTCTCGGCTCATGTTCGTAAGAATTTCTGCAGTACAGTTACAGACAAATGTTTTCCAATGTTTAGCATGTGCGGACAACCATTCTAATACTATGATTGAATCAGTACACACATAAGTATTACTGATTGTTGTTCTTAGTGCATTTTTTACCGGGATCAATAGATTGGTTAATAGTAAAGCACCACAGAGTTCCAATCGGAGAACCAATGTAGTTCCATTTTAGTGTCGCTATTTGTTTTCTATGTAGCGGGGGTGTTCTATTTCCTCTATTTATGGTAAGTTGTTTCGCAGTTTTAACCAATATTCAATGAGGTTTGGTCGTAATTGTACATCCCAGTCTAAATTGTCAATCCACAAATTTTGGAAGAATATTTTGGTAGTGATAGTTACAACTGTTAATCATCCAATTGGATCGAAAAGTTTACTAGCTTCTAATAATATTACCCCCTTGGTCAAGCAATAATTGGGTTATCGTTAGAGATTCACCCAAAAATGAAAATAATCCTCTTTTGGATTCTAATGAAGGCCTAGAACCTTTAATGATGTTGATTCTTTAATTTTATTTCAATTCAAACCATGTTTATCTTCTGAGGTGTCCCTCAACAGTAGGTTTGTGTTAGTAACTTATTTTCTTAAATACAACAGGACACTCTCTAGGAAGGTCCTTATATCCTTTTTTAATTTTAATACATTAAAAATTGTGTTGGCTCCTGCCATGAGGTCATCCACATAAATATCTTTCTTGATGGGCTCAGCTGCCTCTCGAAATTTGTCTTGTATTCATTCAGCCACTTCTAGGAGAACTCTGATTGCCAGAAATGGTGCACTGGTGGTCACTGAATGGTTACTGTCAGATAATCTTGAACGGGTTTTTTTAGTTTATCTCTCTAAACTGTTCTTTAGTGTTTGACGTCTTCTTTGGCTACGCATAACTGGCGGTACATATCTTCTCTAAATTAGATGTAAATACCTCTCTAAAACGACATAAAATGTGATAAAAATTAGCTTGAAGCGTAGATCTTACCGACAGACAGTCGTTAAGTGATTTTTCGGTGGTTGCATTGGCAGAACCATTGAACACTAGGTACTGGCAGTTTTGTGGTAGTGATTGATGGTTTAATTATTCCATGATGTGGAAGATAGTAGTCGGGTGTCTTTAGTAACTGTTGATCCGCGTAAGTAGTTTTTTTCATATATGTCCTAATTTGATATAGTCTTTCTATAGTTCTTCATTCTTCAAGAAATATCTCTCCATAAACCGCAATCTTTGGATGACAATACTGAGGGAGACTCCTAAATTCGTAAGTGAATTTAAGAATGGTAGATATACTATCATCCGAACAGATTTTTCTTGCTAAATTTTATCGTTTTAACAAAAGTCGTGGTAAACAGGTTTCAAAAATAAAAGATCCCTGAGATCCAGAATCTAAAAGCAGACAACAATGTTCATTCTTATTATGGCCGTGTAATACATTTACTAATACGGTGGGTAGTAATGAAGTACATATTTTCAATGTGGTGTTAAAAACCGCCAAAATCACGTTATTTTCATCGGATTGTGATTTTGGTAGACTATTGTTTAATTGGCTATAGATAGTGTAATTTCATGTAGTAGAGTATGATGCTTTCGGTCTCATAATCACCGGAATCTCGATTTACACTGATACACAATGTGGCAGTCGTTTAAACAATAATTAAAGCAACGATTATATTTTTCATAATTTTTCGTCTCTTTACATCTTTGGAAACGTAGTACACTCAAATAGTCGGTAATGTCGTAGTGGACATATTTTAGATGTTGCAGTTACATGAGCTTTTATGCTTGAGTTCATCTTTGGCTGGTATGATTGTGAATTTAAATGTCTAATGGTATTCCTAATGGGTTCTATAGAGCATTGATTATTTTGACTAAGAAACCAAAAAAGTTTTGTAGTTCGGAAAATTTAAGATCACAACAGGTATCTGTTCCCAGAAACTATTAGTTTCATCATCCAGTTTACAAGTCCGTGCATAAATTAGCCAGTATTCTCTAGATTAAGCTCTATGATCTAATGCCTTTAACCCTCGAACCACTTCATCTGAACTATCTTACATCTTCCTAATGTTTGTTCTATAAAAAGTATGCCTTTTGCGGCCCTTTAATTCTTTTAATTTCGTTATTGCTTCAATGTTATTATGATGAAATGCTTTAGTAAGCTTGCTCGTTCTTCCTTTGATGCCTCGTTGAGATGTTTTAATTTTTGAGATAGGTTTGGTAGTAAAGAAAGTTGGGTAACAGCACGAACTGAGAATAATTGGTAATTTATCTTAAAAACTTAACAAATTGTGTCCCTTAAAATAATCTATTACATAATTTTTCAAAATATAAATATAAGCTTGACAGATTTTTCCTTTCATAAAGCTTTTGTGTATATTTTAAAAGGTTTATTTTATATATTTACGATTTAAGCTTAAAAGCTTTCCGTAAAATTTAAAAAGTTCACAAATTCTAATTGAAAATAAGTTTAACAATTTTTTTAACTCTTTACGAATAAACGTGATAAGGCATAATATATGTCAGCTCTTCAAAGATTAAAGAAGAATGTAATCAAATTTAAAAGCCTTTAGAATTACTGAGTAGTAAAAGCTTTTCAGAAAGTAAGTCCTTTCTAGTTAACACGAATTTATTATCTTACAGCGCTACTAACATCATGCCAAATTAATTATTTCTTTTTAATGAGCTTTTTGGTATCTTTACAGTGCAAACATATTTAGTTCAATTCAAAACTTTTAAGAGATGGTAATTCAAAGCATTTTAAATTATTAAAACTGGAAAATTAATTTTTTTCTTTCGTAGAGATTTTATGTATAGTTGCAAATAGTTTATTGCATATTTGTACGTTTAAAGCTTAAAAGTACTCGTCATAAGAAATTTTAGAGCTATCTCAAGAAATGTTTAAGTTTTCTCAAACTTACATAAAAATGTTTTATATTTTTTGTTTTAATTCTTCACAAGTTCAAAGCTTAAAAAGTATTTCATCAAAATTTACAAAGCTTGATAACTACTGAGAAGTTATGAACAATTCAAATTAATTTATATTTTTTTGTGAGCTTTTAGTGGTTTGTCAATCCAAAAATATTTAATTTAATTCAAAATCCAAAGAGATGTTAAAAGGAGGCTCTATTTAGCATTAAGCTTTCTAAATTAAAAAGATTAGTTCTGAAAGCTTTTAAAATTATTTTTTCTACTCTTTTAAGCTTTCTAATCTGTTAACAATTTAAAAAAAAATCGTATCATAGAGCTTTTCTTTCTAGTTTTAAACAGTTTTTTTGTATTTTTGTTAATTTGTAAATGGTAAGGATTGACAGCCTTAAACATATTTTTAATTTCTATTCTCTGTCATTACAAGAATATAAAATACGCGATAATTTGCAACCTCATTAAAATTATCATAACCACATGCATATTTTACATAATTTTAATGATGTGAGCTTTTATTTTAACAAAGATATAAAACATGAAATAAGGAAAAGTTTTTAAATTACTTTTAAATTAGTTTAGATCATAAAAATAAAATTGATAATGCTTTTATATACATACCGTTAGATGATCACAAAAAGAGGTATTTAATTGGCATTCATTACCCTAATGAACTTTTAATGTCATAAATAATTTTTGTGCTGTGCTTACAAAGTTTATAAAATATGTATTGTATATTAAAACTTTTTTTTTAGGTATATAAGCTTCTATAATACGAGTGGATACCATCTACTCACTCATTGACGAGTATGAGAATTGATAATTGAAATATTGTCTTCCAGCTTTTATTTTATTGCTAAAGCATTAAAAGTTTTCTTCAAATACAGAATGAGGAAAAATAGCTATAAATGTATATGACTTTTATATGAAATTTATGTATTTTGTATTTTTGGGTCATACCTTTTCCAATTTTCTAAATTATCTATACCTAATGCTATAATATATCTTCATATTTTTATTATATTAAGGCTATAAATTAAAAATTTATAGTACGAACACAATTTAAAAAGTAATAAAATTTACGAGCTACAAAGTTTGAGTTATGTCTTATTACATGGAAGAAATTTCCGTTTTACAGTAAAATGCGAGAAAATAATGATTTTCATTACATAAGTTATAGACACTTTTTTTTTATTTTAATTTTCAATTAAAGTGATAGTTGAAAGTTTGACATAACTTTCAAAAATGATGTTTTACATATAATCTGATTCCAGGTTGATTAAAAATTGTAGTCTTAAATATTAAGTGGTTTATTCTACTTGACGTCCAACGTTCTCAAACTAAATTAATAAGAAAAGAGCTTAAAATTTAACAATATTTAAGTGATAATTAGTTATTTAAAAAAAAATCAGGTCTGGTATTTAATAGTGTTGAGTGTGCTTTAAGCTTACTTATTTGTTAATAAAATGTAAATTATTTAGCTTGAATTGTTTATTGTTTATTTCTTATTACTAAAATTCAAATTTTTGACATTTATTTGATAAAAACAAAGACACCCAAATTATCACGTTGATATGATAATTGTTAACCAAATATACCAAAACTTCCTATAACAAAAGCCAAACACATCGCGTAGCACACTCGGATATATACAATAAAACATATAAAATTCACTACTTGGTTTTGACATAGTATTCAAAAACCAAATAAGAAAAATTGGAAAATTTTCGTTGCTATGACAATTTCGATAAACAATGCACGTAATTTTTCTTCATAGTTTTTATACTTCACTAATTTCAGGCGGAGAAATATTTCAATCAATTATTTTACTTTTTGGACAGTGTACTAAAAAATTGGGAATGTAGGGGAATATTTTTCAAATAAATGTCAAAAATTTTATTCACAAATATTTATCATGGGTTTCGGATACAGTCTAAATAAAATAAATATTTAGTAAAACATTTCAATTCCATCTAAATATTACTGAGGTAAAGCATAAGGTGAATCTTTAGGCAAAATCGTGTCAAAGATTATAAGTAAAATCTTAATATTTTTAGGTTAATTTAGAGTTACCGGAGATTTACCAACATATCCAGTTAAAGTTAATCCAAATCAGTTTACTGTTTCTGAACACCAAAAATGAAGGTATCATTAAAAAGCGACTATCAAAAATTTGATCAAAATATGTCGGTGAATGCGGGCTATGTGGCCGTTATATTGATTGCAAAGTCATATATGCAAAAAAAAGTCAGACAGGTTTGAATTTTTTAGTCTACTGAATAAAATAGATACCATAACTGTTCGACGTTCAATCTTGAACCCAGGACAGATTAAAATTTTAAAATTGCAAAGATTTAGTGGGCTACGGTTTACACGTTATAATATCAGATCAAAATAGTCAATATATTCAAAGAACTTTAATAAAACTCAAAGAACTGAACCCTGCAGATATTCTAGCTCGTTGATTAATCCCTTCGGAGTTGAAAGATACCAAATTATTTGATTGATTGATTGATCGATTAAAATGTATGGCCAATGCCAAACTAGGAACTCCCAAATTGCCAGGCACCACCACACACCCGTGTCACATATAACAAAGCCAAAGGAGTGAAAGGAATGTTAGTTATGACAGACTCGACATGGTTACTGACACCTTTGTACAATCATTTCAAAGAAAAATTTAATCAATTAAACCAATCAAATTTGAACCACGCCTCGATGCTTTGATATTCCAAAAACTGACAATACTACTAACAAATCAAGAAGTGGAAACTGGAGATTGGCAACATCTCAACAAACTTGACTATGCAGATGCTAATTATAATAAACCAAGTGCAATAGACAACAATTCGAGTTTGAAGCCGACATCGATAAGATGTTTAAAATCTATCAATTACTGCTATGGAGAGGAACAAGACATAATCAGGTTTTATAAAATAAAAAGGCAACGCATGCATCTGCAACAGTGACATAATTGGTCACTAGAGTTCTTCATCAGTTAGCACCAGATAATGGTAAACAGTACCCTTCAGAAAATAAAGCGCTCATTGAAGATTTTTATGTCAATGACATATTATCGGGTGGGAATACGGTAGAACCAGCGGAACACTTGTTCGGAACAAGTGAACAATTAACAATGGTATTAAAGCAAGGCAAAAAAGATTACTATGCAACAATTATGGACATTATCCTTAGACTGGGATAAAAAGTTACCTTAAAACCTCGTAATAGATTGGATTTTATATGTCAGCCAACGAAAAATGCAAAAGGAAATATTAACAAACAGACCAATGATGAGCTAGGTAAACCGCACGGTTTCTGTGATGCTTCAGAAGATGCATATGCGGCTGTAATTTATTACAAATCCAACTGTAAGGCAGATGCTAGCAAGGTAATTAACATAGTGATTGCAAAAACAAAAGTGGCCTCATTACAATGCAAATTAACAATTCCCAGATTGGAGTGGTATACCGTTGTGCTGTTAGCAAGACTACTAAGAAAAAAAAATAACGTTACAACTATCCCCGACATATCAAAACACTTGCTTAGACAGATTCTATGATAACACTGACTTGGGTCAGAGGAAAGCGAAATAAGTTTAAAACGTTTGTTGCTAACAGAATCGTCCTTATACGGTGAAATTTTATAAGATTAGAGGTTAATCTGGTAGATTGCATGTCATGAGGTCTACATGCGTCAAAACTACTAAATCACCAATTGTGGTGGATTGGTTTAACCTGCCACTATAAACTATAAACCAAGAAAACAGTATATTGGGAGACTTAGAGCGCTGTTTGTCATTGACTAAAAAAGTAAGAATTATTGCTCATGTCCTTAGAATTACAAGAAGAGCAACCAAAACGAATGAGAGTTAACTGTTAGCATTGAAATTATGTCTATTTACAAATACTGGTGTAGATAATACTGGACTCTTCCAACTTTGGTGCCACCAGGTTGAGGTCGCAACTTGTCATTAGGAGGTTTCATAGCACACCGAGGGTTTTGCATGGACCTTTATATTAGCTGTGGATTAAATTTCTTATGAGCTTTTAAATTCATGAGGAATAACCTCACGCTTGCCGTAAAAGAACTATCGGGCAAAATACTAGAAGAGCTTGCAAATAATGGTACGCAATAAAATCTTTCAAACACCATTAACAGCAAATTAGGGTATAAGGTTTAACGTTTGAAAAGGACTAATGACTATAGTAGTTTACCAAATTAAAGCCTGAATGCGGAACCACTATTTCCAGTGACATCTAATCCTAGTAATTTACAACATTAACCCCCGGGCATTTTTTGATAGGCATTTAACACTTTGGAAGTTCAAGAGGTCCATAGTGGAAACGATGGCATATTTAGAGTTGTTGTTATAAAAAGCAGTAATGGATGATTTTTTAAAAGGCCAATCCCCAAAAACAGCCATCTTCCAATTGAGGATAATAACCAGTTGGAAGAAATGGGTTTTCCAAAAGCTCAAAACAAAACCATGGAAGTTAAGCAAGGTTTCAATACTTTGAAACAAAAGCAACCGAAGTAATACGGACGAACGACAACTTCTCAAATTTTTGTGTCATGTCACACAACACCTTTTTCCAAGCCATGTAAATTTTACAAATAAGAACTTAATAAAGAGCTAGGTAATTACATTTTTGTAAGAGTATCATCTTAAATTAGTTCGTTTTCGACACAATACAACCACATATTTGAACATCTTTATTGTTATTATTTCCGGCATCTGGTACAAATACGTCATAACTTTTTTTTATCCCAATACACAATCTCACACTTATACCAAACACTTATGCCAGTAGTAAATTTTACAATCCTTAAAAATAACAAAAAAAAATAAAAAATCTATTCACGCTTTTTTTTACGAAATGGATTGAAGAGCTTTTTTTTGTGTATATGGCTTGCTAAGCACAAAAGCAATCAATTTTGAGAGCACCCCAGAAATGAATCAAAAATATAAAAGCACTACAGTATAAATTTGTCCTTGTACCCACATAAAATAACAGCAACACTATAAACAAAAATATTGATCCTATTTCTGGTAGACGTATAGAAACACGTATTCCTTATGACATCTTATATCATCAAACACATACCCTAAAACAAAAAATTCGTTATCTTAATATGATACTATATAGAAAATCGTTTTCACCAGCATCCATATACGTCTATATTTAGTACAAAACTACTTAACATACAAATTACTGTGCCATTGCGAACAAAAGATAAAAACATAAATTTCCCGCCTTTTTTCTCTTCAATTATTTTTTTTTGCTCTTATAATAGTATTATCGTTTTTGAATCGTGCGGCTGTGGATTCAAGAGATTTACTTTGCTTTTCGTTCATATAATAACAAGAGGCTTGTTAAAAAAAATTAATTAGAGTTGCCACCGCTTAAAATCTGTGCCGAAATAATAACATAAGGTTCAATTAATTAATTAAAATAATTACTGGCTGGCGTATAAGGGTAAATATTCCTTGTATAATTAGGATATCATTGGACGATAACATATACAGATATATTCGGGCACAACACAAAATGGAAATTAGAAATTTAATTTTTTAACATTTTTATACGAGAATTGAATTTTTTTCGTTTTTGGATGGAAAAGCTCGCTAAAACTCATAAATTACGTGCGGGAAGTTGTAAAAACTATACTGGAGCCGAATATAATCTTCACCCAGCTAATTTAAAATGATATATGGATATCAGATGTGTGTGTGTGTGAGTTTTTTGTTATGCAGCGTATATAAGATTACGTCTTGTATATATTGAAACTTTTCTTATTTATTGTCTTTATTTATTTCTTATGTATAATGCTGCTATGTTGAACTGCTGTGCTGGACGTGATTGGTCAATTCGTTTTATCGAAAATTATTTTAAAACTTGTGTATATATATTTATATATATATATATATATATATATATATATATATATATATATATATATATATATATATATATATATATATATATATATATATCGGGTTTTCCAATAGGTACATAATTATTTTAGTTCATCCAATGGCCTCAAATGTAAAATTTCGGATACCGGCTGTGATATTAAACTCAACCGAAATTTAAATTGGTTGGGGGCTTACAAAGCTGGCACAGTCCTGTCTAAAAATTCCGTACAAAATGTTGTCACTTCCATTTACTACCACAATGCCTCCAGTATTCGTGGTAAAGATAAATTATTTTTGCTTGGTGTTCTGGACAATGTTATTGCAGTACGGATTAAGGTTTCCAATACATCTATTCTAATAGTTGCTGTTTACATTGCCAATGGAACAATTTAGGATAATTATGCAATTTTTAATTTTATTAATTTTAATGTTTTACCGTTGATGCTCTTTGGAGAACAATTAGGCTTGATGCCTATGATGGAGCTTTTTCTACCGATTAAAAAGCATTGGCAGTATTGAACTACTTTGCTATTATCGCTACATTGCAGATAACTCGGATATCGAATACTCAAAGAACATTTCGGTATTAAGTTTTTTCAACCGATGTATTGTATACCGAGGTTTCTTGACCTTACCGGATGTTTGAGCATATACCATACTCTAATTATGATAACTTTTTTATGAAAAATGCTTTTCCCAGTTTTCATCTAATAATTCTTTTTATTTTGATTTTAGGCAAGTTGACTATGTACCTTTAAACGAATTTCTTATTAATTTTGATTGGAGTTTTGTCGGAAGAAGAACAAATAATTTAAACGAAACAATTTCAATTTTCAATGAACTGCTCAAGACTAGTGTTGAAAGGTACGTTCCATTAATTAAAAACAAACCGCGATACCGCAAACCATGGTACAACAAAGAATTATTTCGTCTCGAAAAACGCCGTAACAAATTTCATTTTCTATATAGACTTCACGGTGCGAATTTTCATTCTAGTTTTGTTGTAGCTCGAAAGGAGTTTAAAACTTTAAATTGATTTCTGTATAATAATTTCATAATTGGTAAAAGAAAAGTAGCAGGGTTTCACACACCTATGACATTTCAGGGCTCTTCTGCTAGTCAGTTCTAAGATATCTGCAAACTTTTCGCCGATTATTTTCTTTTTGTTTATGAACCTTCTTCACCATCTGCTACATCAAATATCTTAACTCTAGGTTCTCATTTTAAAAATGATTCTAATTTTTTTTTTTAATTTAACCGAAGCAGAAGTTTATGATGGTTTATTGCAAATTGATATTAATAAGGTAGTTGGCCATGATAGTTTTCCACCTATTCTAGTCAAGCGCTATGAAAGCTTAGCTCCATCTTTGAACCTAATTTTTAATGAAAGCATCCGGTCTGGAATTTTCCCAGATCTCTGGAAAAAAAATTTCATTTGTCCGATTTTTAAATCTGATTAAAGATGTGATATCAGTAACTATCGGGGAATAGCAATTCTTTCTGCAATTCCAAATCTTTTTGAAGCGTTGGTACAGAAATTTTTATATTTTCACATTTATTTCTCCAGCTCAGCACGGTTTTTATAATACGGATAATAAGCAACAAGTTCATGTGACTTTCACATACTTTTTAAAGACTTTTGATAAAACTGATCATTCAATTTTTATCGATAAGCTCGATAAACTTGAATTGTGAGTTTAACCCTATTAGGTAGTTGCATTCTTACCTTTCCGATCGTTACCATTTATGAAGATTAATGATTCTTGTTCTCGTTTATTTCGTTTTACCTCTGGTGTTTCACAAGGCACTTTAATTATTTGAAAGTTTTATGTCACCAACAGGAAAAAACTACCTTTTTTGATTTCAAACCAGTCAGTAATTAAAAGTGTGGATCTTTACTGGAAAACGACATTAGATTGACCATTGTTAAAATTTTTATTTCATTTGAATAAAGTCAAAGAATCGAGGCACTTTCAACTCTCAATGAAATTATTCCTTGATGTACCTGAATCTTTCAATACTATGTGGTGGCCTAGTTTTTTAAATTACCTAAAGAAGAAAAGCTGTCCAGCTAATCTTTACTCAATCACAAACACTATAACAGAGAGAAACCAAAGGGGATCCTAAAAAAATCACATTACGATCCCACTTCTTGAAGTTCCTCTTCAATAGTAGTGTTGTTTGCAAGGTCCAAAATCTGGTATTCCTAGACAATTGCTGACAATTCTAAAGAAAGCATTTTGAAACTAGCCCAGACTGCTACAAACAAAATGATTCATTAGTGTTGCAGCTAGAAGAAACAAATGTTGTGTACAAAAACAGTAATACCTTAAAGAACGCTAGATATTAGAAAACTTTTTTTTGGTATCTGTAAATGAAGTGGAAATTACATAGTTCAAAACTTTGGCTTAAGGAACTTGAAGCCTTACACAAACAAGAGTAGTCCAAGGAATATGCGTGCCCTAAAGGAATTACCCTGAAGACAATATACAAAGTCCTACTGTGGTTGCACAACTTACATACTACTTTTAACACCGTAAGATTTGAATAACTGCACAAAAAATAATCCTTTCAGGAAAAAAAGCTTACTGAAATGTATCTACAGTAGAAGTTCCTGCCTTAGCTGGCTTAATAGCAATTGATTTAATAGTGCAAAAGAGAGTTGCCAAATTCGAATTAAGGTAAAGTTAAAAAATAAACTCTAAAGGAGGAAAAAAAATTTAAAAATTTATTGTGATTCTATCATTAAAGGCTAAATTATTTTGCAGAATAAACCCAATTATTCGCAGGTGCGCCATTTTCTATTTTAGTTTGAGCTATTTCTTTTGTAAAAGAGCGAGTTTGGTAATACTTTATGGCATAACATATATTGTAGTTTCTCTATATATAGTGTCGAGTCCATTAATAAAACATGGCTGCAAGGGTATTAACTTTTTTAACATAAAAAAATAAAAAACAGTTGGCCACATTGTTTCGCCGGCGTAAAAATTAGAAATAAAGTCTAATGCCGTGTGCCTTTATCGACTAAACTAACTAAACCAAATTAAAATGAGTTAGTTCATGCTATATCTAGATAGATGAAACCTCCACAAAAGTCACTTACTGTGCCTCAACTGGAAACTAAACTAAACCAAAAATTATTATAGTTTATTTATAGTTTAAAACTATTATAATTATTTTATACTTTTTGTGAAAAGTCACCAAAAAGTTACATCGAAAATATACTTTTTAGCTACCGCCTGTGAGGCAATAGTGAAAGCTTGAACAATTTGAAAAGTTTAGTTTGAAAAGTCGATTAAGGCACACAGCATAAAATTAAAAATTCTTCGTCATGATCTTTGATGTTTCTGTTAGCAACATAGTAGTTTTAACGTATTTTAATTTGAAAAGCGTCGACGCTAGTCGTCCTGTTTTTATCTATAGACTAAATTTATTTCAAAGAAAAAATCTTCATCACTACCATAGATGTTTCTGTAAGCATTCTATGTTTTTATGTATTTTTGTTTGACAGATTCGTCAACAGTATTTTCATTTGACAGTATTTTAATTCGAGCTTATAGTAGTCCATATATATTTTAATATTTAAGAAAAGCATTACGTCTTGTAGTTCTTATAATAAAAAACCTAGCAAACTATACACATAACAGAACTATTGAACTTAAAAAAAATTGGAGTATTGTTATTACTTGACATTTACGCATAATATCTGAGGTTAAAAAGCGTAGCAACTAAGTCTTCTTACAAAAAAGGAGCTTAATTCCAGAATAATCAGGAGTTCTAGGTCTGAAGAGGTGTAGTGGAAACTAGTATTGCTTACGTGAACTGCCCTTATGGCTAAAGTTGTTGGTCGACTGCAAAATAACACTTATTAACACCCAACCATTCAACGTGTTTGAACAACAAGTCATCCTGATTCTATTAGTCCGCCACTTTCCACTAAAATGTAAACACTTTTCAAGTCAAAATAACTGGATTTAAATGATTAAATTGATTGATTGATTTAGAATATACGGCCGAGCATTAAACGGGGTCTCCCGGAGTTTGGATCTCCCGGAGATCGACCCGATTCCAGACACCTTGGCGGCCTATAGTTAGTACATTTTTTGTGGGGTAAAGTTCTTCTGTAAGTGAACGTTCTCTATTACATTTATTTTAACTATCGAAATATAAACGCTATAGTCATGGATTGCCGCATCAATGGTTAAACCCTCTTGAGTTTATTCTCTAAAATGTTTTAGAAGCAAATTTTTCTCTACGTTAAAATGTTAATTCATACGAGTATCAAAAACGAGAACATTTGAAATTTGAAGGATGATAACTTAAATCATGTTAAACTTTTAAAAATTCAATATACAACCGCAAGATGCGCAAGTTCAATGTTATAAGTTTGATAGGAGAAACCAAATTATATATATATATATATATATATATATATATATATATATATATATATATATATATATATATATAAATTTCAAATGTTTAAATTTAAGGATCACATATTCAAGTTTTAGGGATTTAAAATAAATGTCGAATATATTATATGGAAGGATATACTACTTATAGTATATCGAGATAAAATTTTATTTATTTAAAGAGCACGAAACCAAACCGTTTTTATGGAAAAAAGTAAAAAAAAAAGATAAAGGATATAATTTTTTATTTTCTGTTTGTTTTTATTTTTTTTTTAACAGAAGTCGTATTTCAAACGATTTTGAATGAAAAATCCTTATTTATATGTGAAAAATTGGATTGTTTCAAATTGCCTTACACCAAAGTACAATATACGATTTAACATTTTTCGTTGGGTGTTGTTTGATTAAGGTTTGTTTTCAAAATTTAAGTCTAAAAAACAATAAAAAAAAAATTGAATCGAAAAGCACTAGATATATTGAATTACGTTTATTTCAATAGGACGAGGTTTGTGTGTTTATGTCGGCTTGAAAAGTTTACTAAAATTTGGTTAAATCAAATAGCCAAAAATAACCTCTTGTTCATAATGATTATATAGAAATATATACATAAACTTAAGCAAAGTGGATTTTTTACAAACTTCAACAATTTTTGGCAGAAATCAGAGAAGCCAGTCACCGATAAAATATAAAAGTGTTTTGAAGGTGAACATTTATTATTCGCAAACAAAATTCGAAGGAATAAAACCAAATCAGGAATTCCAAACAGGGAATTTTGACAATTGCACAGTTGTAATTGCGATATTTGAGTGGACTGCCTTCCAAAATATCAAAAAATACGTCAGCTGCAAACAATCTTTCGAGGTTTTAATAGCACCTTTGAATCTAGATTTTCTTCGTCAAAGTTGAAATTTTGTGCCTGTCCATCTTTTCGGTTAGCAAATAGATTAATCACCAATCTCAAGAATTAATGTTGTCACTAATGCACTTAAATCTTGTAGCAATTCAACTGCTGTATAATGAATAATCTTATATTTAGTGAAGTGGCCTTTGATATTTGTTAAATGTTAAGGATTTTCATGAATGCCTAAATTATTGGCCTTTTGCAATCAAATCGATAGTCCAAAACCTTCACAACTATGGCATGGCTTGCATCAGTGATTGTAGATGATGATCTAGCATAACGGATTTGCCCGACAAAAAGCGCTTGAACAATTGAAACTTTTATGATTGCGTGTAGGATTCAAGTCACCTTTGCTCCATCGGGCAAGCCACCAACTTGTGCTATTTTCGTTAAGCCACCCTTGCATGTAGATCTTGGTCTTCTTGCACTTTGCAACATGTGGTTCTGGAAACAGCAGTACTTTGAATTCACTAGTTGAAGTCCCATATCTGGTTCACAGGACCAAAGTTGGTGTGGTGTGTGGACAGTATTATTTTCTTCAAAAAGTCAATATTGATAAATGTCACGATGTTAATGTTTTGGTTTTATTAATTGAATAATTATAGTGCTGACTCATCGTTGATCGGTTTCAGAAGGATTTTATTTCAATATTATACTTAAGCCATATGGAGTTGCCCGTATTTTAGTATAATTCACATTTCTATATTATTTAGTTATTAAAATTGATTAATTTTAATTTTAGGTGCATATTACATTTGTTGATTCCGGATATTAGTCATAAAACGGTTAATTCAATTGATTTGTAATGTTTAATACATTTTGTTAAAATCTAATTTGTATTAGTTTTAAAGTTTTATGTCAAATAAAATGTATATAAATTAGATTTCCGTCGATTATATGACGTATTGGCTTTAAAATGGTTAATTCAATTAATTTTTAAGGTTCATTCTATTTTTTTTAAATTTAATTTGTAATTATTTTAAAGTTTTGTGTCAAATAAAGTGTATATAAATAAGATTTTCGTCGTTTATATGACGTTTTTATCATAAAATGGTCAATTCATTTATTTGTGATGTTTAATCAATTTTTTTAAATCTAATTTGAATTAACTTTAAAGTTTTGTGTCAAATAAAGTGTATGTAAATTAGATTTTTATCGATTACATGACGTTTTGGCCATAAACCGGTTAATTCAATTGATTTGTAATGTTTAATCAAATTTGTTAAAAACTAATTTATATTATAATTTTTATAATTTTTATAATTTTTATAATTTTTATAATTTTTATAATTTTTATAATTTTTATAATTTTTATAATTTTTATAATTTTTATAATTTTTATAATTTTTATAATTTTTATAATTTTTATAATTTTTATAATTTTTATAATTTTTATAATTTTTATAATTTTTATAATTTTTATAATTTTTATAATTTTTATAATTTTTATAATTTTTATAATTTTTATAATTTTTATAATTTTTATAATTTTTATAATTTTTATAATTTTTATAATTTTTATAATTTTTTTAATTTTTTTAATTTTTATAATTTTATATTTTTAATTACGTAATTAATAACTTAATTGTAAATTTCAGGCAAAAACTAATTCAATTCATTACAGCTTGCGGCTTTGAAAAATTAGCTTATTAATAGATTTTTTTCAGGAAACCTTTGCAGATTTCAATTGAATGGCGGCACTTTAGAGATGAAGAGAAGAAATGAAAGAATGTAGAGCAGTTCATTATCATTGTGATTGTCTTATGCTGACATAACTTTCCTTTCCCTACTCCACAAAAATTTACTAACTTTTTGTTGCGAAGGTGTCTGGAATCGGATCAATCTCAATAATTTAGATAATATTATTTATTAAAACGATTTAAATTTATATTAAAACGGGTGTATGCAGGGCCCGGCTAAATCAATCAATAAATCAATCATTCAAACTTGCTATATTCTAAAGAAATGACGTAACCAATTTAAATACCCAAAACGAAATAAAGCGTTAAGCTCATCAGAATGTCACCATCAATTAAGCATGTCAACAAATAGTAAAAATTCAATTATCCAAAACCAAATGTCAAACTTACAAACACGTTGAATACTAATTAGACTTACATCTTAAATTTACAAAATAAGTTTTTGCTTTTCGGTTCTTTAACCAAAAAATTCTGTCTACGCACATTCAATGTCGGAAAATTAACATCTAATCTAAAATGTATAACATGTCAAGATACAAACAAACAACACATACATACAATGTTATTTATCTGATTAACCTCTAAGATCGGTTGATGCGTTAAAAAAAAAACGTAACAAATTACTTCTATATAGAGATTTGTGTGTATAAATTATCAATCGTTCCATCAATAAATCTTTTGATGAAAGATAAATGTTGTCAATAATTCTAGTGTATAGCATAACAGCATAACCGATGGGAACTTGTTATGTTCTATCATAAATCAATAAAGTAAAAATCATAAATGCACAACCATACTTCAATGAATGGATAATTTTATTAAACAGCAGCATTAAAAGTTTTTTCATAAAATTTAGTCTTTAATCAAACTTGCTTTATAAGTACATACATACATACATATTTTCAAAAGGAATCAAAACATAATCACTTTTAAAACTTAAACCAAAAAGCACAACCACAAAAGGGAGACAAAATATTTAAATTATTTTCGATACGATTCAGTAGGTTTTCATTCGTTTGCGGAAATAGAACACAAGCACATACAGAAAAAGCTTGTTAAAATCGTCTACATGTTATGCACAAAATCAAAAACTAAAAACGAAAATTAAAATTTTCAAAAGCTTTATTAGTGAAATGTTGGAAAAAAAAATCTTTTCTATGT
Organism: Tipula confusa; assembly: GCA_963556175.1. Lineage (NCBI taxonomy): Eukaryota > Metazoa > Arthropoda > Insecta > Diptera > Tipulidae > Tipula > Tipula confusa. The sequence continues at coordinate 211,392,602 of OY744475.1, read as the reverse complement.
GATTAAATTACTCGTGTGGGTGAACGAGTAAAAATACAACGAAATGTAAATGTAGCAAGATTTTCCAAAACGTTATGCTTTTATATAAAGTTTTATGTTTTTGTTGTAATTATATGAAATGATTTTGCAAACTAACCTTAATCGTTGGTGACATTGGAGTACTAGTCAGGTCTGGTAAATTATTCTGGGACACGCTTAAGGGTAGTTCATATCACCAAACTGGATTATATCTGCGTTGCCAGAATATACGAAGGAGCATATAAGCAGAAATTCGTCTGGCGTCAAAATTGGTCTAAATCGTTTTTTTAGGAGTATACATAAAAGGAATAAAGTAATAATTGATTAGAATTTGTTGATAAGCATAATAGTTGGTTATTTTTTTTTTAACTGACTAAAGCATTATTTAAAGCAAAGTTTTTAAAGCTTTATTTTAATACAATCAATACAAAGCTCAATAAAAAATAAAGTAACAACTTCAATTCGAGCTTTAAATAGCATAATATTACGATGAATTACTAAGATGATATGTCAATAACCCAAATGAACCAACGAGAAGCTCTAACCTTAGAATATTTGTATGGGGTACTGAGTCAGGTACTGCAGGAAATCAGATGTCTCAAATGACAGGTTCAAAAGTTTGTCCTGCAAAAATGTCACTGAGATCAATAGACAGCTGGACGGTTCCAGTGTACTGATGGGAAATAGCTTAAGTGCGTAAAAAATGTCTCCATTCCCTTATTTCAAAGTACTAGGTCCAAAACAAAAGACAAGTTATGGCAACAATATTGCGCTTCTCGCTAAAACTAGCGGACAATGATGCTTTCTAGAATTAATTGAAGATGTAGACGAGGCTCTTCGAGGTAAGCCGTATCGAAAGTTATGACAAGGTTCCAGGGTATTTAAAAACATGTCTTTGTTTCGAACTAGCTAGTATATTTAGTATGTTGCTCAGGTAATTTGCAATTAATCTACTATTCAACCATCAGATTGGTCATAAAACAGTTAATTCAATTGATTTGTAATGTTTAATCAATTTGTTTAAAAATCGAATTTATATTAATTTTAAATTTTTGTGTCAAATAAAGTGTAAATAAATTAAATTTTCGGCGATTTCATGACGTATTAGTCATAAAACGGTTAATTCAATTGATTTATGTTGTTTAAACAATTTTTTGAAATCTAATTTATATTACTTTTAAATTTTTGTGTCACATAAAGTGTATATAAATTAGATTTTTGGAGAAAATCTCCAAATACTTGGCGACTTGGAGAAATAGTAGATTTTGTTTTTAGAGAACTTTTTTTGCAGATTACAGTTGAATGGTGGAACACTGAAGTGTTTGTTAAGAGATGACAGAATACAGAAAACAGAAAGCAGAGCAGTTCAATTGTGATTGTCTTATGCTAACAGTACTTTAGATATTGGCTACTGAGAAACCGGACTGCTTTACCACAACAATATAATATAATTGTGCCGTAATGATCATGAGTTGTCTGAAACCGGGTCATTTCTAACATGTATGGAAATATGTTTGTAGAAATATAAATATATGAAAATCACTCTTATCCTACTGTTTGTTAAATGTAAAAAATACTGTGAGAATAAGACCGGCCTTAATCGGAGCTCTTGACTAGCGCTTGGTATCATAGTCTTATCAGTCGATCAATCAATATACAATAATTTGAGTAGTAGGCCCATTCTACGTTAATGTCTTTAGACCATAAATAAATTACATAAATTTTATACAATTTATGTAGTATTTTCATATAATATTTCAAAATGTAATAAAATTTGTTGTTATTTATATTTTCTAATTTATTTTTATTATATACTCGTATATTATGAATAATTTACCTGACCGACACCAAAATGAAAATCGATTATACATAGTTGGTAAAATATGCCACAAAATGGTTAAAATCCGATGAGAAACTAAATTAAAATTCACTTTGCATGTTAGCGTAACGTTAAATTTATGTTGTCTACGACAGGTAATAAAATATTAGAAAAACTCATTAATTTGGTTTGTTTATTATGGCTGTAAATTACGGCAGCCGATAATTATGGATATACTTTATTTTTATTGTTTGTTTTTGTAATTAATTTATTGTGACTGATTAATTATTTTTTATCAGTTTTTTTTTGTGCTGTTGTTTGCAAAACCCTAAATCACTTTTTATACATTAGACTTTAACTAATGGCGGCTATCTAAATAAACGAATATATGGTTATTTGTAGAGCGATTAACTGTTGAATTGAGAAAATAATAGCGAAATGTATTAACAAATGTCAATTTCGAAAAATTTATAGTGATTGATTTCTAGACTTCGTTTTGGTAATAAATTTTCGATTTATAACCATTGTGTCTATACGCATGTTGGTGAAACATCGAAATAAATTTTTTTTGCTGAATCGGTAATTGATGAAATGTTATATTGCTTCCAAACCCAACACACGCAAACAAACTAAATTTTCAAGTTTTATGAACATGGGTGAACTATAATAAAATAGTTCAAAGGTTCTTTTAACTAAGCTTTAATATAAAAGTTTTTTAAATAAGCTTGTTTTTTATTGGAATATTTTAAAGGTAATATTCATTTGAAAAGCCTTTTATATATTAAGGCATTAGATCTATATAAAAGTAAGTTTAATAAAAAGCAAGTTCAATCCTTTTTTCAAAAGAGAGCTAATTGAAAATGAAAGCTTAAAATTCGTTTAACCATTTTTAGTACAACAAGTCATAACAAATTTAATTTATTTTAATATTTAGTAAAATATATATCAAAGTGCTGAACTTTTAAAATTAAAACTAAAAGCTCTTTAAAAATTATTTTAAATACCTCACCATTTTTTTTAACTTTTTCTAAATATTAAGCCAACTCTTAATAAATTGGTTTTTTTAGTGGTGACTGAAAACTTTACACTTTATTTAAAACTCGAATTAAAAGCTCATTATCTCGGGACAAACAAATTTTAAAAGCACACAATTTTAACGTAAGAACATATTTTAATATTAAGTGATCAAATTTCCGTCAAAATACTGTCAAACTCCTTTTTAAGCTTTCCTTTTCTAAAATAAAATATTTAACCTAAAGTAATTGTGTTAAGTTATATTTAAATAATATCTGAAAGCTCTTTCCGAAATGAAAAAATTGACATAGTTTTTTATTTCTTTAACAATAACTAAATTAAAAACAATATTTGAAAGCTTCTTAAAAAGTTAAAATTTGATTAATCGTATTTTTTTATTTTACAAAAGATTTAAGCCAGATAAGGGAAGCTTAAATTTTCACTTATTATTATATTTGACAGTGGATACTTAAAGCTCTATGAACTATTTAGAAATCGAATTTAAAGCTATTTTAAAATTAAACAAAGTGATTAAAACGTTTCTAGAATGATATTGTGGTTAGTCCAAAGCGTAACCGAAGTAAAAGTTTTTTTTAAATTTAAAAGCTTTATGAAATATTAAAGGCTTAAATTTAATCGTACCAACTAGAAATTTTAATATACATTGAATAATGCGACTCAACTATAACACTTTTCTCTAACAAAAAAGGTATGAAGTAGCCTTTGATCGATTAGTAGAATTTAATGGAAAAATCAATTATTTCATCATAAAATCAAACTTACGACGAAATCATTCGAATCTAGTGTGCTGATTAATAAACATCATAAATTTTCTTGTTGCATTAAATTTTATTTTATTTTAAATTAAAATAATTAAAAATATTAATAAACATAACTACAAATAAAATTAAATTAAAAAATATTATAAAGTATATTTTCTTAAGTGAATTAAATTTTTGAGTGACATTATTAGTGAAGGGGAGTTTGTAAATATATTTGAGTAAATTCAATAAAAGCGATGATTGGACTAAAAATAAAAAATGTTCTGAAATTTTAATTTTTAAATATGGGAAACGTCTACAAAATACTTTCATTTCATTAAAAAATGAAGATTTAAATGAAGTAGACAACTTTAAATTTCAATGAGTTAAGTATTTTATATTTAAATGCTCATATTATTCGAAATAAAAAAATTGAATTTTATCGTAGATAAGTGAAACATGGCTGGAATTCGCAATACTCGCTTAACATCCGAACTATAACACTTACAGACTTGATCGCTTGGAAAATTCTAAAGGGGGACTGGTATTTTTAATTTAAAAAAATGTCCCACGTGGTGCCTTGCCACAGGTAGCAATGGAAATTATTGAAGCAATAGGATTAACTGTAAAGCTTAACAACGCAGGAATTCACATTATTTGGACGTACTTTTTAGGTATTAATACTAATAACAATAGTTCTATGAATCAAGGTATGTTCAAGTCAGATTTACTATTATTGAAATTTTTTAATGGAAGTTTTTTTATATGAGGTGATCTGAATAGACATAGATCTGGGAACTGTTTAAGAACTAACCGTGCGGGAAACATACCATAAGAATTAAAAGAGAGGTTTGGTTTTGATATAAAGTTTCCCAATAACCATACTTATGTTCCAATTTCTAATAAAAAATCATCGGTAACTCACGATTTGGTGTTAGCAAATAGTATTCACCCAACTACCGCCGTTAACGTAAATGATAAATTATTTTCATATCACCTTGCAGTTAGGCTTGACATTTATCCTGAAACTACCAAATGCGTTCCTGACCATTATATATATATATATATATATATATATATATATATATATATATATATATATATATATATATATATATATATATATATATATATATATATATATATATACATATATATATATATATATATATATATATATATATATATATATATATATATATATATATATATATATATATATATATATATATATATATATATATATATATATATATATATATATAATATTTTTGGTTTGCAATGCAACAACTTACTATCATAGGTCAGCAGTGTACAGGAAAAGACACCAACGGACCGAAGAAAGATCAAGACACATTGGCGTCACACGAAATGTGTGCCATCAATAAAAAGGTTCTTGCTGAAATATTGCTATTGACCTTTTTCCTCGCTATTGCCTTTAAGGCCTTTATTACTATTCTGATTACTAGCTTTGGTTCAGACACAAAATAAACAAAATAAAATGTGCTTTCTTAGACTCCTGCATGTTCAGTTTAAACGAAATTTCATTGTTGCGTTTTTGTCGACAACACATGCAGATAGTAAGATGAATTATAACATCTAATTTATAAGCTTTTGCTTCCTACATAACACTTTCTAAAATTAATACATTCACCATCAAGAAAACACATAGTCGACAAACATTTCTAAAAGATTTTGGTAAAGATTTAGCAATGGCAGAAATAACAGATTGGGCCGCAAACACACGAGATTGCACAATTTTCCTCAAAATGAGAAAAAGAGGGCATATTAGGGCACCCGGATCTTGCTAAAGTATTGTCAGTTTCGTCAACATACGGCTACGTTTATCAGTCGTTATCAACTTTCTAGCACAAGACACGTACAATTTTGCTCAAATTGCAAGCGACTAATTTATAATGAGTATGCAGGATAAATTTCTCAAATTCATTTATAATTTTTTCATTTCTAAAATGTTGTAATATTTAAATTATATTTAAAAGCTTTTGAAAAAATGTAAAACTTAGTTTTCTAAAAAGCTTATTTTCACAACATAAATTGACCAGTAAAAAAAAAAAGAAATAATTAAAATCTATTTGAAATTTTAAATTGATTTAGAAGGTTTGCTTTTCTTAAATGTTTAAGTGGTTAGAATAAGGAGTGACGGTATTTAAAATTCGCGTATTTTAACGAATTTATAAATGCCAGTCAAAAATGATATTTGATTGTTATTTAAATAATAATACATTTGACAATGGTGACAGAAAGCCCCATAAAATATTTAAAAGTCGAACTTAATGCAGCCTGGATTAAAAACTTGTAAGCATATAACCACTTTTACCTTAAAGCAATTTTAAAATACAAACAAATGTAACGAGTAAATTTATTAATTTTAACATATTTAAATTTACAGCTTGAATCGATTAAAGCTCTAAAAAAATGTTGAATAATGACTATAAGCTCTATGAAAAATTTAAAAATTGGACTTAAAAGCGAAACATGCTTTTTGTGGCATGTTTCATATATTTAAATAAAATATATAAAAACTTTTCTTTTTGAAGCTTTTAATAATCGATTTTCAAATAAATGGACTTTAATATGAAAGCTCTTGTAATAATTAAAAATTAATTTGTAATGTTTCTTCATTTCACAACAAGATAAGTGGTTCAGAGCATGATGTTTATTAAAAAAATTGAGCTTTTGGAAGCTTTTTCCAACTTTTAAATTCGAGCTTTAAGGAAACTGTTAAATGTAACAAATATTCATTAATGAAACCCGTATAATTTATCTCTATCGTACTATAATCAGTAAAATGGCTGAAGCTTTATCTTTAAAGCTTATTTAAAGCTTAAAGCTTTAAAGCTTATTCAAGTTTAATTGTTAGTTTAATTTAATTTAAAATAATAAATTGTAAAAATTGAGTAACAAATGGTTCTAATTCAAAATATTAGAAAAGAAATTGATACTAAAAGCTCATTTTATTTCAAAATTTCAGATCAGAAATTTTTAGATTCAATATTAATTTTAGTTGGGAAACACTGAAAGCTTTCGAAATGTTTTAGTTAGTTCCTCTTTTGATAACTTTTGTTTGAGAAACATGTATTTCATTTGGTTTTGAAAGCTGAAATGCCCACTGAAAATATATGATACTAAAACAAGTACATTTCGGTTCAAAAAACCCATTGTTCTAAAGAACATTTCAGTAATTTAAAAAGCATAAACCAAACATAAAATTTAACATTAATAATCCACATGTTTTGATATATGTACTGATAAGCTTGTACATTAATTAAATTTGTTTCGTTTCGTATCCTTTTTACAAATAGTGTATGAAAATAAAACTTTTAAATAAGCACACCATACATGTTATGTGAAACTTTTTTTTTAGGTTTTGAGTGTTGAAATCGGAAAAAAAGCTCGAGCCGACATATATATAAATAGACCATTGCTAACATTTGGAAAAAAACCAGAATTTGATAAGTGTCAGTTGAATTTTTGTAATATGTTACGACTATGTCTGTATAAATTATTAGGAAACTCATACAGAGTGGACCAATAGATCCGGAATGGCGATATATTATTTTGATTTGATCAATTAAAAGCTTGACATTTAAACTTTTTGTATTTTGTTGATGTATAGCTCTTTACCTATACCTGAATTGAATGATTGAATCAAATTTAAATTAAATTTTGCTTTGACAGCCTTATCATAGGTAGGATACGTGTGTTAATATATCAAATAAAATGAATATGCTTCGTGGCTTCGCTTGTTTTTGATGTCTCCATACCAGGTAACATAACAATTTATCTGGTGGCGTAATGATAAACATGCTGCTTATCTGAGATTTATTAGGGTTGGTTTTCTTATGTGGTTACACTAAAATATTCCTAGTCACTTAGTCAGTCAGTTGATGTTGAAAGCTCCGAGGAGATAAATACATAATTGGTTATGATGCGATGATGCGGTTAGGCGCATTATAGAGCTAGACTGGCCATGATTGAGGGTTGTAACATTTTTGCATGTGAGATTTAACTTTACATTGGTACCTTTTTTATTTCTAGATCTCGCTTGTCGTGGACTTTCTTAATATTTCTAATATTTGGATTAGCCTTTCAATTTTCTTAACTCCTACAGTTCATTAACATATTACAACCAAATACCGAATGTGCCAGAATAGCAACTAAACGTGTCAAGTTGTGAAACTAGATCATTACACAACCAGTAATTCAAGGTCACAGCTAATTTCTCCAATCACAAATAATGGAATAAGAAACTATATCTTTAGTGAGCAAGATATGAATCGCCTTCACAGAGCAAATGCTTCGACAGCCATTAGCGACATATGCCATTAGTGATAACAATATATACTGCACTTTGCTAAATCATTCAAGGCAAATTGAAAATTATAGCAGTTGAACAGAATTTGCAGTGTAATGCAGATAATACGGTTGAACCATCAGGTTCGCGTTGAAGAAGGATGATCTCTTCGAACTGATAAACATTGCAAAAGGGATTTTTGAGACCAGATAACGATCGGTGATGACGATGAACACAACTATGACCCCCTGTTGGAGCCGAACCATCGTCCATGTTAGTGCAGGCTGGCTGGAGCCATGCAATGTGCAAATGGATTTAAAAGCAAATCTGTATTCGTATGTCCTTGATTTGGCTGGTGACGGCGTAAGGTAGGACGTTAAAAATTAACCATGAAAGAGTTAGGAGAGTTTAGGTCTTAGAAAAGATTCCAAATCATGAGACGATTAGTTTATTATTCCAAAGTCGAGTGGTAAGTAAAGCACACTCATCTTGATATTTTTGTGCTGAGAAGACTCTTGGTATTTTAAGGAAGCAATTTTTTTTTCAGTAAAATGAGTTCGATAACTCAAAAGGTACACTGCATTTTGTGTGCGGTGTCTTTGCCATCAATGATGCCTTTCCCAAATATGTTCTTTTCAAACCATCTAAAAACACATCTACAATGTTTGTAATTAACGTTATTGAGGACATTATTATCCATTTTGGTACATCAACAAGAACCATATCAGATAGAGCATCTGCATTTACTGCAAAAACATTCTATTTGCGACTGCCACCCCTATAGAGCAAATGGATAAGTGAAACGAACGAATCGGATTTTATTGAATTCACTTCGTACGATAATAAGTGAAGGTAACGTATAAATAAGTGAGGGTAACACATGAATTACTGTTTTGCGTAGCATTTTCCAGAATAAACTAAATCTTGTATTGGAAAATAGTAAGATTATTAAAGGCCGGCAGAACTATGAAAAACAAACGCTCATAAACTGAAAACAAGCTACAAAAAACTATGGAGAATGGCCGCATACTGCACTTTCTTTATGAAAAGAGATCGCTCCAAATGGCTTACATATAATACTGGAGAGAATCATCCTTCGTCTACTGTTAAAGTCTTAATGACCTTGCAAATGCCGACGAGCTAAAGTTTTACAAGCTTTAGATTAGACCACTTTGTCATATATATGGGTGTGAAAATTAAACTTAATATATTGAAGGAGATTTCGAGAGAATCACGTTTCGTGTTCGGTGGAACGTATATAAAATCGCTTTTATATATAAAATCATTTTTGTAAGGGAAGTTGTACTGCGAGGACTTATATTTCTTCCAGCAAAATTAAACTAAAATAATATTTGTAATTTGCCTAATTAAATTTTGTGATTTACATTTGCTTAATGATCCATTCCGTAACATTTTATGCACTCTACCAACATTATTTTTTATGTTTAGTTTTGCATAATAAATCATAAAGTGTTATTCAGTATTAATTTTTAATTTAACATTATATTTTCACTCTAAATTTCCCCAACCCCAAGATATTCAGTCGTAAGTTAAAGCATTTGGTTTTGGTAAGAAAAGTTTTCCCATTTTTATAGTTACAAAATTTTCCAACTTTTCTTTATGAATGTTTTATTTATTTTCCACATCCCAGAATCATCAAGTGTGAAATTTTTTTAAATTAAAGTTGAATCATTAAAATAGTATAGAACTGTTTATTATATAATACGATTATAATGATATAATACAGTTGAATATTCAGTGAATTTATAGAGTAACACAGCATATAATAATGTAAATGAAGTGAAATTGAATTTAATTGAATTTTCAGCCTCATTGGAAATGAATATGAAATTCCTTAAACTAAATTGACAAAAAAAAATAATAATGTCAATGTGTTGTATGTCTCATACATTGATTCCGAGTAGTATACCAAAATGTTGTTTACCCCTTACGATACCGAAAATAAAACGAAATAATTTGTGTCATAAAATTTCAAGTGAAGAGATAAAATTTTATCTTGGTTCTCGTTTTTTTTTTTTCATATAAAGTCGCTCCACGGTGATTTTATTTTATATTCGTACGAAGAAGTCAAAAACAAAATAATACTGAAAAGCTTCTAACAGTATTACAAAAAAAAAATCTTAGAATAAAGTCATTAAGAAAAATGTCTGTAGATTTTTTGTTAAGGTATACAACTGTGAATAGTGTTTGCATTATATACAATTTCTATACATGTGGAGTGGGGGGATACACTCCAAAAATCATTATCAAAATATAATTTATATCTATAGCTTCCTTTTACCACGAATACTATATACTTTGGTACTTAGTTTTTGGCAACTAAATACAATGAAAATTGTGTATACATTTTTAGGAATCTAGAACATAAAACTAATGGTAATGGACTACATAAATCTAGGTTACGAGTATTTTAAAATGTAAAATGTTATAGAAGGCAAATAGATAATACATACATTGAAAATTGGGGAAACTATAAAATTTTAAAAAATAAATAAACTTCTACCTAGTTCTATGTACATAACGAGTCCGTGTACCATCCACAAGCGAATTCGATAATAAAATTGAGCTCTTAAATACCAATATTTTACTGAAAGATTGGATATTGTACGCCTACAGTGCTTATACCATTCAGTAATTTTCATGAAAATTAAGACATAATCATGCCATGAAATCATGCAGGTTGAAGTGTAGTAACCAACGTACATTTAGTGAATCCATAAGAATTAAATATATTTGTGTGAAAATTAAAGTTCCTTTTGCTTGAGACATACGGCCTACTTCGTGTGACGATTTGTAAAAGTTCTCAAGTTCAGCGTTTTAAAGGACTAGTTAAATCTCTTCATGGAGTAAATCAGTTTTTCCTTGCTCAATCGAACAACTATACACACAGTTTAGTTAAATGTAAGAAATATTTTTGACGGCTACCTTAGTATCAAACAGCTAAGGATAAACAAAAATCTTCTTGCACCTCTCCTTAAGCATATTAAATAACTATTTATGCTGGGTTGGAGCAGAAAAATTTCGGAAGCCATCACAATTTTTTGCCCAAATGCGACCAAAGTTTGTTGATAAATTAGACTAAGAAACCTAACAGTTATGGAAATCCAAATCATCTGAAGATGACTTTTCTAGTATCGAAAAAATTGCCACCATTGAGTGATCCTGATCATGTTAGACCAAAACCTAATCCTATTCACTATCTAGTTCCAGTTGGATATTTCACGTAACAACCTTACCTAGCTGTCTACTTTGTATTGGAGAGCAACACAATTTGTACCAGAGCACCAAAGTTTATAAATAAATCAGTAAACGATCATAAACAGTTCATGGCCAAAAACAAAAGGTGCTTCAATTTCTACCAGGAATGTCTACCGGAAATGTAATAAGAGACACAACACACTTTTTTATAGTCGTAAAATTATTCGGTGGTGATACGGGTTTAATCGCAAGTAAGAATAGCAAAGGATAATAGTTTAAGCATTGTTGGATACCAGATCAAAACATTATTTTATCACTGAATCCTACACCTCAAAGTTCTTTGACTAAAAACTCAAATTTCTGTGGAATCCCTAAACAACTGCAAAGCTGGTGTATCACGAGGTGTCACCAAATTTAAAATTCGATTCATTTGGGACCAGGATTATCATTTACTAATTAGAGCGCTAATAATTCCTACCATTTCTAACAAACTACTATCAACAAGTAGTGAAACCAGTTATCATCAAATATCCAGCTTTCCTTTATCGCTGGCTGATCAAGAATATTATAAACCAGCTCCGATTGATATTCTTTTTTCTGGAAAATTAATCTGATTTCAAATGATCTTATAGCCCAAAATACCCGAGCCGGTTGGATGATTGGAGAAAACTATAAACAGGTGTCCAGCAATTCAAATGCTGATTATTGAACCATGATATATTCAGAAATGGGAATATGTAATATGGAGCTGACTTTATGAAAAGTTTGGAAAACAGAAGAGTTACCGAGGTAACGTCATCTCTGCGATGAAGGACAAAGCTGTTTGAAATCCGGAAAGGTTAATAGTTCTTTCATCAACGAAAGGATTCTTCTACAATTACCTTTTAAGCGGAACCCTAGAATTACCTTTTAAGCGGAACCTTCATATTATATAATAATATGAATCCCTAGGACAAATAGAAGTAATTCTTAAAAATGAAATAAAAAAGTCCTTTATAATGTTTTGTAGTTGTTCTATTTACCCCATCATCGAGTTTTCAAGAATCAAGTAGCATCACTCACACTAGTTACGAAAGGTTTGTTATGCCTCAGCGGCCAATCACAAAATGACAATCTACCAAGCTGACCTACCATAAAGAAGAACCTATTCAGCATCTAAGGAAGGTTTCGAAAGTATAAAATCGTAATTTCCGCAGATACAGAGAAGATGTTTCGGACAAGATAGGAAAAGCTAGACATCGACTATCAGTGAATATTGTGGAGGGATTCTCCTGGTACAGATTTCAAATACTATCTTTACGTACCGTTAACTTTAATATTACAACCACTTCATTTTTGGCTACTTTAATGCCCTTTAACTACTAGCAAAAAAGTATGAGAAATAACTCTCGAACGTCTCAGCCATACTTACATCAGACTTCTATATGGACGACCAAATTTCCGGCCCATTAAACCTCCAAAGAGAGCTAATTGCCTTACTAAAAAAAGGGAAGTTTAGATTAAAAAATTGGTCGGTAATCATCCAGCACTACTAAATAACATTGCTATCAAAAAAAGATAATTTTTCTCATCCAGGAACTCCAATTAAAGATTTATTTTATTTTAAGTTCGAGCTACCTGAAGTCACCAAGTTCATCAAAAGAATATCGCTGTCGGAGACATAACTAATTTACGATTCTTTAGGATCTCTGCCACCGGTAACCATAAGTCTGAAATTTTTGTATTAAAAATGATGGACTGCAGAAATTGATTGGGATGAAATGTTAACACCAGATTTACATCAAGCCTAGCTGTAGATAAGAAATTAATTCGACTAAATATCCAAAATAAAAATTTCTAAATGGCTTTATACATCGCAATCTGTAGAGTTGCATTGTATCGTAGATGCATCGAAAGACGCCTAGGCTGCGTGGTATTTAGTTTTAACAAAATCTAATTTTTTTGTTTTCATCCATTTCTGGATGGGTATAATCTACTACGCGTTGGTTCCAGATACCGAAAATAAAGAACCTTATCCACCAATCATGCTGTTCATAGATGTGTCTTTGGCTGTTGCCAAAGAGCCCAGCAGCAACAGCAATTAATCGGTCAGTTGTTAATTTGTAGTGTCGCGAGACAACTCAAACAATTTGTTTGAGTTGAAACAGACTTTGCCGAACAGTTTGTTTTAAAATCAATTTGCAACTGAGGTGCTGAAATATATATATATATATATATATATATATATATATATATATATATATATATATATATATATATATATATATATATATATATATATATATATATATATATATATATATATATAAAATCTGGTTATATTCATTTGTATGACCACAAAAGCAGTTTTAGTGAAAATTGTGTCAGATTTGAGCACCACTTATTTTAAAGCAGCATTTAAAAGAAACCAAAAATTCACCAGCGATGTCGAACTAAACAACGTTCAAAACTGGTCTACTGAAAAAAAAATCAAATTCCATTTTGCTTCTCCAGCAGCACCGTCATTCGGAGGGTAAGGCAAAGCCCATCTAACATAAAATTACATTTTTTAACACTTATAAAACAGATTGATCCTTTATTTAATTCCACGTCAATTGGAGATCTTTATCTAGATTCATATGATCTCCTGCAGTACATTATTGATACCAGGACGTTATAAGAACCGGATTTGATATCAGTAAAGATAATTACGTTAACCAGATGATACATTTTTTTAAAATTTAATTTTTATTAATTTTAAAGTTTTGTGTAAAATAAAGTGTATATAAATTAGATTTTCGGTGATTAAATTACGTTTGAATCATAAAACGGGTAATTCAATTGATTTGTAATGTTTAATAAAATCTAATTTGTATTAATTTAAAAGTTTTGTGTCAAGTAAAGCGTACATAAATTAGGTTTTCGGCGATTACAGGACGTATTGTTCATAAAACGGTTAATTCAATTGATTTCTAATGTAAGTCCATTTTTGAAAATCTAATGCGCATTAACTTTAAAGTTTTGTGTCAAACAAAGTGTATATAAATTAATTTTTCGGCGACTTTACTACGTATTGGTCATAAAACGGTTAATTCAATTGATTTGTAATGTAAATCAATTTAAAGTTTTGAGACAAATAAAATGTAAATAAATTAAATTTGTGGTGATTTCATGACGTATTGATCATTTACAAATTTTCGACTATCGAAATATTCGGCCGAACTGTTTAGATAAATGCAAAAACTTGTCGAATTTAAAGAAAATAGTAAATCAATTGTAATAAACAAAAACTTATTGCTTAAACAATTTGGCCAGGTTTGAGGCAATATTAAAACAAGTTTAAGGCACAGTGAGATGCGTAAGTGTTAGTTAGCAGTTGGCAAATTTGACCGATTATCATTTAAGTTAAATGTTTCTCGTCCAAAACAATTGTCAGAATTAGAAACAAATTCAATTCGAAATTAACAGATTAGTCGATCTAATTTTCTTTAACAGCCTAACCTTTCCGTTAACCTCAACCGATACGGCTATAATTATTTACAATAATTTAATGATATAGCCTTACACTCTTGTGACAAGATAAATTTATCATAAATTCGTTCCTACCTTCATACACCATAAGGTGCGTAAAACTAAATTCTTTCCTTATTTACACTTACATTTTGTTTCGATTGGCTTTGCTTCAGCTCTATAATTATTGTTGAGACGACCCTATTGATTACACATAACAATTTTCTAGGTACAAAAACTACCAACACAAAATTAGTAAACGACAAAAAAGTGTACATCAAACTTTTGATCGATACCAACAACAAAAAAAAACGAAAAATACAATTTTCCTTAGTTTTTCTATGTTCAAGGTCATAACGGTTATTATTTTAAAAAAAAAGTTTCTATGAATTATTAAGGTAAAAAATTATAAGAAATTTGAACATCGTATACGTTAAAATGTGTCATATTCCAACAATTAAATTATAATTATATGATTTGTGTACTTAGTTTTGCCCCAATCGAATTGGAAATATTATTTTGCTATCGATTCGAAGAATGTCGTTATACTTTGTAAAGTATAAGTACGTGAATATTTGAAATAATTATAAATAATTAAGAAACCAAAAACACAAACAGAAAAAAATTGTAGATTGCGTGATAAATAAAACACCACAACAAATTCAAAAATAAAAATATTGTGTAGATGGGGGGTGGCAAGGTGGTTGATATTAAATTCGTATTAAAGGAAATCGTTAATTTTCATAAGAATGGAAAATAAAAATTAAACAAAATACTCGTATGTATTAGAACTTTTATATTATGTTTATATATATGGATTTAAGGAAGCTTTTCACACGTACGATTTTTTGTTACGGGTATATGACGTAACAATGAACGTGCGTACATATTTTACGAAATTTGCAATCACATCGAAACATTTTAATTGCTTTTATGACATTTTTTACAGTTTTACGTGATAAGACATATGGATGTGAGCTTTCATGAAAATACGTATCTGGCAATCGTAAAATGCACGTAACAGTGATTTAATTTGATCATCGTAAAGAATAAATTGGCGCAATAAATTTTAACACTAAACGAACATATACAATTAATGCCTATATTATTAACTTAAAAACTCATTTAGTCCCATAACAGGGAAGTTAAGCTGACTTCCTAGTTATTATGAAGTCATTGGTCTATGTAATATGGCAGATACAATTTTTTTTTAAATTAAGCCTGCTTTACTTAAAGCTCAAAAATTGAAACTTTTATGATCCCATTAAATTCAGTTACGTTTTAATATATCGGAATTGCAGTTTAACGTTCCTTTTTTTAGGAAGTACTGAAAGCCAATAATTTTCAAATAATTGTCTTAGAAGACGAAATTAGGTAAATGTTGAATAGCTTCATGCATAATATAAATACACATAGTACTACCATGGTATGTTAGCCCATTGTCATGCTAGATGTCGCTACTGGTATCGTTTTAAAGTAATCAAAATATTTGTATATGTATAATCGCCTAAATGTCATATATTTATTCTAAATGTTGACGATATTCTATCAACCTGACATCTGGAACATCAATGGGCAATCTGTTTTTTTCTTATGATGGTAGTTCTATATATATATTTATATTATGCTTCATGTATACTATTTCGAAGAGCAGCAGCAATTACATGAATATGTTTATCCCACATGCACTATATGTTTCATTTGATTGAGGCGGGTACACTGTCGTTTTTGTATCTATAATCCCTTATTATCTCAAAAGATCCTTGTACTTAGCACTCCAAAATTGTCAACCATTGTTGTCATGTATGATTTGGAATACATTAAACATACCATGCCAGAATGCGTCCTTCAAGTCAATCGACATAATGTACTGGGTTGCTGAAAGTCTTTCTAAAAGTTTATCAATGATCGGAAGTGAGTAGCAATCTTTTTTCATCAATGAGTTGAGACACAGATAGGCTTCAAAATTATCCTTGTCAACGTAAAAGTTTGGTAATAAACCAAATTTCCAACTTAAAGCAATGCCTAAATACAAGGTAGCGCTCTATTTTATTGAATACTCCATCACCCATCTGGATATGGAAGATGGTAATTTTTCGAAATCTCAAGTTTCGTTGTTTATATTTTTGATAGAATATTTTCTCAGAACGCTAACTGGGGCACTAGAAGGCAACTGAAAGATTCGGAAAGACTGAGATTCAATTTTCTATGGACGACACATCTTTTGACATAACCTATAAATAAGCTGTTGTTCCAATATTGGAAATTGTAATCGTGAATTTATTTTCTGAATGCTTAGGGAAAAATCGAAAAATCATTCTCTGTTTCCTTGAAACCTTCTTTAAATCGCTCTGTTTATTTCTTCTCCGTAAACCAAAATCATGAACGTTAAAGGTTTCTGTTCCGTCAAACGAGAAGTTTAATTTTTGCTGAATCTTAGAGAAATTGTCCAAGCAAAACTGCATTGTGGTTTTCGGAGGTCTTCCACTACTGTCGTCATTTTGAAAATTTAGGTTAAGATTTTTTAGCATTGGGTCATTGAGATGAAATTATGTAGTCGCAGTCATTGGTGTGTTATTTTGGAATTTATTAGCTGTAGTGTTCAGAAAGTCATTTGACAAACCATCAATCTTTTGTTGATATCTTGTTTTTAAGCTTTTTCAAAGTGTCCTCTTTATTTAGTGAAGATTATTGGCTCTTATCATTTGGGAGCAATACTCCCAGGCAAAATAACCTTACTGTTGCGATATCCTGTAGTATATGCACATAATGTTGCGAGTGGTTTTACTTCTAGTTATTTTTAAAACCTGATATTTTGACCCTGATATTTTTAAAACCAATAATTGGAATATATCCAATGGGAATTCAAACTAAAGAATAGCATAACCAATGCTATATTTTTGAGAAAAATATAAAGCAGGAATCTTTCGAATCATCCACTTAAATGTAGGCACTTCTTATAGTTTCATGGGAAGATTCCACAAAATTTGGCAAAAACCTCGATACTATGCTTTATAAAAAGTTAAACTTTTCGAGACAAATTTCTACCACGTTACAAAAAACTTCGCCAGAACAATTTGCTAAACAATTGCAGAAAGAATTTTCGAAAATTATTTTCGTACTAGTAAAAATTGTGATTAGATACTAGCTAAAGAACAATCTGTACAGTGGAATTTAAGTAAACTTAAGTATTAAACTGAAGTGTCGAAGTGGTCTTATTTTTATTCACCTTACACGTAACACTGTTATTATTTTGCTCAACTTCTTTAATATTATTTTAAAATATGTCATCAAATTTAATACATATGAGATCTTATCTTGTAAAATTATACGACTAATCAAATCAGATCAAAATTTAACCAAAACAAATTTCATTCAATTATCACAAAAACGATAAGCAAAATTAAAATGTTCGGCAACTATTTTATTACTGCAAAATATAGTAAAACTACTTTTATACAAACCTTTCCGCATCATTTATCCAATGAATAAACATAGTATGCTTACCTAGAAATAAATAAAACAAAAAACTTAGTTATTATCATAAAAGCAAAAACTACTTAAACAAAACAAACAAAAGTGAACTCAACCATAAAATAAAAGAAAGTTTATATTACTTTTAATACGAATTAATTAAAAACTTCTTAGATCAACAAAACTGCACACAAACAACAAAACGTCTTGATAACCACAATATGTATTCGAAAAATTAATTTACAACTTGAATTATTTTAATTATTCTAATTATTATTTATTTATAATTTTATTTGGTTTATTATTATGTATTATATATTTTTTATGAGTTTGAAGAAAGCTGACGGAAAATTAAGTGAAAAACGAAAATTAAATTCATCAATTTTTTTTTACGATATAATTTATATTTAAAAAGGAATTTTCTTTTATGTGCTAATTCTTTTAACCAATTTTCTTCTTGTGTCTTCTTACGGAAAAATTCTTATTCCTTGTGTGGCAAAGACGTAGTATAAATAAAAAGTTAACGTACAAAACCAATAGCAACAACATAAAATTTAATCAATTGATAAATAATTATATAATTAAAGAAAATTTTCTATCGACTACCTGTTTATTTTGAATAATTACGTGTAATTACTTATGTTATGTTGTGTTTAAAGTGGAAAATGTATAAAGGGCACGTAAAGTTATGTAAACAAATAAACATTAGTGTGAGGATTTTTTTTTTCAAGCTGATGTCCGCATATAAGAATATGGATTGCAATGGCTTTAAGGTCAAGAAATTCAATTTAAATATCTAATTGGATATTTACACCATGTGTTACCGGTAGAATCGATTTAAATACACACAGAAACAAGATGTTTCCCTAGGTCCGGTGGCTTAAATAAACATTTCTTCAAATTAATAATAATAACAAAGGCTTTTCCCAAGTAATTGAAAAAATGTATTTACATTGGTCACGATGGTTGGCGTTAGTTAGTTACTAATTGATTTATTAGATAAATATCTTAGATATTCATACAGGGTGTTCATACAGGGTGTTTTATTAGATATCCTAAACCGATAATTATTTTGTCCAAAATACATAAAATTAAGGCCTTAAATATCGAAAAAAAATTCACAAAATTATGAAGGCAGCTTGATTTCCTTCAGGTTTCTTTCCAAACACCGTACAAAGGTTCTTTTCCAGTAGTATATCGCAACGAAAAGTTCTTTACAGTCGAAATTAGGGGTAGGCAAAATATTGTATCAATCAATCGACTAAAATCATATTTAATCGAATCTAGTCCAGCGGTACAAACGAGGATCATGCAAAACCAACGGGAGACGCTACTCCTTCTACGATTGCAAAATCGTTATCAAATTCATCCGTTAAATCTGTGTCATTCGTTAAATCTGTGTAAAACAAATAAAACCATTCACCCTCTCGTTTTCGAAATAATTTCGTTTGAATTAAGAAGGATTGGTGTAGCGACACTAATTACAAAGAACTGTAACATCAATACTGTATGATAAATAGCACTACATATAATCAAGTTGGTATTGCCACGTGCAACAATTAATTGTGGCATATGGAAACACACAAAATATTGGTGGAAAAAATATGTTGTGAACATAAAAAAAATGTCGGTCAAAACATTTGGTTTTATAGTTGCAATATAAGTTTTTTCAACTTGTGTCAACCTTGGATGATAAAGAGCAATCTAGTTTTTAATATTACTTGTCTTATAGTTTTCTAACACTCGTCGTTTCATAAAACTTTTTCATATATTGTTTACCACCATATACCAACGGTTGGTTATATATTTTTTTAAGCTTTTTCGTGGATCAAAAAATCAATATGAGAATGAATATATGTATGGGTAGCAAACAACATATTTACCATAAAAAAGTCATATATGAAGATAATATTAGAAAATATTTGATTAAACGACTATTACCGGATATCCGCAGTTGGAATACGTTTTTTTTTGGTTATGTGTGTGTATGTATTTCTTGTAGTCGTAAAGCATACAGATTAGAATTCAATCTAAAATATATTGGTGGAAATTCTGGGAAGGAAATTGAACATATTGGATATATGATAGATTTGTTTTTGATAGATCTTTACAATTACACAGGGTGATCGGTTGATGTTACCCAACACATCATTTTTCTTTCTAAAGCTTACAAAATTAATTGAGCTTTTCTAATATCAGTATAAAATAAATACTAAATACTAAATACTAAATACTGAATACTGAATACTGAATACTGAATACTAAATACTAAATACTAAATACTAAATACTAAATACTAAATACTAAATACTAAATACTAAATACTAAATACTAAATACTAAATACTAAATAC
Organism: Tipula confusa; assembly: GCA_963556175.1. Classification (NCBI taxonomy): domain Eukaryota; kingdom Metazoa; phylum Arthropoda; class Insecta; order Diptera; family Tipulidae; genus Tipula; species Tipula confusa. The sequence goes on along the minus strand of OY744475.1, from coordinate 211,372,140 downwards.
TAAATACTAAATACTAAATACTAAATACTAAATACTAAATACTAAATACTAAATACTAAATACTAAATACTAAATACTAAATACTAAATACTAAATACTAAATACTAAATACTAAATACTAAATACTAAATACTAAATACTAAATACTAAATACTAAATACTAAATACTAAATACTAAATACTAATACTGAATACTGAATACTGAATACTGAATACTAAATACTGAATACTAAATACTAAATTCTGAATACTGAATACTGAATACTGAATACTGAATACTGAATACTGAATACTGAATACTGAATACTGAATACTGAATACTGAATACTGAATACTGAATACTGAATACTGAATACTGAATACTGAATACTGAATACTGAATACTGAATACTGAATACTGAATACTGAATACTGAATACTGAATACTGAATACTGAATACTGAATACTGAATACTGAATACTGAATACTGAATACTGAATACTGAATACTGAATACTGAATACTGAATACTGAATACTGAATACTGAATACTGAATACTGAATACTGAATACTGAATACTGAATACTGAATACTGAATACTGAATACTGAATACTGAATACTGAATACTGAATACTGAATACTGAATACTGAATACTGAATACTGAATACTGAATAAAAGATAACATTCAAAATGCAAAAAAAAATCTGTTTGAATAACAGAAGGCATCGTAAAAGTCCCAGGATATGTATATATGCTTCAGTGGTTGAGTAGGATATGTATTCTAACAACTCTTGGACAAGGAAATGATTTGAGGCATCAAAATTAGAAATCAGATTTATGTACATTGGTCCCCACTGAAAACATGTAGGAAAAAATGGTACCGAAGTCGGTTAGTGCCCCATCTAAGGCTTTAACAGTATTTTTTTAAACTTGTCCTGTAGATCTCCTAAATGTTTATACAAGGTTTTTGGAAAAGAAGTCTTCTATCCATAAAGTGAAGTACTAATTAGCAGGGAAAGAAAGATCTAAGCTTCTTTTACTTTACCAACATTTATATGTAAGGTTATCGCACCCAAACATTTTTTGGAGTCTCCTAAAACCTAACCTTTCTACTTAAATACTTAAATTGGAACGACTTATCAAAAAAAAATATTTTTTTATGATTCTTGAAATTACAAATGCGTTTAATTTGCTAGACAGGTCCAAAGTTGGAATATTCAGCAGAATACAATGTAAATATTTTGCACACCATAACGAAAAAAAAATGTTTTGAATTTATTATTTCCTTCTGGATTATAAATATTTTCTCTGCATAAAGTGGCATGCCGTCGTTTGTGTATAGTTAAGCTGGATTGTAAACTAAACACGTCCTATTTTTTTTTTAATTATACGAAACAGAATATAAAAAAATATACAAACGCAGGACGTGATATAATTATAAACTTTGAACTACTTTGGAAATATCCGGGAAACATTTAGCAGATTGTCTATACCATACATTAGGTTGATTATGTGTAGCTACTATTGCACAGTAGTTTCTTTAAATTTCTAATTCAATTTTTTGTTATTATCATTGACATCCGCTTTTCTTTTATTATTTATATGATACTCATACATATGGATTCAGGTTTTTGCACCAACGACATCAGCTGAATGATAATTAGGTAAACAATTTTCACATAAAAGAAAATTTATTCAAAAGAAAATTTTTTTAATTTTTCTTTGTGTCGCGTATTTTCAGTTTTTTCTTTGTATGCTTTATTGTATTTTCGCTTTGACGCTTTTGTAAGAAAATTAATGTTGTGTATTGTTAGAGGTGCTAAAAGTATGTGCGCTTTTTATGGTTCAAAGTATAAGTCGAGGGTGACGAGTTAAACATTTAGTTGTATCACTTCAAATCAGAGTGAGAGAGATAATCACTCGCAGAGGAGTACTATAGCGACGACATCTATTATACCGACCATTATTTTGTTTTGACCTTCCACACCATATCAAATTTTAAAATTTTAATTAGGTTTAGTAATTCAATTAAATTGATTTGACTGAAAATTCTAAATCGTTACTATAACAAAATTCCCTGTTTGTGAAAAGCTTTTAAGCTTTTTAGAAATAATTAATCTCTATATTTACCATACATTTTTAACCGAATATTCTACTTGTTTCTCATCTCTTTGTGTTGATATCATTATAATTTTGTATCCGATTCCAAGAAATATGTTTTTAATTGGTTTAGAGCAATTATTTATTTTTATAATTATATAATCTAAAACAAAAAAAATTCTGTCAATTCAATTAATCATTCGTAATAAATTAATTATTAAGAATCAATAAAATTTTAGAAACAAAAGTTTATTTTATTTATTTTAATAAAGAAAGTTTTGATAAGGCTAAATTTAAAAAAAAAATAATTTGAAAACTTTTCAAATATTATAAGTGACTTTTTTCAATTGTTTTGTTTTTCAGGCTTAAATTTGCCACCCACTTAATATAGGTCTAGTAATGTTCAAATAATGTATTAATTATTTATAAAGGAGTGCAAAAATGTTTCTAGTCGTTTTAGAAGCTTTATATAAGTTGGTATATGAGAGTTTTCCAACTAACGGTTGCATACCATAAAACGGCAAACAAAAGCAGAATCATTTGGAAGGTAATCAGATGACGAAGACGAAAATGTGACACATAATAAAGCGAGAAACTCCAATCAAATAAGAAAACGCGATGGCATAATACATGAAGTTCTGCGTGGGAACTGATTGGATTCGAATAGGTCAAAATTAATCACTTAGCTAGAAACTGTGATACAAATATATTGTCTTGTAATGTTCCAAAATACAAAACGTCGTCAAAAAGTATTTCATGAGTAGGTCCATTCTCATCCAGAAGTATTAAAAAAAAACAAATATAAAAGATAAACCATAAAATGTTATGATGACCTTGAGAGAATTAGACGTCACGTCGTTTTTTCGAAGTTAATTCACGATTGAAAGGATTTATTATCAAAAAATATGATCCAACTAAAAAAACTGAATAAAGCAGTTTGTTACCGTCTAAAAAGGAATAACGGTATTGAAGAGTATTTATACGGATATGCCCTAAAATATTGGTCAAGAAAAAAACAGCGAGTATGGTTTATGTATAAATTATAGGAAGTTGAACCGAATTACAGTCAAGAATTACTACTCGATTCCTCGAATAGATACGTACCCAGGATATTATCAGGTCCCCGTGTTGAAGAGAAGGCGAAAAAAAGAGCTTTTATATAATATCCGAGGGGAATTCCAAACTTAAATGTGTCCTTTTTATAATTTGTACGCCGGTTATCTTCCAGTGACTTTTAACATTTAACAAATGATAGGATAGGAGTGATTTTCCATAAATAAAAAGCTGTCCACACTGCAGAACAACACCAATCAACAATTCAAAAACATGGGTCACAGCGTTTTGAAGTACTTCTGCAATTCGTTGAATCAATTGCATCTGTAGCAGTCAAGTTGATGCCACTGACATCTCAGGACCCACGAATATAGTTTGATACCATTGAGTCACAGTTCGCACTTGGAAAAATGACATCCGAAGTAACCAAATATCACCATCTTCTTGGTACACTTAACAACCGAATCATTAACGACGTCAGCGACATTATCGTCGGTCCCCGTTCCTGCACACCATTCTCCGTTATAAAAAACGAAAAGTTGAAAAAATGGATGAAACGTTCACCGGTTCGGGCACAATAAATTTTAGCATCCACGGTCGATTCGTTTTCGGTGACAAAACTGGCTAAATTAGCAGACTGAATTCTTGAAACAATGGCTCAAACCAAGGTGGTGTTGATTAACCCATCACCGGTTAATGGCAATGATTCTTCACATACTAATCAAATTAGTGAAATCATTCGACGATTGGATAACATGGATCACACTTACCAGAGATGTGTTCTCGAGATACAAGCAGAGCATAAAATTACTTAAACAAACATGATTTTTCGGGCAGTCAGCAGTCCTCATCAGAGGATAAGGATACACCACGATTATTTTTTTTTCATTTCCGATTTAAAGAAGCAGCTCGAAATTAAAAAATGAATTGCCCCAAGTGGGCAGAATTTAAGTCAAAAAACTAAGTTCTCCGGCACAAACGGCGAGTTGTTCCGGTAACTCTCATAACTGTCGCCTTAAAATCTATGATAAATCTTCAAACAAATCATACTTAATTGACACTGGGGCGGACATATCCATCATACCAGTAATTAAGGGCGATCAGAGAAAACACACTCCTAATTTTTATTTATCTGGTACAACACCAGTGTTCTGATGAACACTTCATCTGGTCATTTGTGGTGGCAGAAGTAACAATGTCCATCATTAGGGCGGATTTCTTGAACCAGTTAGTTGATATTTAGCGCGGCAGGTTGTTAGTTGATATTTAGCGCGGCAGGTTACTAGACCCTCTAACATCGTTGATTTCACTAACCGTTAAAATTCATGGCAATACACCCACTGTCCATGGATGCAACTCTAGCGTAACCGACATCCGTATTCTTCCACTATTAATCAAATTCAATGCAATCACTCACGAGATTCTGGCACAAAAACCAATAAAACATTAAGTCACTCATCATATAGTGAGTCGTGGACCTTCAGTTTTGGCAAAACCTCAATACTTGAGCACAAAAAAGGTGGCGATAGCTAAAAGAGAATTCGACTACTGATCGAGCAAGATATTTGTAGACGTTTTGGGCTCCAAACAACGTCACAGTACCAGATCGTTACCCAATACCATACGGTAAAAACGGTCTCTTCAACAATCGACCTAGTCAAAACTGCAATTTCCACACTTTTCTTCGTCAATGTTATCAACGGTACAGTGCATATGACAGGGAGCTCTTAGCTGCGTATTCAGCTATCAATAAATGTAAGATGATTGAAGCAAAGATGAAAATTAGCAAAGGAGTCACCAAGACAATTCCGCTGCCTAGATTTTATAGGTCAAATTACGACCGACATCCATCATATATTTGGATGTGATAATGTGGTCGCTGATACTCTATCACGGTTCAATAGCATCGCCTTGCATGCATCGATCAATTACAATGCAATTGCAGATGCACAGCAAGCAGATAATGAACCAAAAAAATCACTCGAATCATCAACCGAACTACAGTTTGAGAAAATTCCAGTAAAAATTTAATTCTGCGAAATTGTTGCTTTGTGATGTTTCCTCAGGCAAAATGCGTCCATATATTCCCAGGAATTTCCGTAAAGTAGTAGATTTTCAGATATCCATCTAGATATCGTTGGTTCATTACCAATGTCGGAAGGGCAGCAATATTGTGTTACACTTATTGTTCGCTTTACCAGGTGGACTGAAGCAATTCCCATTCCGGACATCAGATCCAAAATTGTAGCAATCGCCGTATTTAATAATTAGATTTCTCGGTTTGGAGTACCTTTTCCGATAGGTACGGAACGCGGGTCCCAATTTGAATCAGAAATGTTCGCTGAACTTTCCAAACTATTAGGATTCGAACACAAAAGGACTACGTCGTATAATCTAAAATGTAACGGATTTATTGAAAAGAGGAACAGGACACTGAAAATGGCCATTTTGTTTCACGGTAGAAGATATTGGAAGTTTCACTTACTGTGTTGTTGAGACTTCGAACTATGTACCTCGAGGATTTGAAAACTAGCTCTGCCGAATAAATGAATTCAAAAATCCCACAATAATCATAATTTCTCAATGAACTACGAGAGCATTTCAACTAAATTCGCCCGAATCCACCATCACGCCACTGCAACCAAAAGATATTTGTATCACAAGAATTGAAAAAATGTACACAAGTTTTTGTTCGAACAGACGTTTGCAAAAATATCGTCACTGCACCCGCCTTACGAAGGTCCTTTCCGTGTTGTTAGCCGTAACGAAAATTCATTTATTCTGGAATTGAGAGGCAGAACCAGTAATATTTCAATCGACAGAAATCAAAAATTCCACTCAACCAAAATATTTAGCCAACAATCAACAAGCCAACAATTTACTCAAAAGCATTTTAAAATCAACAGTGGTAAGAACAGGTAGATCCATTAAACCACCATCACGTTACACGGTCTCGTTTATCAATAACTCACTGGGGAAGAAGTGGTGTGGCGTTCACATATCAATTACTCCGAATTCGAGCATGCTTATTTTCTTTACCTTGTTTACCCTTCGTTGTCTGAGGTGACATCTCTTTTTTAATATTGTAAATATGGATAGCAGAGTTTTGTCGCTTGGCAATTTTATTTATTAACTACATTTTCGATTATACTATCAACGCGAAACAAATAGAGTGATAAAAACTAGGAAATTTTTAGAGACACCGAGTCGATATTCTCAAACCATATAAACCAATTATTAAATAGTTGTAAATTTTGAAATATTAATTAATAATAAACCTACTCTTTCAAAGGCTTTGTACTATTCCATGTTCGGAAATGCACTTTGATGATTAACTCAATATTTCAGACTTTTTTAATGAAGACACAAGTGAAAATAGTTTCGTTGAAATATCAGAAATAAATATTGCTAATTTAGTTAGCAATATTACCGAAATAAACTACGAAAGACATAACGTTTCAATAAATAAGATCGGTTATGATCTTAAATCTTAAATAAATTATTGTCGCTTAAATTCTATAACCTTTTTCCTATTCCGAATATTAAGATAGCGTCTCTCAGATAAAAAGTATTTTTCGATATTAAATTTGGCTTCAGGATACCATTAAATTCTCGTAGCGGAATTCTCTAAAAAATTTTGTTCGAAATTTGTTCCAAAATTCTCCCAAATATTCGAACCCTTAACTTAATTGGTTTCAATTGATTATGTGAACAAGAATTAATTTTGCAACCTTTGAAAAATAAATTATGTTAACGTGACAACCTGGTTCTCATTGCCACTAATAAATGTCATGAAATATATACGGACGCCAGAGAAAATGAGAGTCAAATTCGAAACTTCAGCGTAGAGAAAAAACGTCGATTCAAAGGTGCAAATGATTGCTGCAATGGAGTAGAGCAATCGTCAAGTTTGGTAGTTAGTTTACAGTAAACCTTTAAGATTACATTTATCAGTAAATTTGTCATACAGTGCCGAACCATGAGCTTTATTTTGAAGATATGGTATAGATTGTCAGCAGATCTAATTTGACCGACTGATAGTAGCTCAAAAAACAATTTTTCCACTATGATTATTTCGATTTTTTGGAATCCTAAATGTATTGCATTCTAAACTCTTTGCAATTTCCACTTTTTAAAATTTATTGGCTTTTAAACAAAAATATGTGGATTTCCGGTAACCATGTCATATGACGATGTTTTGGGGAATATTTCTATTAATATTACTAACTTATTCAGATATTTGTCAAAGTACAGGGGCGCACAATCATTGTTTTAATTAAGAATCGTCAGTCTAATCTAATTAAGGAACATTTATATCTGACATTATGCTGTCGTTCAATCAACTTATTGACTAATTTACAGCTAGAACTCTATGCTTAAAGTGTACATTAGAAGAGCTATTTTTATTGTTTTTCCAATTCATAAATTAGACAATTTCATCAATTGTACTATATATGTTGAGTGCTCACTTGTTAATGTGGAAAACAATATCAAAACATTTCAAAACATTATCTTAACTTTTCAATACTATATTGACAATTTAGTTTACTCACATTCGTTTCTCACCCAACCTGATATTAATTGACCAAATATATTTTCGCTGCTTACTGATTCTGAACGAAAAGAACAACGTCAATCAAAAATGGTTGTGACCATCAGTCAAAAAATTATTATATAAAGGTGATACAAGCTAATTGATTTGCCGAAGCTCTTGAAATACTACAAAGAGCACCATTTTTTCAGCACCATTTTGTGGTCATGGGTTTTGCAGAAACCAACAAAATTCTTTTCGGGAATTTAGTATATATCCCAATTGAAATGGTCACTAACTTGATTATTGTCAACTGGAAAAAATTAAATGTAATTTTTCTTCAACCGATTGGCCTCACTTTGAGGGGCCTATGAGGCAGCATTAAAGTTCAAAATACCGTATGATGCGGATAAAGCAAAATACATCTATCACAAATTAGGAACTATCAACATTAGTTAAACAAGTAAAAGAGGCTATCAACTTTAGGCCATTTACACTACTTTATTCGGCCCTAAGCGATTTTTTTTTTCACTTACCCCGGGGGCATTTTCTGCTTGGTCGTCTACTACTTACTGTATTAACTGAGTATGCCATCAAAAATAATAACATTTCGATATAGAAACAATGACCGCTTACTCAACAATTTTAACTACGTTATACATCAAAAAGGGATTAAATCATCGAAAAACGCGTCTCTTGGTCAACTAGTCAACATCGAGGAAAATAATATGCCTCTAATGAAACGGAAATAGGAAGGCAAAAACCTGACATCCATATGGGATTAGGTCAACTCGTTATAGTTGTCACTCATCTATATGAGCAATAATTTGAGCACTTTTTCACATTCAATGAGCATTTTATTTATATGAAAAAAACTTACGAATTGTCACAATTAATTCTTTTGCTTTGCATTGCGTTCATAATTTTTTTTCAGTCACATACCAAAATATCCCTAAAGATTATTTTCCAAATTCACATACACTAACAACACTTCCACTAATTACTATCACTAAATTAAATCGTACGTTTGTTACGATAATTTTATGTCTTTTATTTAAGCTTGGACGACCGACAACGACTGGCTAAAAAAGTTGTTCCATAACCAGTATTGTAAAATTATTTAAATTGTTCCGTTATAAAACTGGCCATAAAATAAAATCAAAAATAAAAACTTTCACATATACATCAATACAATTGTAAAAATAAAATTCGCAGGGTTGAGTAAATTTTTTTTAGTACTATGGAGTGATGATTTTTTATATGGTGGGATGCAATAGAAATACAGACATTACTTTATTTTGTGTATTGTAAAGGAGCAAACTAATAAACTCAGACGAGCTAACCAAAATTGAACTAATTCTGGAAAATTAATTCACCAAAACTTGGCCAAAACTGACGAAATTTTTTTTTGTGTTTATTCCTTTTTTATAATTTTATGTATCATTAAAACTTGTAATCTTCCTTTAATGTTAAATTTTTTGCCTCAAAATCTGGCAAACAATTTTACTCATGTTCCTAAGTCCACCATTATACTCGTAGATTTAATCCGCTTACAATGTAAACTTTTTTTTTTTTAACAAATTCAGACAATAACAAAATCTTAGCCAGATTAATATTTTCCGATTTAAATCGTGCATAAATCATAAAGAAAATAATCGGAAAATGATGAAAATAAAGAAAAAATGAAAAATCTGGCAATCCATTAAATCTAAAATGGATTTATCCATTTGAATATAGATGTAAAAATTATAATCCTATAAACTTAAACTCAAATTTTTTTTTTATTATTTTCCAGGTAAATTAATTCGGTTCCCAATAACTTTCCATCAATTTTTTATTTTAAAGAACTCTAAGGAATGATTATAAGTATTAGTGTTTTGTCACCAGTGGTAAAGAATACAGAAATGACACAAAAAAATGTAAATACAATTCGCTGTATTAAAAGTTAGATGGTATGTCTTTTCAGGTTTTTAAATGATAGTTAAATGTTGAGAATGCAGTAAGGAAACAGAAATTGAGATAGATTGAATTAAAGCAGTAGCCCTTTGCTTCTAAATTGGTGATAAAGGAAAAAAAATCAACCATCAACCACCACCCACAACAAAATCAAATTTTTTTTTTTTACAACCTCATAATTTTAATTTTCATACTTATGCCAATCCCTTTCGTTCAACTTGATATTCGAATTGTCATCAATTATTTTGTGCAAACGCACACAGATGATCCTACAATAAAATAATAAATCAAACAAAATATATTTTATTGACAGAGATGAATTAGGTAAAAAAAATCTAATCCATCATAATACTAAGAAAATATATTGATTACAACTCTGTTTGTTTTTTTTTAGTAAATTATTTCAAAACAAATGCAATTAATATAAAAGTACCGTTACTAAACAAAACAACTGATTTGTTTTCTCGTGGTGTAAATAAAAATCATGCCACTTGGTGTATCATTCTGTGTCGGATTTTCAAACGGTTCAAGTGTTTTCAAATACGTAGTTAATTGTGTAAAAAATTTTTGTTTGTAAATAATTAAACCTTTAAAAGTTATTTTTAAGGTAAACCGTATTTTCGCAAGTAAGTTAAATAATTTATGGTCAAAGATTCGTTATTCTAAATTATTTACAGTGAGTCAGTGACTCACAAACTCTGATAGTTTTAATTCGCACAATATTTTATATTTCTGTGGTGCTATACAAAATGCCAAGGTTGGTCTAATTTTTTTTTACCAATTTCTATTGTTGGTTTTGGAAAGTTTTAATATGCGTGTTAGTAAAATCACCACAGACATGGTGAATTACAACACTGGTTGTAATATTACCTAGAATTATTATTTTTTGTATTTAATTCGTGCTGATTTTCATTTGAGTAGGTTATAGCGAATATTACGTTTTTAATTTTGGTCGTAATATATGTCTGAAAAAATGTAGGATCTAATGTCATTCTAAGAAAAAAGAAAAGATACATTGCTTGTTAATTGCATTTTCTAGGAAACTTAATTTTCGATTTGGGTCGTGGGACGTATGTATATCTGCACGATTACGGTGAAGAATAAAATATTAGGTTTATATATGCATTAATTTTAATTTTATTTAGGAAGAATAAAAAGTCAGCATATCATGCTGTCAAACCGTTTGGTATATTATCATTTTGAGACGACTTGTGGTATTTATTGTTGTGTTTAAACCCAATTATTCGTTTCCTAGACAACAAAAAGAAGACAAATCGTTCTCTAATCCGATGAGCAATCTCTGCGCTCAAATGACAGCCCCTTTCAAAGATTGCTGCACTATTCTGTTGGCATACTATTTTATCCGTTCACTTCATGAACTACTTCAGGATTTTTTATTAAATTTACGAACGTGAATTGTTGAACCAAATTATTTTTACAAAACTATAACGTTTTCTTTTATTCAGCAGACTTCCATCTCTTTTGCCATATTGCAATATATGCTTATCGCATCTGCTTCTTGAACAAACCAATACGGGTTTCAACTAATACGGGTGTTTTGTTTAAGGCCCCAAGTTTCTTTAGAGGATTCTTTTCAAAGAAAAGAGAACTTTCTTACTGCAATCCTTTTGAAATGTGACGTGATACGGAGTCTTTCGTCAAAATCAACTTCAAGCCATTTCACAGTTTTGACCATCTTAATTCTCACTCCATTCACGGTCACTAAATGTGGTTTTCTTATATCGAGCGTACCTTTAATCTGGATCATAACCGTTTTGATTAATCCATTTTATAGCTGCAACACCAATCAGTCATATTGTTGATAGCACTCTGCGCTAAATTCACCCAAAACTGATAGTAGCATGGCTGGCATATAGGATTTTGGGTTGGATATCATTGACCTCCCTTCCTAATGATTATAACTTTGCCGTTCTTCTGTTCCTTCCAAAGAAGCCTCTTTTTGGACAGTCGATCAATACCAGGAAGCGTTTGATACCAAGCTCTATTATAGGCCATCTCCTTTGTATCACTTTGACTTCAATATTAACGGGGGCGGGTTCTCTTCGGATGTGCATTTTATGATTTCAAACCATACTTTCCTAGTCGAGTTCAACAATTTTTTGAATTTTTCCCAATTTGCACGTTACAGTACATATCGGAAAATCTTGTTTTGAGGTCATTGCAATTATCTGCTATCATATTTTAAAATGAGAACTATCGCCTTGTAATCACTTGAAGACCAGTTTTTTTTAATATCCAGTCGGTTACTTTCCTCAACAACCCACCACTAACGAGTGAAAGATCAATGCTTAATTCGACATTGTAGCAATATGTGCTTAGCTGGCCCTAATTATTTAGTTTAAAGAGGTCTTTTTTGCAAACTCTTGTACCAGAACTCCTTAATCGTTTGTGTTCTTACTATGCCAAAGTTCTGACTTATACTCTGATACTGATAAGATAAAAATTAGCCAAATCAGACCTAACCTCAACAAATACACAATATGAATCTCAGAATTGTGACATTCCAAGTACCTCTAGGTCCTGGTTAAAGATTTTTTTTTTTGTGCTCTTTGTCTAATTTCATGTCCAACTATTTTTGAATTTTGCATATTAGTTTGGGCAATTGCACTGTCTTTTGACTGTCTGATATAAATAGTTTTCCGAATTACTAAGTTAAAGGCTGTTTTGTGTGCTGTGCATACTCTGGTTCTTAGAGAGTGACCGAAGGCTTTGTTAGATTTTTTTAGCTAGTGTACTTAGTCCTACCCGCTTTCTTTGAGCATAGTTTGTGGTCCGTCCTCTGACATGCATTGTCCGAATTTGTTTTTTAACATTGCCTGACTTGAAAATGTGCTCAAATTCATGGCACAAGTTCCAAGGTACTTCAACGTTGAAACTCATTTGAAACATAGCTTAAGATCATCTTAAATTTCCTAATTTTGCATCATTCTAGCAATTTTATTCCTGCACACTTTTTCGAGCTGTCAACATCATAAACAATGATTTTAAGCAGTTTTTTATTTGGTATAAAACCCAGTAGCCTAGCCTTTCCCAAGTTCTTGTTTCCCAAAAAAAACTTAATGTCCTCGCCCTTTGCAATCTCTATACTAATGCCATCGCTGAAATTACTGATCTTTTTGAATTTATGATCACATGCCGCGGGTTTTATCCCCTCCCGCTTTTTGCATTTATCTTCGTCGCTATTAACGAAAGATACTTCCTTTCCATCAATAGATTATACTATGATAACCCAATTTGGTTTTAAACTGAGTTTTTTCCTTCTCTTTCGAAAAATAGGATAGCTCGGATCAAATACTGGTACAACTGCGCTTATCAGTGTCTGTGCATACGTACTCTAATAGATTTTTGGTTGCTCAACGGATTTAGGCGCTTGAATAATTTTTACTTGCCTCTGTAGTCGACCATTTAGTCCTACTTTTTAGGGACATTGCAACTAAAACATTTCTGATAGAACCAAGGCCTTCCTACAGCCTCTTGCGCTCAGCAATACTAATTTGGCCTAACGACTTGATCTGAGCCTCTAAGCTTTGATTGCAACAGTTAAGAGACTCACATCATCTTCTCGTTGATGCTATTTTTGCTTTATAGTTGGTTCTGTGACTGCAGAGCGCTAAATATATTTATTTTTAATATAAGTTTTTTTTATATTTTAGCTCTTCAAACTATTAATTGGTGCAGTCATGCAAAAGTGACTTTATCTAAAATTACAAACCGTTGTAAAATTAAGATTTTTATGTGTGAAAGTTTAAGATGGGTAGAGTGGCAAACCTAAGTGATATTTTTCAGCCAATCTTAATCGGAGCGATTCATGAGAAGTTAAAAGGTAAGAATTTAAAATATTAGAACATATCCGTAAATTTTGACCCCGTTTAATTATGAATCAATAATATTTTTTCTACGTTTTCTATCAGTGAGGTGGTCAGTTATTTTTTTATATTATTCAGTGTGGCAATCTGATAATTATGACACATTTGTATGGTGGTAGAACTAATATTTTTGTAGTATGGTAAACTTCTGTCAAAATTCCAGTCATCTTCCCGAGCGATTTAATATACTGTCAAATTAGTGAAAATAGACTGAAAGAAAACCGTGTTCTGGTAAATGACGTGATATAACATTTTTGGTCGAGTTAGATTGAAAAAATTCAGCAAACATTTTAATAATACACTTTTGGTCCCTAAACTGTTTATTTTTCTAGAACATTATAGAGGGATAACATTTTGTTAGAAGTTTTGAATTATAAAGGGTATTGTGGTCATACCCTTTGATTTGAACCTCGGTCTGGTTTAGAAAAGGTTTATTATGGTTTGTTTAGTTCCAAGTTTCCTTAGATCTGAGTTTTTTTAAAAGAACTACATTCATTTAAATTTTCAAATTGTTTATTCAACTGTGCTAGAATGGGTTTGCAACCCCTAACATGTTAAATTTTAAACTGGTTACAAATGGACTTTTAAAACTATGAATATACAGTTTTTGATCTAGAAGTTTTAGAGTTGAAAAATTACATGTTGCTAGAGTTAATGAAATAATTCGTATAACATTAACTTTGGAAGTTAATCAGCCAAACCACAAATGGTCAAATAATGCTAAATAAATCTTGATTCAAGTTTACATATTTTCCGAATTAGTTCACTGCAATTGAAAATACTCAGCTTCAATTTATTATTGAAAATTAACAGAGCATATACTAAGCGCCACGTATTTCTCTAAACTAATGGAAATCGTTGTCGCAGACCAGTGTAATTTTTCCGGTTATTTTAAGAGCAATACTATTTTCTACTGCGATAATGGAAATCTGTGTATGATTATTTTTCTCTGTTAGTTGTGTTATTTACACAACAATCGCCGTAGTACTTTTAAAAGTTTTGTGAATCATAGCATAAAAATGCAGGAGTACCTTCTTCGTAGAATATATCAAAAGTTATTTTAATTAATGGTAATAGTTTGTTCTCATAATATAGTAATTTGTGTTGTAATAGGTTAGCAAACCCTAGCCAGTTAGACATTTTTCTTACCTTCAAACGAGCTTTCAAAACAAAAAACATTTTGTAAACAGAAAACAATTGGAAACATAAAAGTTAATAAAAAAATATTTGAAGTAAAAAACAACTAGGGATAAGTGAAATTGTCTCTAGAATAAAAGGAAAAAATGGATTCTTTCAAAAGGTAGCCATGGAAATGCATAAGCTAGGATAAAATAGAAAGATTGCATTTCGTTACAGTTAATGAAATAATTTTGCTCATAGAACTTCAGAAGATAATCTGCTAAAATGGAAATAGTAAAATATTTTTTAGTAACTCTTGATTCATAGCTTCCTTATTATTAAAAATTAGCAGATTTTATAATTGCTGCCACGCATTTTTCCAAATTAATGAAAACTGCTGCTGCAGACCATTGTAAAAATATATTCAATTAATTTAACAAACACTTACTTAAAACGTCTAAAGTATTACAAAAAAATTATCTACGAATAACCAAAATGTTACCAAAAAATGTGGCCAAAAAAATAAATATTATCCGTCTCAATATCAAATAATCACCGATAAAACAATCATAACTGTCATTATTAAAATGATTTTATCTTCGTATTTCTTTTTACTAGAACACAAGATTTTATTCTGATCCCAAAAAAAAAAATTAATAATCCGATATATGGTACCTGCACATGACTTCAACGAATTTATTTCTCACTTTAATACTTAATACTTTCTTTTCTACGTATAAAATTGGGAAAAGTCAGAAAAGGCTAAGCAAAAAAAAACATTAGAGGAATATAAGAAAATTAAGGTTATCCGATTTCTGACATTTCGTTTTTATACGCATATCATACGAAAGATACACTGTACGTTTATATGTATATATTATGTAGATTATTTAAGTAAATACACAACCAACGATATAGGAGGGAAAATAAAATTAAAAATTTGCCCAGGATACACAATATATCGGGTTATACAAGGATATTTCGTATGTTGCATTTATTTTTAATAAATTTATTTTGGTTCGTATTTATTTAATTTTATGTAAAATATGGAAAAGATTTTATAGATAATATTAGGAAATTGATTTTCAGCTTCCTTTTGCTACTTGACTGCCATAACTATTTTTAAAGCATATGAACTGGTAATTGTTTTTTTGGTATTGGTCATAAAACGGTGGTCATAATTTTAAAATTTTGTGTCAAATAAAGTGTATATAAATTAGATTTTCGGCGATTACATGACGTATTGGTCATAAAACGGTTAATTCAATTTTTAATTTTAATCATTTTTTTAAAATCTAATTTATATTATAATTTTTAAAATTTTATATTTTTATGATGTAATAAATTAATTAATTATAAATTTCAGGCAAAAACTAATCCAATTTATTACAGTGTACGACTTGAAAAAATTAGCCCATTAATATATTTTGTTTTTAGGGAATATTTTTTTGCAGATTTCTCTTGAATGGTGGCACACTAGAGTTGCTGATAAGAGATGACAGAATGCAGAGCAGTTCAATTAAATTGTGATTGTCTTATGCTTACAGTAGTTTGAATATTGGTTGCCGGGAAACCAGACTAATTTCTCTTCCCTACACCACGAAAATAGAAATAGACTGTAAAATAAAAAATAATTGTGCCATAATGGTCATGAGGTGTCTGAAACCGGGTCCAAAATTGTTAACATATACGGTATGCGATAATAGACCATCAATATTGAAAATCATTCTCTTTGTTTTTGAACTCAGTGCCATTCTGTGAGAGCTGAACCAGACTTGTAGAAGCTGAAGATTATGATTCATTTTGGTATATACCAGATTTAGTGATGGAGGGTTTGAGTTTTTCAATTTTATTCTAGTATGCCCCAAAATGATATGTGAACGATACTAAAGAGATGAATATAGTGGAAGCTGTGAACTGGTAAAACATCTTCAGCCTTCTCCAATGTTGCAATTTGCCTTTCGATGCCACCTGTTGGTGGTGTAGTAATTAATTCGAGCGATCTGTTCACTTTTATTCTATTTATGATGTATGAGCTGAAGTTCTGAAGGTGATTTCCTCCAAGTAACACTCCATGTGAGCTTACATTTAGTTTACAGCCAAGGTCAATCTTAATTAAGCCAGAGTTTGTGGAGGTGTATGGCTCGATCACATGATTGCAAATAACATCGACTGTACTTTCGTGTGGTCTACATATATCTATTAATTAGGTTTGTGATACTTAATCCAATTAATGGTGGCTTTGATCATCTTGCTATGGCATACAGTGTTGAGATTCTTCTTTCGTTGTAACATGGCTAAATCATATAGCCCTTGGCTGTAAAGTATGTTTCTAATTGGTGAAATTTAGCATAAGAATTGAGTTGGTTTGAATATCTGACAACGGCTTATATCATCATTTGTCAATGTTGCGAAATGTTCCCTTCGGTTATGTGAGATATGCAATGTTTTTAACAATTTGCGGCTGTATTATATTGTGGTGAATATCTGATACGGGAAATACTGATAACAACGTAATCATATGTGTATGCGAGTGGTATAGATATTTCAATAATTATAAACTGTTTCGTTACCCTGCTGCAATTTTCATGATCTCATATTTATGGTCGAGATCATGAATATTGAGTCCTGGAATGGTCATGAAGCCTAGCATGTACTGACTAATCAATTTCAACTGCTCCTCTAACTAACCTGGCGTGAGTATTGAGGGGTGTAATATTCCATTATGCGCATCGTAGACTAAGTCAAGGAGGCTCTGTTTTGTATCTTGTAATTTATTTAGCAAAAGGCTAAGTTCGAGAAAGGCAACTAATACCGATCGGACCCTATCTTCAAAAGTTCGAAATTCCTGGACTTGCTCTATTTTTTATCGTAGATGGTTCTACCAGTTCATTAAGTGGTTCATTGATGTGGCATTGAGATATGTGTATAGTGTTTGATTTTTATCAGTGACAATAGTTCGTGCTAGTTGTTATCTCAAACTGAGACTCATATTTTCATATTTTGGATTCCTGTCAAATCTCCAAAACCTCGATTCAGGCAATGTTTTTCCTTGTAGCCTAGTAGTATCTCATTATAAGCAACCTGTTGAATTGACATTGCAGCTGTTTTAGAATGTTGCAGTTTAATACAAATAACTCCTTACAGTTTGCTTGTAGTTCATTGTGAGCAACCTTATAATTTTTGATTTCTTCCCAGTAGCTGCTCATGTTGTACTAGATTACCATAGTCTACTCCATAGCGATAATTTCTAACTTATAGACATCCTTCCTATGATGGCCTTAGTTCGACGACTAGGTTGTTTTCCAGGTAGTGGGTGGATATGATCAGTAGGAGTTGTACTGACACTCTTAGTTGCTATTTCCTTCAGCGATGCAATTGGATGCATTATGGTAATATTTCTTTTGAATCATCACTGATAAGTAGTTTGCACAGTTTTGTTATTGGCCATTTATGTGTTGCGGCTCTACATTAATATTGTTACGACTCTACCAAGTTATCTTTTCCGGCATTAATGTCAAGAATCCGGCCCAATAATCATCGAGTCACCGGTAGTTGATCACCCTTTACTAATACCAGATCATTTATTGCTAGATTTGGTTGGGTGATTTTCTATTTACTCCGTTGTTGAAGTTGGTGAAGGTATTTAGAAGACCAACATTTCCAAAATTGTGCCATTTTTTTGATCATGCGCTATCTTGTTTTGAATCCTATGTTGCCGGTAATCGCCTCTGGCATCGCCTTAAGAGAATTGCCAATCAAAAAGTGCATTGGTATTAGCGCTATTGTATTTGAAATGTCGTTGGTTAGTGGAGTTGGTGGCCGAAAACTGAGAACCGGTTCGATTTGCGTTATGAGAATGCTTAGTTCTTCGAATGTTAGAGTTGAATCACCTATTACTTAAGATGGAATTTCACGGATTTTATTCCTGTTTCCTATACTCCGCCACAGTGTGGGGTGTGCGGCAGTATTAAGTAGCACTTTGTTTGATCTCTAGCCAACATGGCTGCTATGTCCTCAGGTAGTGTGGTTTATAGCTGCACGATACGTCTTATTCATTGCTGAATTTGCTCCAACAAAGTAGGTTCCATTGTCAGAGAATACATCCCTTCCAAGTCTTCGTCTATAAACTAATCTTTTGTAGGCCACTATGCTTGCTTTTGTTTTAAGGCTGCTCACTATATCGATGTGGATGGCTCTTGTCGTTCTTGTATGATTTGTTACCTTGCTCTTTAGTCGTTCTTAGTTAGTTGGGTCCTGCGCAGTCGATTCCCGAAGTTTTTAAGAACGGTCGTCACGGTTTCAATCTTGATGATGGTAAACTACCCATTAGTTGTTCCATGTTCATCTGTTTTACGAATCGCCTTCCATCAATGATTTAATATTTTTATCTCAGAATTGCCAGAGTAAGTTTTGTGCAACCATGTAAGGTGTTTTTATGTGTATCCTCGATTGCTTGATAATAGCAGCACTGAAAATACGAACAATCCCTTTATAACCAGGCTCTGGCTGTATGTTTAATGGTAAGTCGGAAAAGTGCCTGAAGATAAGTTCCTTGGGAGTTATGCCATGTGAAGCTGAGTCTGCTTGATTGTCTTTAGATTTCAATGATGACATCTGATTGTAATATTTTCTTAATGGCCGAAATCCTATTTGCCACAATTGTGTTGAAGCAACTAATGTTTTGAAAATTAATAGTTCAGTCATTATTTTACCATAATTATCCACTGTCGTACAAGTTCAGGTCATCCCTATAACTCTGCTATTTGATGTTTATTTTTTTTTGTAGTTGTTCATGCCAGTATTTCTGTTTTCCAAATATCCTACATCCTAATCTTGGCCATGATTTGAATGGTTATTATTATGAAGCTTTCGATGAGTCAGATAAGAATTCAAATCTTATGCCGAGTTGTAGAGTAGTTCCAATGTTTAAATGCATTTATTTAGTTTTATTTGGATAAGTCTTTTAGCATGTGTCTAGCCAAAAATTTTTGTATTATTTTAGGTGAATTGGACGCTCATTTGTTCAAATGAAATCTACTCTGTGCTGTGAGCTCTAGTAGCACTTGTAGCGCTAGTAGTGCTTCCTCAATGTTGCCGGCGCAAAATCATTGAACAATGATCTATAGTAAATTATAATGATCCTTCAACCCAACGAAGCTATCATTATAATTGTTACAATTGAGCCGAACACTGAAAGCTGGACATTGCAAAGTTACTAAAAACAATTTTAAAAACGCAGAATCGGGACGCAAAACTACTTTATTCTTTTGTTTCTCCCATATTATGTAGAACAATAATTTGCATGCCATGCAAAGGAGGGAAACCACCGTAAAACTTACATTTTTGGAGGAGTCTTCTTTCTTAAGGATAGGGTATGGAATAATAATTATACAAACACTAAGTAAAGCTGTACTTTGCAATACTAATTAAATAGAGTCGGGAAGTTGGTGCTCTCCCGAATATTAAGAGCTTGGAGTTAATGCAACCAAACTCAGTTAAAAGATTTCCTTTCAGTCTCTGGATGGCCAACTCCACAGTCTGTTTGGCAACTTTTATCTAAGTCACTTGGCATATCTTGAACCTGAAAGATAACCAAATATTTCTACCCTGGCTTTAAATGGCAATTTACCTAGGTTCAGAGATAAGGTTGTGTCCGTTGATTTCTTTAAAAAGTTTAAAAGACCCGCACTAATTATTCTGTTGGCACACTCTTTGAACTTCAGCCTTCCACAATTCATGCTGTTTTGTCTCAAAAATTGGCTTGGTTGTTTTTCTAGCAAGGATCGTTGTGATGTTCCGAAGTTTTCAAAACCTACCATGGAAAATGGACATCATGAAGACAGTGATTGGTTTTCACAATGCAATTACTTAAAAAATGTTGAAAGTATATTTTCCTGTGATCCTTTACTTGTATGGAAACTGCTCCATCAACGAATTTTCTGGTTTATATGTCTACTTGATATTTCAAATTTTCGGCTCCTTAATTTAAAAACCGGGGATTATTTTCGACGCATAAAAAAATAAATTGAATAAATCTGCCATGATTCAACGATTATCAGATTTTCATGAAAATTACAAATTTATTACAGGGTATTGTGAATGGTTGGAAAAGAAATTCAAAAGCTAAAAAGATAAGTTATACAGCGTCCTTGACGTGTTCATATTTTTATTTTTTTTTGCTGTATTCTGGCTAAATATGTACACAATATACAAATGTACACAACTTTTTTTTACTATACATCTTATTTACTCGTATATATATACAAATGGATGCTGTACACCCTTACCAAAATAAAAATATTTCATATTTATTGATAAGATGATTTATTTGGATAGTACATTTTCATATTTTCGTTGTGAAAATATATATTTGGAAATTATTTAAAGAAGATTCGAAGAAAATCGATTTCCTTCAAAATTGAATACAGAGACAATTTATTTATTTATTTTATTTTTTTTTTTTGATACCGATCGTCAAATATTTTGAAATGCGAAATCAACCAAATGAAAATGCGAAAATGAAAAAAAAAAATCCATTTTGATTGTTAGTGATAAGTGATAAGGAAAATATTTTTTATTAGAAAAATATTTTGTTGATGAAATTATTCATGCATATATATACAAGATGTATTATATAGAGAGATGGCGACAGATTATCCCACTCAAAATTTTTTTCTGTACATTTGTGAATAATAATATTTTTGTATTGAGCTTTCAGCCAGAGTATACACAACTTTTAATTGAAATAATTTAAATAATATTAAAGCTATATTTTTATAAACATATACAATAATACAAAATCGACTTAAGAATCAAACCGAACACAAACAATTTCTTATGGAATTTTAATTTTAATCATCGCGCAAATATTTCAAAATCTCTCGAAAACTAAAAAAAAAAAACAAACACCTGTCGTTCAACAATACTAACAATCTTAATTACCACGGCGCACTCTAACTATAGTAAAGAAATTAATTTATGTATTTATAATTGGTATTTACTATTTTGAAAATAAAAAAAAATTCAGAATTTTAATCGCGTTGCTATTAACAATGGACTAAATCTTAAAATCTTCGCTCTGTATATATGTAACAATGTCTGACTAATTAAAATAATACTTGAGCTAAAAGATAAGAGATTAAAACGTTTTTTTTATAATGATTTCATTTTATACGCAATCATGGTTGTTGTTAATGAATGTAAATAGGATTTGTTGTACAGCTTGTTGAATATCATTATGGATGAGTTGTTGAAGTAACTGAACAAGGTTCTTCGTATTACCATTTATAAAAAATAATTTTAATATGTCATCAAAAGTGATGTGTTTATTGCCATTATTTGATATTTGATATCGGAAATATAGTCATAAGTAGAATCAATTCTCAATGTATTTCGAGTCACATAAAATGGGTCGTTACTTCAGTGAACCAAGTCATCTAATTCAATTTTATTTGAAAAATCCGATAATGTCCAAATCTTCAAGGGTTGCTCATAGTGGAAATTTATCCTAATCCGATACTGATTTTTGCAGACGTTTATTGGATTTATATATAGATCGAATCTGCACTCGTTAGACGTCAGGCTAAAGATTTTGCTTCCGTATAGGATGCAAATGCTGATAAAGTGAAAGTTGGTGATATTTTACTCCCGACATTTTTCCAAGATCATCCTGATTGTAAAAATTTGAACAGTGGTTGAACGGTTTGGTTGAAATACATAATGATACTCAACAATGATCACTTCAGTGAAATGGGTGAGTCTGGCGAGTTCAACGTTAGGAAATACTATAAATGTAGTATTTAAGAGAACTTAACCGTATTAATTCCCACAAGTTAGATGGCCTCGACTGATGTGGATCTGGTAAGATTCCGGGTGCTGGCAAATCAATCTACGGTGTTTCCATTTAACGCTCTTATAGGTTGTTTCTTTCAAACCAGCTCCTCAGAAATTTCCAAATTGTTTTTCAAACAGTTCATGAGGGCTTGTGAACATCTAAACAGGCTCAACGGTGTGAAATCTATTATTGTTACTAGTGGGTTATTATTTATGTCGTATTCTAGCTCGACAAAGAATAAACATTTGACGTTATCTGATTATTTGGGCTTCGATAGCTGCATGAATATTGTCAATCGTTATGTTGGATTGGTGCGAATCCGAATTGTGCAAATTATCAATTATCTGCGTGACGAGATGGTTTTTGGAGATTCGTAGGTCTTAGAAGGCTTACAACGTTGGTTCCATTTTTATAGCGAAGTCGATATACAATTCCGAGGTCGTTGTTGTGATGAATCTGATCTAGTAATTCGATGCTCATGTGTCTAACACAAAGAGTTTTGTAACAGGTTATAGATAACCTGCCACTAAACCTTGGTCACTCTCTGTTACGATTGACTCTCTGTTGCGGTAAATTCCTATTAATTGTTGAATGGTTTTAGGTTTAGTTTTATAACATTGGATGCAGTTGTGTACTGTTTGTCAAACAAGATTTCTTTTTCGTATTGGTCAATAATTTAATCAATGCAAGTTGCGTTTATGTTCATATTGAGCTATCAAATTAGAGAGATGCCCAGTTGGTAGTATCATCTGATGCTTTTGATTGTAAGGAATATTAGCATTTACTAATCTTCCTCCAACTCTAAGAATACCCTGCTTGTTGATAAATGGATGTGTCGATAACATGATTATCTTGCTGCTCTTGTTGAGATGTTGACCAGCTTCCAACGTTGTTATCTCTTTAGCATAGCTTTGTCGTTGGACTATACTAATAATTTTGAGTGTTGCGAAGTTTAATTTAATAGAAGTTAACAATTTATCACTCTTTCGATTCATCCTTAAGGTTCTAGCGTTTGTGATAAATTGTAAGATATTCGCCATAGTGCGTTGCATCTTGGTAAATGATGAATACTTGTCAATAAATGATGTGTCGACAGTGCTTACATGTGTAAGTATTTTACATTCAGGTATGTCTTCATTGCGAATGTTATCGATGGAATTGGTAAGTATGTTAAGGTTGTCTGATAGAATAGTTGGGCCATGCCACCACAAAGTTGATTTGTCCAACTCAGATGGCGAAGCACCCTTTGATAATAAGTCAGCTGGATTCTGAGTTGATCCAATATGAAACCAATCGTTCACATTAGTTAGCTGTTATATATTAGCGACTCTATTCACTACATTCTTCCATCTTGAAACAGATGATGCTATCCAAGATAAAACAATTTTGGAATCTGACCAATGATACTGATACCGATCAAACTTAATGTGCAATTCTGAGTGTACCTTGGCTTGAAGTTCTGTTGTGTTCAATCGATCTAATTGCTGTCGAAAATGTAACCGTTTTGGCAACGGCTCGTCCCAACCTTAACGAATTTGCCACAATTCTTGTATAATGATTTTAGCTACTACAATTACCGCCGCTATGAGGCCAAGTGGATCATAGATAGAAGCAACGTCTGAAAGAATACTTCTTTTAACAGTTTTCATCACCTTGTATGAAAAAGTGTCTTGATTTGGACTCCAGAATATGCCAAGAGTTTTTATGGTTTCGTCTTGGTCAAACGGAATAACTTGTACCTGACGATACATCTTAGCTATATAGCACGTCAAGATAATTGGATGCTTTCAAAATCTCAATATGACTGAGAAGAGGTCGGTTTGACGTGTTGTTGCTAGTTTTAAATGACCCATCCAAGACCACACGCAATTTGGTGGTTGTGCTAGATGGTTTTAAAATTGCATGGTGTGGTAAAATATAACTTGGCTGTTCTGCCACATGTATATCTGTTTCTACCATGTGACCTAATGTCATATATGCATGAATGAAGTTTTTTCTTTCTAATTTGTTCTCCAAGTGGTGGAACCGTCTAAGTGCACCATTAAATGAATCACCCCAATCAACATTATCTTCCTTGAACGGAAGTTTTACAATAAATCGCCCTCTCGAGTCACGTTTCAAATTATCTAGTTTCTCACACCTTTGTTCGTTGGCCGTTAAATGTCTAATTTCTGGAACTTCTAATTGCCAAAATTTTTCGATTTTTTGATTTAGTTGGTAAGTGTTGTCAGAACTGATCTCTGTATTGCAACTAGTAACATGACTATTATTGATTGATAAATCAGTGATTTTCCCAGCCACTATCCAACCAAAAACATTGTGGGGAGATGTCCAACATTTGACATCTCTGTTCGAGGAATTGTCGTAGTTCTCCTAGTAACGGAAATGTATTGAATGACTGTTTGTTTTCCCATTCACGTCGCGTTACAGAATCCAATTTAGATGTTCTATGACATACGATGATTGTATTCCATTCAACAACTGACTACTTTAATTGTTTCAATATCCGAAAATGTCTGGTTGTCGATGCATAGTTGATGATTCACGTGGTAATGATTAAATATATAATGCCGTGATATGTTTTGTTATTAGCAATCTATGATTCTCGAATCGTTCAAATAACGTTGTTTACGCCACTTCATAATTGGCTTCAGAGATCTGAATTGAATTGATCAAACTGAATCCATCTTTAGTTAGTGCTGAACGCAAGTGATGAAACTTTTGTATGTCACTTAGCCGATCATTTTTATGAACAAATTCATTGTAAGTATCGCGAAAGGCAAGCCAGTTTTCAAAATTGCCATCAAAATCTGGAATTCTCATTGATGGCAATTGCATATAATTAGTTTGTCCTTGGCCTGCATTGGACTCGGCTTGTGGCAATATTATTGTTGGTAGCGCCTTTTTAATTATTGAATTTGCCCTTGCAACAACTTCAAAATAAGATTCGTGAAATATTTCCATCTTTTCCGCATCACTTTCCTCGTCTTCTTCACCATCATCCAACGCTTGAATTTGGGTTGGTAGTTCAAAAAATAAATTGTATGTTGATGACGCAACATTCAACCTGGTTTTCACCGTTTCTACGTCTGTCCCATCGTATCTTAATAAAATTTTTTTGATCGTTTTGAAACCATTTAAGAATAAGACCAAAATGATTAAACGTAAATGAGGCAAATGAGTTCTATAGATAGAGATTTAAGCCACAATCCAGACCACCAAAAACTACACAATCTTAACTATAGCATACATAGAGATAGCAAACGAACTCAACAACACAACAATTTAACACGATGCATTAAAATGTTTAAGGTTCTATCCTATGTCACTTTGACAACATTATAAACAAAATCGGTGAATCCATACAGACTTTAAATTTGACATTTTCCGATTAGCCGAACATAGTCCCACCATTTAGATTTAATAACATGAATATCTTTTATTATCCAGAAGTTTTATTATTTTCGTCAGGGGAATTGAAATGTTGAATTCGCTCTCTTAACAGTGAAAACTCAAGTTTAAGTTGTCAAGTTGCTTGACAAAGTCGATTAAGTGTCAAATTCTACAAATTTTCAAGGTGATATATAAATTGTTTTTTATGTGACGAATTTGTCAAAACGATTAATCCAATTGATTTGCAATGTTTAAACAATTTTTTAAAAATCGAATTTATATTAATTTTAAAGTTTTGTGTCAAATAAAGTGTACATAAATTAGATTTTCGGCGATCATATTATGTATTTGTCATAAAACGGGTAATTTAATTGATTTGTAATTTTTTATAAATTTTTTAAAAATCTAATTTGTGTTAAATAAAAAGTAAATAAATTGGATTTGCGGCGATTAAATGATGTATTTGTCATAAAACGGTTAACTCAATTGATTTATATTTTATTCACATCTTATCTCTCTGGAAACAAAGAGTCAAAACTGGTAATGTGCTAGAAGAAGAATTATCAGTATCGAATGGTGTACCGCAAGGGTCTGTTTTGGGACCGTTATTATTTCTATTGTATCTTGAGTCTATATTCAAAATTAGACTAAATGGAAGAACAACTGCATTTGCAGGTTATATAGCCCTTATCTATTCCAGTAACTATAGTTTAATTGGTCAAATATCACATGATTTAAAGACTTTTCGAACATGGCTTGTTGTGCATGAAATGATTCTTAATGACACAAGGAAAATAATGTTTTTAATTCACCATCTGATCTGAACACGGTTTGTATGTATCACTCACTTTCTTATGTAAATATTATCTATAATAATTTTTGTGTAAACATTGAAATAGCATCAGATTATAAATATTTGGGTATTTATCTAGATTCCAAACTAAACTGGCAAAACCATATAGAGAATTTAAAAAACAGTCTCATGATCGGTAACAGAAAGTTATACCACCTGAAATGGCATTTCCTATTGGGGCCCTTAATAACTTTGCAAAAACACATAGTTCAAGTTATCAATTGTAAAAATAGTTTATTCCATACAATTCTATTTTTTATAAGAGATAACATCTTACCGCTAGGAAGGTTATATATTTTCAAGGTCTTAAAAGTCTTTTTTTAAAAGATTACGGTACCGATATAGCAATCAAAACCCGAATTACAATTTAAGATTTTAAAATAAAATATTCATATTACAAACCGAGTTCTGAAAATTACAATAAAATTCTTTTTATTTCAAGCCCCTATTATTTTCAACAAGTTACCTTCAAATATAATTTCCGAAACGATTTCTATTGTATTCCTACTAAAACTGAAATTTTGGCTAATTAATTCCAAAAAAATAAAATAATATATATATATATATATATATATATATATATATATATATATATATATATATATATATATATATAAATATATATATATAAATATATATATATATATATATATATATATATATATATATATATATATATATATATATATATATATATATATATATGCAACTTATAAAAAAATTACGAACAAAATCGACCCACTAACTCGAATAACTGTAGATCTTGTAATACATTTAAAATGAGGCCCATGATTTCTACAAACTATTCATGGGGTTGTAGTTGTATTTAAAACTCCAGATAATCGAAATTACTTTAGTAACAATTATTTTTGATTCCTTTTCCCATTGAGATGCAATTTTTCGTTCTTGTAGAAATGATAGTATATAGTACACAAAGAAATAGAAGCATGAAAGCATTTTGAAAAATGTTTTCAGATGCTAGACTAAAGAATATATCACTGTGGCTAAATTTTTTTGGCTTCCAGCAAAGTTTATTTTGGATTTGTGTAATATTTCAAAAAAAATTATCACGTCCTTTTTTTAAATTGGTTAATTTTGAAATTTTTTTCCTAAACAAGTCCAAACAAAAAAGTAATTTAACCTGAAATAGCTGAACTAGATATTTTCGTAGAACCGGGATATATTTTTCCAATATTGATGATGAAACATTATCTTGGGTTAAAAAAGGTCACTTATTACGATACTCACTTTTATAATACTCCAACTAAGCAAATTTGTTCTTTACTATCATTTACCTGAAAATAGTTGAGAAAACAAAGAAAATCATCATTAGAAATCGGACATTTGTTCAACATTTCATTTTTTTAAATATAGTACATCGCTTTAAACTTAATTTAAAGATAGCTAAAAATAGCACAGAAAAGGTGAGTAAAAAGGTATTTATAGTCTTCGACTGATTTTTATACATATTTTGATTTCGATATAAATATAATATTTACAATATCTCCTTATGGTCAGTTTTAATTCCTTGTAGAATGGGTTCTCTTTGCATAACTTCGCAGTCTGTATATGCATGAAGTTTCTATCCATCGGCTCGGTAAGTCTGCTTTTATAAGTCTCGCTTGTTTCTTTTGTCAACCTGTTCCAGCAAGTTCTTATCTACCAAATTTTTTACTAGCCAAAATACAGCTTTACAATTTGCTATTATGGCTTGAATTTTTTACTTATTAGATAAGCGGTTTTCCAAATTTTTTTGGACCACTACCAATGTCCGTTCATCTTGCTTTTTTCATGATATGATGTCAGCTTACAATTTTTATAACAATTTACATTTCTGCGAATTTCTCTAATATAACTTCCAACTATTGATCATAACTTTTTGCCATGACTATAGTACTTTATAACAAGTAGATTTACGTTTGTTATGATTCGTTCAAATAAACTATCATTTACAAAATGCATTTAAATAGAAATAATAATGTTTTCATTATTTGCCTGAATGAATTTACACACGTAGTTAACTCGTTTATGGTATAATGTATAAAGATACAAAAAAAAAGTGAGGAAAAACTAGCAAGAATAAAGTTGTTGAACAGGAAAATTGAAAATGTTCATATATGTTTGTGAATGACTGGCATTTTGATAGCTCAATTTAGATAAGGAGCTTCGAAATAGCATTAAAATTTAACATCACATAATATAACTCTACTGTACAATATTTTAATTAGGCGAAACGCAAAATTTGCAGACTATAAAAATTGGCCATAAAAATATAATATTCGACGTTTCTTTATGCTTTGGGCTATAAAACATTTATAATTTAGAACCAATTTATGAAAAAAGGAAGCATTTGGAATATTAATGTCTGTATTTAAACGGTATTGGTCAAAAAGATATAAAAAAAAAATATTGCTTCGGATGGCGTATGATGATGTGTATGCCGCGTAGATTAAAGTCGAAAAAAATATATTTTTTTTAAATGTTACTTACCCAAAATTAAATAATATTCTTTTTTCGATTTCTACTCGAAATTCAATCTTAAATATGTATAACTAGGTGGCTGCTATACCACGTATATCTATAGTTTTGCCGTTTACTTCATTTTGACTCATATATATAGATTAGATTTTTTGTCTGATATTGGGTCATCAATCTTAGGAGATACATCTTTGGGAGCCTATTATGATATTTAAAGCTGTGTTTAAAATATAAAAACCACTCTCATAACAACGTCCTGAATTGACGGCAGAATTTGGCAAAAACTATACGGGTGCTTCGTTATATTCTTTCAAATCCTACAGAGTGATTCCACTCTTACCGAAATAAATTTTTTTTTCTTTATTACAATTCCGACTCATTTGATCGTCTTTCATTAACTGATTTCATTTTGCCTTTTGTTTTGCTCACACTCATCCGTGCGTTCAATAATGGAACTACGGTAGAGTATGTTTTATACTACTTATCTTCCACCACTATTTTATAGATGGCACGATTTAATTAACAATAATTTACAATAACAAATAATATGAACTAAGGTGCGGTCAAGGTTGATATTCTTACGGTGGCCGTAACACAGAGTATGATAAGATTTTTACACCTTTCTAATTTACACAATCTTAACTATAGCATACATAGAGATAGCAAACGAACTCAACAACACAACAATTTAACACGATGCATTAAAATGTTTAAGGTTCTACCCTATGTCACTTTTACAACATTATAAACAAAATCGGTGAATCTATACAGACTTTAAATTTGACATTTTCTGTTTAGACGAACCTACACCCACCACTTAGATTTAATAACATGAATATCTTTTATTATCCAGAAGTTTTATTATTTTCATCAGGGGAATTGGAATGTTGAATTCGCTCTCTTAACAGTGAAAACTCGAGTTTAATTTGCAAATTGGTCAATTTGCTTGACAAAGTCGATAAAGTGTCAAATTCTACAAATTTTCAAGGTGATATATAAATTGTTTTTTATGTGACGAATTTGTCAAAACGATTAATCCAATTGATTTGCAATGTTTAAACAATTTTTTAAAAATCGAATTTATATTAATTTTAAAGTTTTGTGTCAAATAAAGTGTACATAAATTAGATTTTCGGCGAAACAAATTTTATATTAAATTTTATAACAAATAATATGAACTAAGGTGCGGTCAAGGTTGATATTCTTACGGTGGCCGTAACACAGAGTATGATCAGATTTTTACACGTTTCTAATTTTGAAGCAGTTCCTGAATTTTTGCTGATGTTGTAAATATGATTATTAGCTTCATTATAATTTAATCGAAGTTTGAATATGGAATATGTGGTACGTCCTCTATCTAGTAACGTTGTGGCTATTCCAGATGATGCTCCAGCGAGTTTAATCAATCTGGTATCTCAGTTCAGTGGGTATTCCCATATAGAAATAGTACTATTCCTGTACTAGAAATAATACAGAGAGCATGCGTTTTAGTTGTAGAAGGCAGGTTCGAATATAATATCACTTGGAGTAAGTGACTTGTCACAAAATTATACGACTGGTTCACCATTTTTTAGTATCGGTCTCTTACCAATAATAGTAAATCTGTAAAAACTTGCGGACTTGACTAGGTAATGAAAGAAGTGAACCAATTTTATATTATACTAATTATTGTACTTTAACGTGAAATTTAAACATTGATTGTTTGTAGGTTGATCTTTAATCTCAACAAATTGAACATGATAGCAAAAGAATACCTTAACTGATTGAACCAATTCTGTTGTCAAATTGTGCGTCAAAGCAACATAGCTGTTAATTTAATTGAAATTAATATAATTATTTTAAACAATTCGCCTAAACGTCTGTTTAATTATGGTGTGACAGGTTATTTGCTTTTCACAAGAATGTGGATTATACATTAAGCATACATTAAGGCGTATTACATAAAAATATACGTCAAATAAGAAATTAAAAAAGCTAGTTCATATTGTTTGTAATAAATGTCACTTAACACCATCAACGTAATGAACTTTACCACGTACTATGAACTTTATCACGTAGAATATCTAAGACCTTGGATACGGAGACGACCCAGTCCATTGGAATTTTTTTATCTTAATTTAATGTTGCCAGATTTAAATCGGATCTAAACATTTCTCTCGCAGAAGAATTTTTGTTTCAATTATTACCGTGCAGTCCGTTACGATATTCAATTATTTCAGCAGCAGCATTGGATAGGTTGGAAAAGTAAATCCAATTACCCATTCCGTGAAGTTTGTTGTATATATTTTCAATTATGTCGTTCTTATTTTCATTTTAAAACAAACAAAATGAAACAAATCGCCTAAAAATAGTCCCAGTTATTTTGAAAAATCTTAAAACTTATCAAAATTTTGTTCAGGAAAGAAATGAATATTTGAAATGAATGTTAGCTCATTGACGTGCTAGATGTCGCTACTAGTATCGTTTTTAAAGTAATCAAAATATTTTAATTTGTATAATCGCCTAAATGTCATATCTTTATTCTAATTTTTGACGATATTCTATCGACCCGACATCTGGAACATCAATTGTTTTTTTCTTATGATGATAGTACTATATGTATTTATACTATGCCTTAGGTAAATAAAATTTTAACAGTGCTTCGTAAAGGAGAACTTTGCATACTATAGAAAGTTGTAATAGTCTTGATTGTTTTATGTGTTGATTTATCTTCATTGGCACTTAGTCGCTACGTTTTTAGACGTTTCTCAATGTTTAACAAATAATCTTGTAATTATTTGTAATGGATTTTTGTGGTAAAAAGTAACAGTTATATAACATAAGAAAACCCCTCCTATCCTACCGTTTGTTAAATGTAAAAAGGCTGTGGAAATAGGATCGGTGTTAATCGCAACAGTTGACAATTGCTTGGTCTCACAGTCTCATCAATCAATCATCAATCAATAAGCTAGATAAGGCAAAAGTCGTTTACAGGGCACTCCTGGTCTAATGACTGTCTGGTTAATTTATCGATGGACTTGTTAGTTATTTTGAAATGTAGCAAATTTTGAAAGCCTAAGATTCTTTTCCCCTTAATGCTTCATTTTTAATTGTAAACTTTGGTTCATCAAAGTAGTTTTTTTGCGACGAATAGTTCGCTTAAGTTTTTGTCCTGTTACACTAAAGAATCTTCATACTTGTTAGATTCCTCATAGGTGATTTTCCAATGAAGCAAAATTTTGAAATCACTGGTTTTCTCAAATCTTAAAAGTATAATAACAATCTTTAGAGGATTCGTTCCAAATCCTTGTTTTTAAAACTTTAATTAAGATCTTAAGTTTAAGTACTAAATTTTAGTACTCAGTTTCAGTATAAGTTTTAACCAATGTTGTGGCATTAATCACTCAAAATTAACAAAAATTCGAACACGAAACCTTAATAAAGTATCAAAATGTTTATATTTTACATGAAAAGTATTTGATGAAATTCAAACTGCCGAACCAGCATCCTTAAATACATTTAAATCGATTATACATAAAAATTTATAGCACACCACTTCAACTTAATTTGAAAAGTTTTTACCTCAACCTACATTTAAGCAGGAACAAGAATTTTTTTTTTTTTAATTTATAACACTGTTTTTTTAGGAAAAACTTTATAAAACTTATTATTGAACAAAATTTAGAATTTATGTGTAGATAAGTCTTTTTATAATGTTGAAGTAAGGAAATACTCCATCCACATTTTTTACAAAAATACTATCAGTTTTTGTTGTTGTAAATATTTCAACATAAAACCCTTAATAACATTATCGGCAAATTATTGAGTTAATCTATTCAATAACATAAAAAAAAATTGGAAAAACTTTGGGAAAATTCCTTTAAACTTAATAAAATATTTTTTTTTGTTTATGTATCGTCCTTATATTCTCGTTTTAGTGTGTGGTTGGTTTGTCTAGAAATTTGTTATGTTGCCTAATTTTGATGTTTTTTTACGATATAACGTATCCTTGAAGAAATTCCAATAATATAATTTTCCTACTGTTCCGAACTTATTTTATTTTCATCCTGTAATGGTAAGGAAACAGAAATACTCGTACGTTTGGGTTTTTTGTTTGTTTGGGTATAAGTACAACGACAACATTAAATGTTTATCGTATATTATGTTTTGAAAATTGGTGATTGTTACGGTAGAGATTTTGTGTTTAAATATTTTAAGGCTATTTGAGTTTCAGAGTGTTTATTGTGGTTTATTTTGATGGAAAATTTACAAAATAACATTAATTAAACTTATTTAAAAATGTACTAAATTTAAGTACTAAATTTTAGAACACAATTTTTAAACTAGTAAGTAACAATTTATTTCGATAGCTGCTGAGACCAACATATAACTCTTACCAAACTTGCAATATTGTATTAAGATTTAGATTACTTGTATTACTAATTATAACGACCCTTAATACTGCAGTCTCTTTTATAATAACACTTCAATTTAAAATGTTATATTTAGTCACTGTCCTTTGGGTTTGAATTGTTTTCATTTACCACCACAATGATAATTTGGTATCATCAATGTTGTTTCCCAAGATGTTTTCAGCCCAGCAATCAAAAACCTGTATCCTACATTCACTCGGCACTGATATTTAATTATGACATTTAGACTGCATTAGTAAATTTGCAACAGACATACGTCACGTATGTGCATCACGTAAGCTAATATTACGATAGGCTGGCGCAAGTTATGTCATTTATTGGAAAAAATACTTTCGGTTTACTAACTGTTACATCGCCGGAGAATCGATGTTGTTTTCTAATTTAATCATATTCTAGCGTTTAATTGAAAGATCTTCTTCGTGGTATAAGACCAGCTTGATATTTTCCTAATTTTGTTTTTGTGTTGTGTAAGAAAATACCTAGCCAATTTTTGCATTTCCCTAGGTCATATTTTTTGGGGAATTGATGACCAAAGTTTTTCGCTGAAAGGGACGAAAATTCAACTAAAGGTGAAAAAATAATATAAAACGTCAGAATGAAATTGAAAAAATTTGAATGGTCAAAGAAATTAGAGAATGCTGATGTTATCTTCCAAATGTAAAGCATCGAAAGTGATATTTGTAAATAAAAATACACTTGAGGCCTATGATTAAAAATTAACAAAAGCTCTCAATATTAATTTTTTATACAAAAACCAAAATATTAAGCTGTTCGTTCTTAGTTAGAGAAAAAAACATTTTTTATCTTAAGAAAATTATAATGCTATCTACCTCTTCTCTTCGCATATAGACAAGACATATATGCTTGTAGATAAACTTTTGTATTTGTTTTTGATTTTGCAGAAACACACAAAACTTTGTTCTTTTATAAGTTAATTGCAATTTAAACCACATTCTCTTTCAGACTATGTACAATACAAATCGTAATCGAACAAGAAGAGAATTTCCCATAATCTCAAAAAAATGTCTTATCAATAATTCAATAACATGAAAAACTTGATTTTATAGTGATTGTGGTTGTTGTTATGTTATTTCCTCTTTAATAAGGTGCTAGCGAACGTATGTTGGTTTTGGGGTTTATGGGTGAATATAAAATTTAATGAAAATGTTTTTCCGAACTTTAAAGTAGCTTGATGGTACCGAGTTTATATTACAGAACGAGCATTAATATTTGATTTAACAAATTAGTCGTGTATTTTTGTAGTATTGATTGGAAAATAAAGTAATTGATTTGCGTGTTACTGTACAGCATGACGTGCATATGCACATCACAATCAATCACATTCGAATGAATTATTACCGTTGTGTAAGTTTCTAGTGCCAACCAAAGGTCTCTGTACCTTTTTCAAAAGGCTAGGTGAAGTTTGGCCTGAAGCTAAACTAGAACTCCTTGTGACTGAGAATATCCCTTGTAGGCCAAGAGCTCGGGCATGGATTCCAGCTGAGCCAAGCAATCCATTGACGATTATGGAACTGATAAAGATGGGTAATCCTGATTTGCCGACCAACAACTGGAAGATAGCCAGGTTGGAGAAGGCTAAAAATTATTAAATGTCGGCTACAATCATAACTAACAACGAATCACTGGCAGTGTTGGCTAAGACAGGTGGCTTAATTAGCTCTGCTTTGGCGGTGTCACGCTGAAAGTTTATAAAAAGAATGGGGCTGAAAGTTTATAAAAAGTCTGGGGCATCATAATCAGTTAGGGTAACTTTAGTTTTGCACGGAACCCTGGCTGAGGATGTGTGTCATTTAGACGGATAGCCTCAAATTGTAGAAATTAAAGAAGTAAACGAGTCAAATTTGATTAATGAGCTATCCGGATCAATGGATGAACTTTGCAATCTTCCCATGACCTCGGATTCAGAAGGATTCGACATAGATGAGGTTTCTATTAATCTTTAAGCAACAAGATGCTAAAGCTAATACAAGTCAATCCTCATTACTGTAAAGCAGCATCAGCCGCGCTCAGGCTCACAAAATGATAAAATATACATTGATGTCACCTTGGTTGAAAAATCATGGATCAATAAGGATCGGGTTCTTGGACTTAGGGATGGTAACTATGAATTACTGTTTGTGCAGGTTTAAATTGGTTCGTGCACTTTGGTAGCGATGCAGATGTTATAGCAGGAAGCATTAAGGTCAGCAATCAGAACCTCTGTCTCGTCTCTGGTGTACTTATGGCACGATGGGTAAATTTTTCCCCCAAATACTAAGTGCAGCTCAATTACGAATGCTCAGGTATGTGAGATCGGAATCGTCGTTGGATGCGACTCCAATTCACATCACACAATCTGGAAAAGCATCGATATGATCGAGAGTGGTAAGTCACTCCTTGATTACATTCTAAGTACTAACCTTTCTATCTGTAATATTGGCTGTAAGTCTACTTTTATAACTAATAATAGACCGGCAGTTTAGGACATTACCCTTGTTTCAAACTTCATGACAAATAAATTAGTTAATTGGAAAGTGTCCGAAAAACAGCCTTTTCTGATCATGGCTACCTCCAATTTGGATTAGATTTGAAATATTCTAAAACTCCAACCTTTAGGAACAGCAGAAGGACCAATTGAAAAATCTTCTGTTAGTGTAACTCCCTAACAGAATTGGTACTTAAATCTCCTGTATCAAAATAGGAATTGGATGTCTTGGTCGATAGGGTGTCCAATGCTTTCAATGAATCTATGTTAGGCTCGTATCCTATTAGTAGGCCTACAGGCAAATCTTGTTCGTCATGGTGATCAACGGAGCTACAAGTAACAAGGCTGAAATGCAAGAAGCTCTTCAAAATCGCGAAAAGGACAAAGACTGGCCTGGACTTTGACTTCTATAAAGAAATCCTTAAATCATTTAAATACGGACTAAGAAGTGGCAAAAGCAAAGTTTGGAGACTATTCTGTGATTACATACAGGAGTCCTCTGAGGTAGCTAGGCTACGTAAGATTCTATCTACTTGTCCTGCCATTCCAAGTAATCTACAACGACCAGATGGTGTCTGGACTACACCGTGGGGTGAAATCTCTAAAACTGCTACTGCAAACTCATTTCCTGAGATGTTCTGAATCTCCAACTGTTCTGCCTAAAACTAAAAGAGCTACTGGTCTCTCTCCGAGAAAATGCTCAACAGGAGGAACATCTTGCTATCAGTAAACAGTTTTAAACCTTTTAAATTAGTAGGTCCGGATAGTATTATTCCTGCCGACTTCTAACAAACCAGAGATTTAATGGTTCCTTAGCAAGTGATTTTTAAAAGTAGCCTGGAACTATGTCATATTCCAAACAAATAGACTAAAGTAAAGATCATTTTTAAACCTAAGGCGTAAAAACGCCCGCATTGTGATCCAAAAGACCTTAGGCCCATTTGCTTATCTTTGTACTTCTTGAAAACTCTATAGAGAGATAGATAGCGCTTGTATTAGAGGTTCAATCGAGCCGGTAAAGTTAGCAGCAACTCAGCATGCATACTCTATTCGCTCATAGGCTCTGTTGAAAAATCGCTCGAATATAATGAATTCTCTTTAGTGACCTTCTGTGAAATAGAAAGAGCCAGAGGCCTGTTATGTCAAACCAGAGTCTATCACGCAGGAACATTCAGATTTGCGGCTACATATATCAATCGGATATCGGATACAGGGTAATTTAGGGTTATCTTCGTGAGGCATTCGTCCGGAAATTTGTGAGAAGAAATACACCGCAGAGAGGTGTATTATCCCACCTTCTTTGAATCTTGCTTATAAATGACCTGTTAGTAAACCTAGAGGGGTCTGAATTTAAAGTGGTCACTTATGCAGATGATGTTGCCATCGGTGCCTTCGGCAAATATCCTAGCACTATCCGAGATCTTATATAAAATGCTCGTGGTATCCTTACCAAATGGACCAATAGGTGCGGTCTAAGTGATAATCCACTTAAAACTAAATTGGTTCTTTTTTCTAGGAAGTACAAACTTCCTTTTTTCAACCCACTCACTTTTAAAGGAGTTGGCTAGAATATCACTGATAAAGTAAAAACCCTGGGTCTTATTGTGAACAGCAAACTATGCTGGAAACATAATATATTGGGAATAGTAAAGACAGCTATAATAGCGCTTTACTCATGCAAGAATGCCATTGGGAAAGGATGATTAAATTTCTGACTGTTATCCCCTCCAGAGAGGACTGGACGGATGAAGCATTTCTGAGTTTCAGTAAGATTACCTTCTTTACGGATGGATTGAGATTTGATAGCAGGGTCGGTTGTGGGCACGTCTTCTGCAAGGAACAAAATTTAAATCTCTTTTTTCGGCTCCCTGATCATTGTAGTGTTTTTCAGGCGGAGCTCATGGCAATCAAAGAGACCATAAACTGGATAAAGTATAATGTAATATCTGTTAGAAATTTTTCGGACAGCCAGGCTGCCATTAAAGTTCTAGTCAGGCTCTATTATGTCAAAAGTGACGTGGAACTGTCTCTCATCTCTTAACGAGATGGCAGAAAAGTTCAACATTCAGCTTACATGACTGGTACATGAAAGGCATTTCAATATAACGGGTAATTTAAAAACTGATGAACTCGGTTGTCAGGGTCACATCTTACCATGCCACGCTAAGACAAAAGTACCGTTTGCCATGTGTAAACTGCTCCTAACGGAAGAATTTTAAAAAATCACAAATAGCAGATGGGCAAATTGTGCCTCATGTGTAAATACTCAGAAAATTTGGACTAAAATTAATCAGCCCTAACCAACTAATATTCTCTCGCATGATTACTGTAGAAGTTGTAGTGATGAGGAGGAGAAGCAAACTACACTACATCTGCTCTGCAACTATCCTAGTCTGGCTTGATTACAGGCTAAACTTTTTGGGAGCTCACCTCCTTTGTGATCTGTCAGACCTCAGTAGGATGAGTGTAAGGGATATCAACTATTTAGTTAGAATCTCGAATTGGTTCCAGTAGGTAGTGAGTGGAGAATATATTTGCTGTGGTAAGGCTATGGACCAATTGTGTCTATGCCACGTCCATTAGGATGACCAATTTGATCAGGACAATAATAGTGTAAGAACAGTGCATAATATAAATACACATAGTTACTACTATGGTTTGTTAGCCCATTGACGTGCTAGATGTCGCTACTGGTACCGTTTGAAAATAATCAAAATATTTTTATAATCGCCTAAATGTCATATTTTTATATTAAATTTTGACGATATTCTATCGACCCGACATCTGAAACATCAATGGGTAAACTTATTTTTTCTAATGATGGTAATATTTTTTCTAATGATGGTGTATTTATATTATGCCTGTTGTATATTTGATTATTAAGTGGTACATATTTAAAACTATGATTAACACGAGATGAACAAAATAAAATAATTCCGCTGAAGAGAAGTTTTCTGCAAACTGAATAAATTCACGCACCAAAACTTCCACAGGCCGTAAATCCAGTTGCAGCAATTTGTTAAAATAATCCGGGTCAAGCAATTTTGATTTGCTGAAACGAGTAATCGTCATTCAATATCTTCTTCTGATAACGATAGTTTCGAACATAAAATTTTTTAAGTGCATCTTGCGACGTTAATTTGGCAAATCTCGATACACAAATATATTTCATAGCAGGATCTCTTTTGATTTCATCGTTTCCGATTCTGAATGTACCAACAATAAATTCGTTCTGATTAAGTTGAAATTGTTGTGAAATTATTTATAGATGAACCCTAGTAAAAGAATTAAAGTTATGTTGTCCACGTGTATTTTCTGTGAACACTTTGATGTACTTCGACCGTTTTTCAACGAATACTATAACATTTTTTTAAACTATTTTAGTGCTCGAAGATTGAAATGTTTTCGTTAAAATATTATCTTCAACAATATATGTATTATACAAGTGTTTATTTAAATTGTAGATATAGTTTATAAAAATATTTATATTATAGTTATAGTATAGTTGAGTGATCTGTATATTATGTTATCATAAAATTGTTTATATGATATGACCTTCATTTTAAAAATAGTACGATTTCGCTTTTACGATATGCACCATATATAAGGAAATTCTTAGAATTCTTAAATTATTTTACATGACCAATAAACGAGTATATAAATTAAAGAGTTTCGTTCTTCAGCTAGATTTCTAGTTGAATTCACTCCATCTTCTTACGAGATCCGCGGTTCGTGGGTCAGAAATTCAGTTTATTTGGCTGGATGTTTTGATCCCAATCTGAGGTATCCGGTTTATAAATTGGTTCGTTTGGTGATGTATTTGAGGTCAAAAAGTACTTTTTGTATCAGTTTGCCAAGTGAGATTGTAATTCTGGTTAATTACTCCCATCATGGTCGGTCAAGTTGATGACGAGGATTAATTTGAAATTTCCCATAATGGAAGATTATTTTCATTGATTCCATTAAATAATTGCGTTACAATTTTTATTTGAGTTTTGTTGACTCTTTTTCTGGAGGTGACTTAAATTGTGAGAGGGTTTAATATCAGGTAGATGTTTTTTTTAATAAATGTCGGCATTTCTAGTGTAGTTCAAAAATTTGTTAAATTTCAGTAAAATTAAGGATTTGAACAAGTTGTTTTTAATTATACAGACTAACGTCGTGTAATTAAAGTCCGCTAAGTTTGAAAACCTCATTAATACTACTCTTGCATTTATCGTGGCTCAAATTATGAAGATTATGCTAAAAAGTCTTAGGAAGAAGAGAGAGGTCTAACCTATCTAAAATTGCGTTTAACCAGCCTAATTAACCCTACAACTCTATTACGAGCCTGTTTATATGATAAATGATTACTGGGCTATTTTTTTCCATAAACGATCTTTACTAATTCTATAATACAAATCGAAATCAAAAGATCCTGAGACAACCAAGAGATTTCATATCAATCACCCTTATTAGGCCACTATTACATTTAGAATTTTTCTAAATAAAAATATAAATATTTAAATTCGTTAGCAGCCAGATATTGAGTGGGTGACACTGCCCGCAATTTGTAATTTTACACAAAATATAAAATCGAACTATTACCGCAACATATCTATTATTTAGCGAAAAAAATGACCATACTAAAATGACCAACTAAAATTAATTTTTAATAACAATTAAAATCGAAACTATAAAATTAGTTTACTGTTGCAAAATATTTTTATTATTTAATCATAAAACCATAATTAAGCCAAAAACAAAAAATACTATTTACATATAGTAAAACTAAAAACTTAATTATAAATTTAGTGTTTTAATTAATTTAATTTTTTTTTTAATTTTAGTAATATTTGGTTAGAATTTTAATTAAAATGACGCAATCTATGGTTGGGTATATGTATTTATCGTATATACGTGACTAATAATAAAATGTAATTAACTCATGGACTTTTAGGTGGATTATGTTTATAATAATTAACGTTTTTATGTACTATACGTATAATTATTTAATAATTTTGTAATAAATTTAATTTTAATTGTAGATTTATATAAATAAAAACTATCGTCGTAAAACTGTTCTATCGAATATTTGGAAACAGTAACAGAATTTGAAACTACTCTTATCTTTAGAAATGGAAAATTTAAATGGTTTACCGAGTACTAGAGCTGCTGATTTTTGATCATTTTGTAAAGCTCACTTTCAGTGGACGTTGGCTGAATACTTCTGAGACAATCTAAAATATTATCAAAATGCTTGCAACTATTTCCAGTTGCCTCATAAATACTTAATTGTTTCCTCGTACATACTGTCTTCGTTTAAAGGTATTGTTTAAAAGATGGTTTTTATGTTGCTTTGAAGGATTTCAGAAAGGAAACTCGTTGGTTCAGTATTATCTAGTTCAAGTATATCATCATGATCATCCTTGGATGTTGCATTGACTGCTTGTGAAATTTTTAGCTTAGCAGCGTATTCTTGGGCCATTTAATAAACGATTTCAATGCTGCTAACATTTCTTTCGAAAATTCATCATTATAGTCCTTGATTGAATCAAACAAGGATCGAAAAATTTCCTCGCTCATTAGAAAATTAGCATCTTGCCGACTCATTGCTTCGAAAGCTATTTTAATTGACTGCAATACGTTTAAAACCTCATTGACTTTTTCTAAATCACCTGGAAATGAGATAAATTCAAATCGTCCACGAAATTTGCGGATGAATTTTAGCAAATCTGCCTTGCATTGTACACATGGTATTCCATCGTGTTTTACAATCAGTTTGTACGTTTAACGCTTTCCCATGTGGTGTTTTTATATATGTCTGCAAAATATTGTTTTTAACAGGTAACTTTCGAAAAACAAGAACAATTTTTCGAATTTTTTTTAATAAATTTTGTAGATCCACACGAAGATTTTGTAGTGGTTTTCCTTCAATAACATCTTTGTTATTACTATCCTCACTATAGTTATCATCACTGTCGTAGCCCCAGTTTCTTCTATTTCTTCGTAGGAGATAGCATCTTGACTTTCCAATTCAGCATGATTGTAGCAAAGTTGATGTACCATTGGTATGCCCAAAACGACCATTACTGCTGCACCATCTGTAGTACAGCCGATAAAGTCATCAAAACTCAATTTACATTCTGCCAATTTATCACGAAGTAGTTCAGTTACTTTTGAAGCTGGGCAGCTACCAAAAATTCGAATCATATCTAAATTATGACCCTGCTCTCCCGATTGATGAATGTTTGTAGATATAGACGATTTTGCAAG
Organism: Tipula confusa; assembly: GCA_963556175.1. NCBI lineage: Eukaryota > Metazoa > Arthropoda > Insecta > Diptera > Tipulidae > Tipula > Tipula confusa. The sequence goes on along the minus strand of OY744475.1, from coordinate 211,329,799 downwards.
CTTGTCCACTCATCTAGTGTCAAAATAAATTTTGTATTCTTCTTTCAATACACTTTCATTGTCTGTTGAATGAGTTCTTGCTTCGTCAATTCAAAATATTTATAAATAAGGTTCATAATGTCGGAATAGTTTTTCGGAAGAGAGTAGCCACGATTAGCAATAGACTCTCTAATAAATTTACTTCTTGAAATTGTATAAGCACTTATGCCATATATTAAAAGGAATTTAAAAAGAATTTTATGAACATTTTGAACTTGGCGTATCAATGTTGTTGTTGATCCGTGGAATGATAGTTGCTTTTTGCAGTGGTTACACATAATTTTCTTCTCCTATTCTGGAGAGTCCGACTTTTTAAAAAGTTTCCATACATCGGATTGATGTTAATATAAAAATCAATTTTTTAAGCGAGAAGATCGAGTTCTTTTCGGTTTAAGCTAACTCGAGCCAGCAGCTTAATGTTAAGTTGTGATTTTATCAGTTTTAACTTTTACGATCTTATTTTAATTTATGCGAATGGATATTAAAAATATTTGTACCATTTGAAGGGTATTTAAACTTTATTATGATCACCGATTTAAATGTAAATCCAATTTAGTTTGTTAGTGAAAAAATTAAATTTAACTATCTTTATACCAAGAGCAAAAAAAAATTTTAAATTTTTCTAAAGTTAAATTTAAATTATCTAGGGTTTAAAAACTTAGGTTGTAACTTTTTTAAGTTGGATTTAAAAAATTGTTTACTTATTTCAGTAAAAAAAATGTTTTGTTGGTACCACGCATATGTTTCAAGGCCAACCAATCAAAATAGTTCAATAAAGAGAATATGTTTATTAATTGGAACAGCAACAGTACTTTCCAGCCTGTAGAATCAATGAAATCAGTAATCTTTTAGTTTAAATTCAGTAATGAAAATATACCTTTTTGGCCTTCTCTCTTCTTCTTGAAGCCGACCTGCCTCAGCTTTGCATCATCAAATCAGGTGTCTTTGTAAGGTATTTGAACTGCCAAATATTCTGTTAATATTTAGTTATTTTCCTAAACTTGACAATCGTCAAGAGGTACTCCAAGACCCATATTTCCGATTAAGATGGCAGTTTCCAAAGCCATGGCAGTAGCCTATAATGTTGCCACATAATATTGCGTAACCGAAACGTTATTAGGTATGAAATTTGTTTAACAATTGTTTGAAATTATTTACTGATTTTAAGGTTTATGCACTTGATCATCGACTGTTGCACAGATTTGCAATATTGAATCGGGTAAACATCCGTCGATGAATTGATTGATTGATTGATTGATTTTGAATGTACTGCCAAGCATTAAGCAGGATATCCCGGAAAGCGCCGGGCCCACAGTACACCCGTTTTTACATATACTTGGAAGGATATGGAAGGATACTAGTTAAATTATTGAGATCGACCCGGTTACAGACACCTTGGCGGCCAATAGTTAGTAAATTTTTGTGGGTTAGGGAAAGGAAAAGTATGTTAGTTATGACTTAATTGGTCCGATTTCCCGGTATCCAATATTCAAACTACTGTTAGTGTAAGACAATCACATTTTTGTTGTACTGCTCTGCATTCTGCCATCTCTTATCAGCAACTCCAGTGTGACACCATTCATCTGTAAACATCCGTCGATGAATTGCAGAGAAATTGTAAGAACGCTATTAAGATATGTTTGCTGTAAAGGAGCAAACCCAGTAACTTTGTGGGTCGTTATCAACTTACTCTATTCACCTCAGAAACGTGCGATATTAAAATCGAAGTTGTATAAATTTTAAAGTTTTTGTCAAATAAAGTGTATATAGATTAGATTTTCGGCAATTATATGACGCATTTGACATAAAATTGTTAATTTAATTGATGTTAATTTAATCAATTAATTTAAAATCTAATTTGTATTAATTTTAAAGTTTTGTATCAAATAAGGTGAAATAATAAATTTGTAAATTTGTAAAAATGTATTTTTACAAAAAAAAAAAATTTTGAAATTTTGGAATGCTTTATATGAAGCATGTGCTTTTTTATTAATAACCCAAAGTTTTTAACAGTATTTTTAAATAAAAAAATGCCTTCTGGAAGCATAAAGCTCTAACTAACTTGTTAACAAAACTTGTTAACAAAACTTGTTAACAAAACTTTTATTTTGAGCAACAATTGTGCTTTTACAAATACACTCAATTTAATTTTAAGTCTTCTATTTAATATCTACTCTCGTTACTATTTCCATTTATAAAACTTGTATAATGCTTTTAAGTTCCCTTTATCTAATTTTTGATGAAGACTAAATTTTGGGCTTTTGATCAAAGTTTTAAAAAATTCGATGCTTAGAGTTATAAAAAACTGTAAGATTTAGATGACATCAAGGGGTTTTGATGCAAGCTGCCTTAGAACTGTGTAGGTTTTAAGTAAACAATTTTAGTTTACAAAAATTTAATTTGAACTTTTAAAGTTTACAGCCATTTCGAAATCCAAAATATTTAGAGATTGATTTAAATTTCTTCCGGCACAGGCATTATTTGAAATATTGTAGAAAATGGGTCTTTATTAAGACAGTTAATGAAGATGTGCAATAGTTGGGAGAGCTTTTAGGTGTAGAGTTCTTTGAAATATTTCAAAAATGTATGCAACTAATTTTTTTTAATTTTACTTTACCAAATTTTATTTTGTTTTTAATTTAAGAAACAAAAACCACAATTTAGAATCCTATGTGCATTTTAATCAATTAATTTGAAAAAAATGGAAGAAATATATTCTTTTTGAAACACAACTGGTAATTTTGAATTCTTGATTTTATTATTTAAGAAAATCTCATTTGCTGACCCCTATTATGAAAATTGAGTACTTCATTAGTCTACATCTAAGGATTTATTTATATAGTAGTTTATGTATATTATAGACGGAAAAAGACCAAACAGTGGCCTTTGGAGTACATATAAGCTTTTAGAAACCTTTATTACTTAGCTTTATGAAAAGCTGTCATTGAAACTTTAAAATTCTGTTAAAAATCCCCTACAGTCAGAAAACGAAATTTATTTTGAAACTTAATATTTGTCCGTTGTAATTTTTTTACCCATCAAGCTTTTAGCAAAGCTTTTACATTTTTTAAATAATTAAATCTTTTTTACATAGAGGAACTTGACCTTTAGTTTGTCCTCGAATATTCTAGTAAATTTATGAGTTTTTCAATTTTTCAAAAATTGCGGTAAATGGTCAATTATTAAAACCAGCAAAAAACATTTACTTTTTTGAAATTTAAAAAAAATTTAAACCACTACTGGTGGTACACCACTGTAAAATATTGATAATATATGTTCCAATTATAAATTAAATGTTTAATTCTGCCCACGAACAAATTATAGCAAGACACTTATCATTAATTATTTTTGCCAGTATTTGCTAAAAGTCTTAGTGATGCACTGAAATATTAAAAAAAATCATAAAAAAATGGAAGAACTTTACAACACCAATTTGTTGGCCGACGTCCTCTTCATAATTAAAGATCAAAAAATCTACGCTCACAGTTTCATACTTATCATTCATAGTTCTGTATTTCGTGAACGATTCGATGGAACATTTAACGAGTTAAAAGTGATCCCGATCACGTTCACCACCACACCAATAAAATTTTTACAATTTCTTAAATATTTTTACTATCAGCGATGTGAACTCACATCCGATAATGTGATCGAAATCGTAAAATTGGCCATTAAATATAAAGTGAATACACTCGAACAAATGTGCTACGAATTTGTGTGGAGTAAAAAATTTTATAGTGATTCATTGAAATTTTACGAAATTTTTAAAAAAGAAAATTTAAAATTTTTACGTGACATACAACTTACGAAAATCGCTTATGATTTTGATACGTTTTTGTGTTCGGATAAATTTTTAAAGATATCGCGTGATACACTCGACGATGTGTTACGTATGAATTGTGTATGGGGTAAAAAAACAAACGAAATGTTGATATTCGAAAGGGTTGTAAAATGGGCCGAACACAATAAAAATTTGAGTGGTAAAAATGAAAAAATGCTGTTAGGAAATTTAATAAAATTGATACGATTTCCGACAATGCGGCTAAATGATTTTCTCGATTGTGTTAGTATCAATGCAAATATTTTCGAATGTGATCAAATTTGTGAGATTATTAGTTATATAACGTTAAAAAGTGATTATGTATCGTTTGTGTCAACGCCGCGGACAATTCATACACAAGATATGTGTGTTTCACAAATTTCAGCCGTTAAATTACACTCGACCAAATTTAACGTTTCCCATCGACTACTGATTTATGGTGTGTGGATACAAAGTCCGATCGTTAAACAGAATTGCACGATCATATTGAAAAATCAATATGATACAATTTTAACGGAAATTACATTTTGCCCATTGTACGAATATTTTTGTAGTCCAATTCGATTTAACGAAGATATTGAGTTAAATTCAAACGACGAATATACCGTGACAGTATACTACGATAATCCAACGGCAAATACGTTTCTTTGGTCGCATTTACATGATATTGAAACCGTGGATAATGTCATCGTCAACTATAGTGCACAAAGTCGTTTGATTACAAAAGTTATTTTCGATGTTCTGTAAGAAGTATAACAAATGATAAAGTACTGGGAAGGGATCAGTGTGATATGAGCAAAATCAAGAGATAAACATAAATTCAATTTTTCATCTAAATCCTTAACGAATTAAATTAATAATACTTGTGTGACATGAATTTTTATCGTCTTCAAAAAACAATTTTATGTCTTCTTAAATTAATTTATTAAATTTAGACTTGCTTTTTTTAAAAAATGTAGAATAAAAAAAAATCACTTGATTCACATTTCACATAAATCTTGGATTTAAATATTCTAGATAAGACTTATAAGACGTACACATATTTTATTCATACAAATATAGTATTTTGGTATGCTGGAAGCAAGATAAATCAAATTTGATAACATTTTATCATAATTTTGATTATAGAATGTTTGAGAAAGTTGAGAGAGTACTACTCTAATGTATATATGCATAAGTTGTTCGTTTAAGATAAGATGACATCATATGTTGTGTCAATTTTAATTAAATGTTAAGTTGTAAAAAAATTTTAAATTGTTATAACTTTATAAAAAAAATTTGATTAAAGATGTGTTTATATATGTATGTAAGAATAGATGACTTTCACTTTTTGTGCTTTGTATCGTTAATCAAAATTAAGATAAACGTACAATGGTAAATTTAAGTTGAAAATTGGTGTTGTTCTTAAGTACTGCTCGTGCAAAAGGTTTCTTTCAAATAAGATCTAATTTGATTACGTTCAGAAATTTTAAACACTTAAAGGGTTTTCCAATTCAAGGTGTTAAGACAAGAAGGTCATTTCAAAGTCTACATAGGATAACTCTTAAGTTTATATGGTTTCATACCTCCTTTTTGTTCCACATCAAATGACTGGTCCATTAGGATGAACTTTAAAAACAGTATAAATAACAAATGATCAGTATCTAATTAATTTTAAGGTTAAGGTTTCCATTCGGATCCAGTGTGTTTGTTGATTTAAGTCTCTAGATTTTCGGTATTGACTATACCTTGCTCTAGGTAGAACATAATTTTACCTTTAGAGGTTGCCATCATGCTGGCCTCATTGATTGATTAGCTTAAAAATCCTAAAAAAGTTGGTGTCGTTAGGCAAGTGCTCGCGCGTACAATTTCCAAATTCAAGTTTCATCGTATTTGACCCCAAGCTTGCGCTCTATATAAATACGGCTACTTCATCAAATAAATAACTTGGACTACGTTCATTGCTGTTGTTGTAATTTTCAAATTTCCGTCTTCCACCATTTGCGTTTTTTTCGTCTACATATCTAATTAAGCAGTTCCCATAATAATGATCTCACTCTCCAGTAGAGACGAGAACAAATAAAGCAAAGAAAGCATTGATGGAAGGCAACCAGTTAACAGCAGAATTATAGTGGCAAGGTTCCATTCAAAAATAAGAAACACAACTATCATTAAGTGCTATGCCCCAACAGAAGATGCAGAAGATACAACAAAAGATGTGTTCTACGAGCCACAATAGCAAGAATGCACAGAAATGACGTCAAAATCATGCAAGGAAATTTCCAAACAAAAATTGGTACAGACAACATCAACCTAAACACTATCATGGGAAGAAATGCATTGGATTTTGTGCGAATTACCAAGTTAGAAAGACTTGTCGACTTCTGTAGCACAAATCAACTGTTCATAGGTGGCAGTAGGTTTCCACACAAAAATATACATAAATACACATGAACATCACCGGATGGCAGAACTAAAAATCAGATAGATCATGTAATGATCTATCTGATTTCCTCACATCACTTCAAGATGCAAGAACAATAGGAGTAAATTTAACACAAATAGATTGAGAAACACTGAAACAAGAAACACTTTCAATGAAACGCTCCAACTCTAACTCCAGTCTAAAGCCACCCGTATAGAAGAAAGATGGAACCAAGCAGAAGAAGCCTACATCAAGACTGCCACGGACGTACTCGGTTATAGAGAACAGAATCGGAAACCTTGGATCAGTGATGATAGATACATGGCAGAAAGTTGAGGAACTCGGTCAATTTAAGTTGCAAATGTGCCAACATAACACGGAAGAAGTGAAACGTAGATAAGAGAAAACAGCGCGTCAAGTAAAAAAGATGGCAAGGAATGATCGAAGGAAATATACAGAAAGCATTCTCAAAGCTGCTGAAGAGGCAGCAGCAATCCAAACACTCAGCAATGCGAGCACTACCCCAGTGTGTATATGAAAGGTCACTGGTAAAATTACAAACATACCACCTATAAGGGACGCTAATGGTCAAGTACTAACAACAGATGAAGTGAAGTCGTCGCCGACCCCGAAAATCTCCAGTCATCAATTGACATCAATAACAAAACTAGCAACACACATCCACCAACGGAACGGGAAGTTAAAGATGTCATTAATAGACTGAAGAACAATAAGGCCGCTGGAACAGACAATATAACCGCCGAAATATTCAAAGCAGATTCATCTACAACTGCAAGCATATTAACACCAATAATCCAAGAAATCTGGAATTCTGGGAGAATTCCACTGAAATGGAAAGAAGACTTGATAATTATGATACCCAAGAAAGGTGACCTGAGAGAATGTAGGAACTGACGAGGTATCTCCTTCCTCAACACAACAATAAAGGTACTCGCAATGATCATCCTTGACAGAATCTCACCTACGATCAATGCAAAATTAAGAAACGAACAAGCTGGATTTAGATCAGGAAGAAGTTGCACTGATTACATCAACACAATCCGTATCATCACTGAGCAATCCAATGAATAGAATTCACCATTGTATATGCTCTTCGTCGATTTCGAACGCGCATTCAATACGATAAACAGAAACGCAATATGGCAGGCACTTTGTGAAATGGGCATCTCAAAGAAATTAATTGAACTCATACAAGAAGTGTATCGGGATGCTGGGAACCGAATTCAATACAAAGGCAAACAAATTGAAACATACTACAACCCAATGATTTGGACTATGCAGAGGACAAATGCTTGCTCACACACAAACACTCCGACATGCAGCAGATTTTCTTGATAGTAAAAATTACTATCAAGAAAACCAAGACGATGAGACTCAACACAAATATAACCACACCGATGCACATCAACAATATACATCAACAATATATTGGTTGCACAGTAACGAAAACATGTGGAACAGAAGAAGACATACACAAACGTATAAATAAAGCCAGATATTCATTCAACATGCTACACAAAGTCTGGAATACTTCTGTTCTGTCGCGCAAGACAAAGATACGAATGTTCAACTCATGTGTGATATTGGTCCTACTGTATGGGTGTGAGACATGGGAACATACAGGAAAAATCATACAGAAGCTACAGGTACTCATAAACAAATGCCTTCGACGAATATTAAGTGCTTCTGGCTTAACATAAATAGTAACATCAATCTGCACATAACAACATGTCAGTCAGACATTGAGACCAAAATAAAGCAACGAAAATGAAGATGGATTGGCCACACACTGAGGAAGGCATCAAGTGATATAACGAGGATGTCATTAGACTGGAATCCACAAGGAAAAAGAAAGGTTGGAAGGCCAGTAATGGCATGGAAGAGAACGATGCTACCAGAGGCAAAATACCTAGGAAAATCATAGGCGGAAATAAAAGCAAAAGCCCCAAATAGAGTAAGATGGCTCAGAATAGTGGACGCCCTATGCTCCTAAATTGGAGATAAAGGAAAAAAAAATAAAAAATAATAATGACCTCTTTTTTTATTATATCGTGCGATTTTATAATTTATTCAAGTTTCTTTTTTAGACTATATTCTGTTGCTTGGAACTTCTCATCAAACTAATCAGCTTTGGATTGAATTTTTGAAAAACCCAGATTTGCTTGAACAGCACTGACAATAGAAAAATTCAATACTTCCTCTATAGTTTTCATATTATCAGAACCAATCACCGGCTTTCCATGATGCTTCTGCTTCCAAGATTTTAATATGGTGTTTTCTTATCTTCGTTTATCATTCCTTCGCAATTGTAATGAAAGATTGGTTTAGTCAATCATTCGTGAATATTAATGATTCACACAAAATTACTTAATGCTTTGAAATAGATCAACATTTTCCACCCATTGCCCAAGATCAAAATCAAAATCAAATCCAAAACCAATATTTCTGAGGTCATCTCTGTAATAAAGCAATGGATGGCCTTGGGACACATAATTGATACGTATCCTCTTTTTGGATATCGAGACTGTGGGAGAGCAACGAGTGCAATCAAACCAGCCTGAATTAGCGATTATATCTTTCTTGTGCCAATAATCTTGAACCACGAATCTGTTATTTAGGGGGGTTTCTAGTTAAGTTTAGATGGAATATATAGATATAACTATATAAAATATATGCACCATTTAAACCAAGTTTGAAAGTGAAAAGGTCTCCTTCAACATCCTAAACGAGCTACGCTTAACAGCTAGAAATAAAAATTTCGACCTTCGCTCAAAAATTAATTAAATTAAAAAGATGGAAAAAGAGGTCCCATTCTAAGACTCTCAGATGAAAGGAAACTAAAGGAATACCTTAGAAAGATCAACAGCGAGACAAAGAAGAAAAATTACCACTAATTATTGTGACAGGTGTATAAATGGAATATAAAATAACACTGGCCTAATAGATCAACACAAGAAGTGCTAAGACTATAATTTTATTGTTTATTGATTGATTAGAATGTATGACCATGGATGAATCAGGAACTCTCGGAGTGCCAATCATCACTGTACACCAGTGCTACATATAACAAAACCGAAGGAGTGGAAGGAAGGTTACTTATGATAGACTCAACTCGGTTACTGACGTCAAAGCCTTCGATAATAAGTATTTTTTCGTGGTGTAGAGAGAGGAAAGGTAAGTTAGTAATGACAGAATTGGTTCAGTTTCCCACATATTAACTATTATTAGCACAAGACAATCATAATTTTACTGAACTGCTCTGCATTTTGACGTCTCTAATAATAAACACCATTGTGCCACCATTCACTTCTAATCTACAAAGGTTCCCTAAAAACAAAACCTGTTAGTAAACTAATTTCTCCAAACCTTAGGCTGTCATCGATGGCATTAGTTTTCACCTGTAAATAACAAATTTATCATTTCTCCTTATTTGACATAAAACTTTAAAATCAATACAAATTAGATTTTAAAAAAATTGATTGAACATTACAAATCTATTGAATTAACCGTTTTATGACAAATACGTCATATAATCGCCAAAAATCTAATTTATATACACTTTATTTGATACAAAACTTTAAAATTAAACCAAATTCGATTTTAAAAGGTGTTGAAAACTTGCGAAATACATTGGTATCTACAGGTGGATTAATTTTAATATTACAAGGTAAATCCTGTTAGGAATAGCCGGAAAATTGTAGTTTTTTGACGATCGTTGATGATAAAACATCGTATTGATGTACCAAATGGGCAAAAATCTGGATATAGGGTCTTCTCAAAAAGATTTTCATATATACACCAACTTTAAACGAAATGAAATTTTAAGAATTTATATCTCGGTTTTTGGGAACCAAGGACTAGCAATTAATATCTGATGATGTTAAATTTAATTTTAAACTAACATACGATGTCAGTTTCAAAACTGTTGATGGATGAAGATGATTGACATATACAAGTATATTGCTTCTTACCCGTTTTGACTATAACTGCGTAATTTGAAGGAGTCACTATTCCATTATCGATTTTTCCTAACGATGATGAATTTACTGGCTAAGATTACCGATCTACCGCTAATATTTTATTTTTAATTTTCTAAAAATGTTGATTGACTTTGGCTAAAAGCTTATTAACTGTATTTATGACCTCCTTTAAGCTATCCTTTAATACGGATATATCCTTAGGCGTTTTGATATCATTTTGACAATTAATTCAAACAAATTTAGCAAATATACAGTCCCTGAAAGCTTTGCCCATTGATCAACCTTGAAATTATCAATACATCCGGGCTGGAATGCTTTTTTTCAGTTACCAAAACATCGTAATAGTTTCCGATTTGAAGCATTCCCTTTTAAGTTACTAAAAATAACTTGAAGGTATTAGATCCTGTTGGAAAATATATGCTTATTGAAGATGTATTGATTCATGGTCTAGCTTGGAAGCTACATTCACTATAGACAAAGAAATGGAGAACATGGTTAACTCTAAATTATTATCAAGCAAATTCTTTAAACAAAAAAAAACAAATCGAATACGATTGTATAAAGCAAAACCTTCAGGCCCAATTGATGGCCTGTTTATGCTTCTACGGTTAAGGCGTCAAACATTACATTACATTCTGTAACCACATCTGGAAACTGTAAAAAATTAAACTTCGAGCATAAAAAGTTTATTAGTGCATGCAATGCAATTTCTAAAGCAGTGCATTCCTTTCTTCCAGCGGGGCAAAATATCTACGAACTTTTTTGAATTTGTAACTATATATCTTGTGATTGGAGATAGATAGCAAGTTCGACAGAGGTCTTTAAAATTGAAAAAAAAATTATAGTTTGGTTCCAGGGGAAAAAATTAAAGTAAAGGCAATCCAACCAAACAGGAAGTTTATACACAGATGTAATATTGATTATGATGAATCTATGATAAATCTCCAAGGTCAACACTGCAATTAATCCTAATATGGATTTTCAAGAACAATAACTCAAACAACATGCAACCAGCTAGAATGAATAGTGGCTTTAATTAATAATAATAGTATTTTGTAATATTAGTATGTAGTAATTCATTCCAAAAACAATTTTTTTGTTCACAAAATATAATTTAAATTTTTAAAGATCAACATTAATTATTAACACCCTAACATATATTTATGTTTATAACGATAATTTATAGCTACATTTTTATTTTGCCCTAAAAACAAATTTTCGTCCCGAATCAATATCATAACCTAAAAAATAAACTAAATTTCAACGGAAAATACTTATTGTTTTGAAAACATTCAAAATTAGAAGGTGATTTAAAATAAACAAATGAAAAATTATATAGGTACACATAAAACAACAAAAAATATTTCTACATTTTACTCGTTGTAACTAAAGAAATGTATGTGTGTGTGTGTGTGTGTAAAGAAAATCACGTTATCGATCTACATAATCTTTTGCGTGTGTGTGTAGTGCATGTATTTGTGTGTACCATATATATATTTTCCATATTTTCTAAATTTAGAAAACGTGTTTTGTAAATATTATTTCGATTTTTCTTTTAGACTCTTCCTATCATACATAAACATATACAACAACAACAACGACGTCGACGACAACGATGGCTGTTTATAGGGTTATGAAAATATTTCTACATTTTTTTTGTTGTATTTCTGTTGATGGTGTAAAGCTTTTTTTTTTTATTTATTATTTTATTACTCATATAATAATAATATTTTCTTTTACATTTTCTTTTATATCTAGACTACGAAGAAGTGTGTATATGAAATTCTCTTGTTTCTTATCATGTCAGTTATTTTCATGCCTGATTCGATATTATATTGACATTGTTACACACACACATACACACTGCGAATAAAGATGTGTATAGGTTTAAATATATATTTACAAAAATTACAGAATGGGTTTGTAACGTCCCTTTTCTTTTCAAAATTCCTTATATGAACATTCTTTCCAATTTTTAAAGTCATTTTTCGACATGAAAATGGATAATTTAGCAATAAATGTCATAACATTTTGATAAAGAGTTTATTATTGTGCAATGAAAATATAAAACTTTTGACATGACATGAAATGTTAAATAGGGCATGATGAAATTATCACAATTCTATAGCTATATCCTTCTTAATATATTTGGTTTTCTTTTAACTCAAAACTATTTTTCCCAAAATTTTAACAATTTGAAAAACTTTGCAAAAATCGTTCTTCTCGGAAACCAAATAATTAGAAAGCATAATAATAACATCTCGTAAATAATAAAGAAAAAGGAAAACACTTTTACCACGATAAGGATTTAATTCGAGTGAATCGTAAGAAAAAAGACATTGAGTGATTTTCTATTCAAGTGTCATATTGTAAAATTATTTTAGTGGACACGATCGGCAAAATCGAACTACCGCTAATAGTGGCGCCAAAGAGTTGGTTTGGTAGGATGTACGAGTGCCAAAAAATGTAAGCTTTACAACTATCAGGAAAAGCTTTTTCGATCAGGAAAAAAAATCCACAGAAAAAGCTTTATAATATTTCCAACTCGGAAGAATTGTTTGTTACTAAAATTACAACGTTTTGCGGATCCAACGTATTATACCGTTCAAATTATCAAATATATACATTTTAAAATTGCATCAAAATATTCTCATGCCCTTCTAGTTTAGCAAATTCTGTTTTTTGAATGCTTGATGCCACAGTAAATTACAATTCACGCTTTTTAGAAAAAAAAAAAACAATAAATCTTAACCTCCAGCTAAAGTCTTTCTTCTTACATATAAGAAGTATGGTCACTTGTGTATGTGAAAGTAGTTTACCATAATTTTTGCCAAACAAAAATTATATAAAGCCACAATTTTCGCTGAACGTGGGTGAAAAATCTTTCAAAATTCCATATTTCTCCAAAAAATCAGTGCCATAAACTAACCCTGGTTACTGATGAGAGTATGATTAGGTAACAAAAATTTTTTTGTTGAATAAGCCAAAGGAAGGAAAACCAAGAATTTTCGTTTAGCAGGACAAAAAATGTGGATATGAAATTGATCACGGCTGATATTGATTTATTGGGTCAGCATCTAGTACTAGATTAAGCGTAATTTGTCCATTATCCTATTTAACCACAGTACCTTTAAAAGTGTTATGGTAACAGTATTCAGAAAACCGTTTAACGTCGTAAGTGGAAGGAAAATATTCAAAAAATTCCCAACATTTATTGTACTACTTTAAGAAAGCTCCAAGAGCAGTGTTAGATGTATCTTTTGTTATCCCGAATTTTCAACGTATATTATTTCCATTTCACGTATGCTAATCGATATATATATATATATATATATATATATATATATATATATATATATATATATATATATATATATAATATATTTATTTATAAATACAATTAAGTATTTTGCAGTTTAACGATTATTTCATTTGAATTTAGTGTTAAATAATTTATTCTTTAAATCTAATTTACCTATATAGATTTGGAATTTTTTTGTGTATTTGGACTCGGAGCTATTTTTTCTCGAACTTTTTTTGTCCGGTCGCTTAAATTAAATTTTTTTAATTTCTAATAGTACTTAGAGACAGTTGAACTAATAGGTGATAACTAAATTTAATTTATTACAGCTTATGCCTTGGAGCAAATAATGACCTAAACAATTTCAATAGATTTGATTTATAGGAGATCAAGGTTTAAGTGTAAAATACATCAATTTAAATTTTACTCATAAAAAATATAACTCACGATTTTCTCAAATGATCGTTAAATTAAGTGTTTAAAATCAGCTCCATCATGATTCGACATTTAACTCTCCTTCTAAAAGATTTGCGTACTCTCAATTTTTTGGCACCTTCAGAATTGAATATAAATATATATATATATATAAATATATATATATATATATATATATATATATATATATATATATATATATATATATATATATTTATATATATATATATATATATATATATATATATATATATATATATATATATATATATATATATATATATGTATATATATATATATATATATATATATATATATATATATATATATATATATATATATATAATATTCTGTGGCAGTTTAACATAATCACTTAATATCACTTAAGTGGTTTTGCCAAATATTAATTATTTATGTTCGTTACCATTCCTTTATTAACCACGCTTATTTTCGCTTAATTCACTTTACTTTTCACCAAGTTATGTTATTTTGAAAAAAAATCACCTAACTACAATGCACCTCATTATGATTTTGGAAAAATTACTTATCTCGCATTTTTCAGTTGAGGTTTAATATTAAATAGTATTTACATGCATATAAAAACAATATTGAGTTAGAAAAATAACTTGTTAGTATTTCAGCAAAATTTATTTTTACAGTTAATATAAAACATAAAGTCAGAAAAAAAAACTTAAGTGACACTAAGTGGTTTTATAAAATTTCAGTTGTGTAATAAAATTTGTATAATAGAAATTAAGTAGTTTTTTCATAAGTAACTACAGTTAAAAATCCGTTAAATAAATTGCGTTACTAATTCAGTTAAGTGATTTTTTTGGAGTAAGTTAAGTTTTTATATTAAAAGTGATAATTACTTTAATTTTATAATAAGTTTTCTTAAAGTACAAATAAATTGAATAATCTTAAACAGACTTAACCTAGATCAACGTGCTGCAAAAATAAAAGCAAGACTTAGATCAATGTTCCGAAAATTACACCTAAGTATAAATGCAAGAATGTTTAAAGTTGAATATAACAAGTAAGTTAATTATTAGTTGTATTATGATAGTATAATTAAAACCTATTTTTTCTAGATAATGACGAAACTAAAATTCCATTTTGCAAATGGTTTGATGGCCCAAATTGTGTTCAATATTCTTCTGTTTCAGAAACAGATATAGCTAGTTTGGCATGGAAAATTGTAAAAAACATTGACAATGTTGACCAACATGTTCAAAGTATGCCAAAATCTGTATTGGATCAAAATTTATGTGACTGCGGTATTAATATTACGATCTAGCAAGTCAATACAATAAATATGGCTGAAAGCTCAGAGGAGATTAATGGAAACATTGAAAGTTTGGATAAGAATGTTTGAAGCCCCTCGAAATCTGTCATGCGTCGAAACATAAATAAATATTGAAATTCTAGTATGAGTTATACAACCAGCTATAAACTATTATTTAGGCAACAGAGTGTATGCCACTGGAAGCTTGTCACTTTAGTAATAAAAATAAGATTAATTTTGAACAACAGACTGATATAAATAAATCCTATAAAAAGGACCACTGCTAACAAAATACGGAGGTCGAAGATCAGCCTGCATAGTTATACCTAAAAGATTGAAAATAATGAAATCAGTCCTATGACGCGCTTTATTATATGCGGCTTGAAGGTATCGGACTAGAGATGAGAATGACATCGTATCCTGCGTTTTCGAACATTTGCAGAGTATATCAGAATTAACAGAATTCCGTTACATACTACAGTGATTCATGCGCGGGACAAAATAAAAATTCTTATATAGAATATTGTTTGTTTGTTGTTTATTTTCTATGCAATCTGTTTTGAGGCTGAAGCTCTCCCAACTCTTTCGCGGTTAATTTACTTCCTACTTTACGCCATTACTAGCCAAATAAGACGCGCAGAGGACGCGCGAATACAGGTTCGCGTTTTTTCAAATATCCATCTGCACATTGCATTGCTCCAGCCAGCCTGTACTGGCATGGACGATGGTTCGGCCCATGAATTCTGCACTCCAACGGGGGGTCATAGTTGTGTTCATCGTCATCACCGAACGTAATCAAGTGATGGAAAATCCCCTTTTGTAACCCTCAATTATATATATATATATATATATATATATATATATATATATATATATATATATATATATATATATATATAATATCAGGGCTGGGAACCCGGTATCAGATACCATACCAATACCAAATTCTGTACCTAACCCGTAACCATAATTTCCAATCTTTCATACCATTTACCGTAACTTGACCCAAATTTGTTTTACTTGGTAACTGGGTTTTTCCCTCGAGCATATAGATAGATATAGAGAATGTATGCTACAAAAAAGCGTAAAACCTGGGGTGCGATTATGTGAACATTTCGAGTTTCGACATATCAAAACATGTCGATAATGTTTTATGTAAAAAAAACTAAAAAGTGTTCGAGTAAAACAACTACCTGTCGCAATCATCAAAATGCTCGAAATGCTTACATAATCGCTTCCCTGTGCTATCAAAAAGTTTTTGTTTTTTTTCTTTACTTTTAATTTTTTGTGTACTCTCTTCATAGTCGTCCAAATAAATAATATTTAGGTAGGGTTATTAAATGAAGCTAGTTACAAATGCAAGTTGGAATAATTTGAAATTATGTTATTCATGTTTTGTGATCTTAATTATTAATTATTGCTTTGGTGAAAAATGCTTCATATGGAAATAAAAAACATTTTATAGTCTTAATTTGGTGAAATTGAAATAAATGTAATAAATTAGAACAATATGTATATATTATTTTTTAACTTTTATTTTATTTAAAAAAAATTTAAAATTACTCTTTAAAATTTCTTTTGAATGCATGCATTGGTTTTCTAAAGGCCCTGAACAAACCTGCGATCTAAAGTCCGCACACAATTAAATTGCAGAATATTTTTCCTTAGTTTCTTCCTGTTTCTTTCTGTAGGGAATCTAGTTAGATAAGTAAAAAACGAGGTGGCTGTGTCGTCTGCACAGCCGTAGTGATACGTGATAACGTAAATATGTAGTGTGAAAAATGATAGACTGTATGGATTTATTAAAATCGATTTATTTATTACTAGCAACCGCGCCATCGGCGGTGTACAAACGATTAAGTATTGGTCGATGGTACGAGAAATACGATATGAAGGGCCAGGTCTCTGCGGTAATGTTCCTATTTTTTTTTTTTTTTTTTTTGAAATTTTTAAATTGGCTACTGTTCTGTCATAGTCATAAAGAGCGGCACAGAAAATGATTCTTGTATTTCAGTGAAACTACACTGAATATGTAAAGTGACATCTATTACTTTTAATATGTACTACTTTATATTGTTTCATTTCACACATATTTTTATGTAATTCGCCTCAATGTATGCATTATTGTAATACCAACTTTCATTTGAAAACAAATAATTGCAATAATTAGGCAATTAGAGAGACATTCAGACTGTATAATTTGAAATTTATGTTTTTTTTTCTTAATTATAATTAATGTGGATATTAATTATTTTAATTTTAATTTAATTTAATTGCACTGTTCTTTACGCAAATTTTGACACCAAAATTGATTCGATCAGTTAATGCATTCTCTCGCTAGCATGTTAAATCGTTATAATCAGAGGTTCGAGGCGCACCCTCCCCCGTCTCCTGTTGAACACAATGTGAAAATACCAAAAATGATGCGTCGAGATTAAAAATGAACCTACGCAATGATATATTTAGAATGAAGTAATACCTTATACTTAATGAGTAGTCTCCATGCAAACAAGGATAAATTTAATTCGATTTTCTGAACATGCTAGCCCTAGTTCTGAGTTTAAAATCGTTATCACGTTAAAATTGAATCACACATAATAAATCACCAATTTATTTTTCGTTATATTAACTAAAGAAACAAAAAAGCCCCACAAGAAAAAAAAACTCCGCCACTGAATTTATTATGTAAATAAAACGAAATCGAAATGGCGATCGCAATACATTTTTATATTTTTAGTCACAAGTTTGTTTTTTCATTTTTATCAATTAAAAATATACTAGTTATTAACGGAAATTAGAAGTAGATAATACCAATCACTTTTACATTCTGCAATAAATAAATAAATGCATCAAAAAATTATCGGAAAACATTTCCGGTTTTCGCCATTTTTTGCATATTTTTGTGAAATTTGAAAGTCACATAACACTTTTTTATTTAAAACATTTTATTAATTTCACAGATAATTCTCTCCATATAACTATTTGCTAGAAGGTTTTTCCAATTTTTTTTTGCACGATTACTGGTTTTTGCAATGAAATATATATTCGTGCATTTTGCATATGACGCCTACTTTTCGTTAAAAATAATAAATAATTTATCGGAATGGAAGGTTTTTGGAAAAGCCCAATAATTTCTACTGTGTTGGAAAATCTTCGATATTAGATCTTGTTATCTCTCGAGTTGCATAATAATATTGTGCACTATTTGAGCAATCCCTGTTTAAGAATGAAAAACGTAGTAGAAAATTGCGATGCTACCTTTTATATGGTTTCCAAAAGATCAAGGTATATTTCTAGTATGAGTTTAGAAAGTAATATGACAGGCTATTTCTTTTATTTTTGGTTAATTTGGTTTTATCCGTCCCGGATGAATGCAAGTCACAGCGAAAATAATTTTCGCAATCCTTAAATTTTCTTTCTCCGCTAAAATTATCAATTGATCAGGATATCTTATTAACTAACTTTAATTGAAAGTTTAATAGTTTATTACTATTTTTATAAAGGTTAAATATTTATACTTTTAACAAATTATTTTTATTCGTGATGTATTATTTTACTGAGACCCGTACCGCCCCCTACCATACCGGTACCCCCAAATTATATTTGTGATACCACGTATCCGGGCTATACCATATATATAACAGCAATACATACCACAAACCATTCGATCCCTTATATTACCCTTTATATTTCCATATTTGCTTTATATTTCTAGCCCTGATATATATATATATATATATATATATATATATATATATATATATATATATATATATATATATATATATATATATATATATATATATGTATATAAATATATATATATATATATATATATATATATATATATATATATATATATATATATATATATATATATATATATGTTTAAATTTAAAAGTTCAAACACATTATATGCAGTACCAGTATACCTACACGATTTACTGTCCGTAAAAAAAAACCAAATTGATTCCTACTCAGAAAGTTCAACGTGATTTTATTAATCATAAAGTAGAACATGGGTCATTAAACCTACGCTTCGTTCTATAATTCTTAAAGCATGTTACTCGTAAACAAACAACTCTTAAATAAATTTCAAAACCACTTTCCAAATTTATTTTCATTTAATATTTAATAAAATAAAAAATTTAATCTATTATACTCGTAGTTAACAAACAATTTAAGCACCTACATCGTTTCAAGAAAATAGCCAAAAAAACAAAATCGGTACGCATTTTCCACATTTCATTTTATGATGCATCATTTATGATGGGTCTTCGTATATATTTCGCAATTATATCGTATTTCAGTGAGGCAAAGGGTCAAAAAGCTTATTTAAAGTGTAATATATTATATTTCAAAGTATATAACACTAAAAAAAGTTATTTTTTGAGAAAATTCCAAAAGAAAATTATGTAAAAAGAAAGAAACAAGAAAATTAAATTAAAAAAAAAAACAATGAAAAATTAAAGAAGACGAAAATAAGGAAAATTTAATTTATTATAATTTCATGGAAAATGGTTTTTCAAATATTTAAATTTTTATTTTTATTTTTTTTTTGTTAGGGTTTGAAAAATTAAATTCTATTTATTTTAAGACGAAGAAACGAAAAAAATGTACCCAAGATCCTCATGAGAAATTGAACAATAATGAGGGTTAAGTATTTAATTATTATTAATATGATTATTATAAAAAATGCATATATTCAGGATACAAAAATTTCGTTTTTCCATAGTCAAGGGATTAATAAGATTACTTAGAAAAAAATTAGATAAATGGTAGCATAATTTTGTGTTTTCACCTCATCCAATATTGTAAACTATATTATATGTAACAAAATAATATCAAATAATCTTTTCTGTATTCTAGATACCAAAGACACATTAAAGTGGACTAATCATTGTAAATCTGTGTTGGAGAAGGTCAGGCAATCATAGCTAGTACAGGTATGGTTTTAAATTTGTTTTTACTAAAAACGTTATTTTTTTATAAAAGAAACATTTTTGGAAATTGAAATATTGAAGAAGTTGTATATGGCGTATGTCATGACTTTTTATTAACTAAATATATATTTATCTCTTTCTAATTGGTCAGATATTTTTAAAACAAAATGTCTTGTTTTGTTCTACAAACTTTCATTATGGTTTCGGACAGATAGTTTTTATATATATTCCGGAAACAGGTAATCGTCGCTGAAAGTGATCCTGTGCCGCCAAAAGGCAACTTTGTTTTTAGAGATTGCTTCACCATCTGTTTTGTGTCGGTTTGCAGAACACGACCGAGCCAGCGTACTCTTTGTACGCTGAATTTCCATCAAATTCCTTATCTCGCGGTTGAAGAGAACTCGGTAAACGGCGTTAAACCCAGTTTTGGGCCTTGTATCAAGCCTGCACCAACTTTACTTTCACATGTCATCAGCCGTTTTTCATTGTCATTAGTGAGAGTTCAAATCTCAAACCTAAATATACCAAGAAAGTACTTGCAAAGCCCAGCTTTGGCACATGCTGATTTTTTTTAAGGAATTAAACATTCAAAATGTCATTTTGGCTCTAGCATTTTTAATAATTTCCATATATGCATTACTAAAAAGTGATTAAAAGTTTAGTTTTAAACTTTTCAAGGGATTACATTTTTGCAGAATTTTCTTTAAAAAACTTACATAAAGCTCAATAAATCTCGCACAAATCTTAGAACTATAATATATTTTCAGGAGTTTAAAAATATTTATTTATATTTACCCTATTGCATTTTTGGATCCAAAAGCTTGTATGTCACCTCAATAAAATAATTCTCTCTAAAAATTTCATAGCTGTAAACATGGAATTCTTTTATCAACGTCTATAAAAAGAACGACTAGAACTACTTGATGGACTACAGAATGAGAATATTGTGCGACAAAATCTGTAAAAGTTTTAGGCCATCGTAAGCTTAAATGTAGCTTAAACTGAGTGGTGTTAAAATTTTCTCGAAATTTTATTATTGGAATATTTTGTGTTTCAAACAAAGCAAAACAGATTCCAAAACACTTCATAAATTCCGAAACACAGAGGACAAGAAATAGTTAGTGCTACAAATTGAGTTTGTAAGGTGCGTTGATCGAAAAACTTGCTCGGTATACAACATTTTCGAATTTGCGACTGTCTATTGAGCTAACTGTGAATATTCCGTTACCGGCATCTTACCATAGCACCACGCATCTTGTGGGTTATACTTCAAGGTCAGAGTATGAAAAGTTGGATCGAAACTCACGGAAAATTTGCTAATTTAGAAACTTTGAATGCTTTGGAGCTTACAGATTCTCATTACAAACGGTGCTATGAATATGATGAAACGATAACAATACTCATCGATTTAGATGATGAAGAAGAAGAGGTGCTCAACTAACAGAATTACGAGCAGCTATACATCACCATCAAAGCAAAATTGTTATCTTCAATCAATTTAAAAACCCGAAATGGAAACTTCTTAAATTTTTGGGGAATTACGGCAAACATAAAATGGTAGTACGAAGTGAAAAATTCAAAAGCACTTGGTTGACGCTGGTAAAGCGCTACGAGAACAAGGCGCTCATGTTCCAGACTCACAACAATAATATTAATTTGATGTCTACGGTTTTAAAGGAGTCTGATGATGGTATTTAGAAGACACGCGAATGAGTCACGGAGAACTTTTAATTTACTTGGTACCAGAAACAAGCTAGCTGAAAATTTTCTGATTTGCTTAATGCTGTCAAGATTGGACCCAAATACCACCATCAATCAGGATGAGTCGACAACTACGAATAAATATAGATTTATGATCTGAATATCCATGCAAACATCAGCCCTCGTTCTTCTAATCAAAATCACCATAGCCATTTGATTGGCGTCATGGAATCCGATTAAGTTATCTGCCTGCATAAAACACAACTCACAGGATGATGCATTGGTTGCCCGTTTCAGATTTTCTGCGCTCTCTCCTTTTTAGCGATACCAATATGCAAGCAAATGCACGTGTCAACGGTGCTGCAAACGTGACCATAACTCCATTTTGAAGAACAAAACCCGGTCGGAATTCCAGCTTCTGCAACGAGGTTGGTTTCATCATATAATACAAAAATTACGAAATGTTCAAACTCTCGGAAAACTCTTGTTGCATTAGGTGGTTTTCAAGATGATTTAGCTATAGCCACTATCAGTATCAATATGCTTGGTAATCAAGGTTCATCGGTCCCATATCAAGCATTGTTAGATAGTGGGTATCACCAAACTTTATTTCTGGGAGGTTTGCGCAGACATTACACGTAGATCAGCACAAATTGATGACATCTGTAGGAGGAATTAGAAGATCAAACACTTCATTCAATGACTTTTGTTAGCTTATTAATGTGCCCAGATTTGGCACAGCAAAAGAATTATCTATCACTGATAGTTATTCTTTCTAGGATCACTGATGTTCAACCAGCACATGTATTTTATCAAAGGAGATTTAAGTTCCAGCTGACATAAAACTAGCTGACCCATTATATTTTAAGCCATAGAATGTCGATTTGCTTTTTACAGCCAGACTATTTTGGGATCTATTGCTCTCTGGGAAAAACTTGCCAAAACTACAGGAAACCAAATTTGGATGGTTGATTAGCAGGCTACATCAAGCATGTCCTCGATCTACCAAAACCGCTCTCACAGGTGCTTCCAATAGATATTCATCTTCGGTTTCGTTGGATAAACTAGAAAAAATGGTAAAATTGGTACAGTTTTTTAACAGATCGAAAAAAATCCTGTTGCTGGTTTGGAAATAAGTCCAAAAACCAAGAATGTATGGACCATTATAGGCTTTTCACACTTTTTGAACTAATGTTGAATGTTACATTGTCCGATTGCGTATTAAAAGTGGCCAGGTCGAACACAAAATTGGTGGTCGTTTTCGACGGCTTATGCAAAACTTCATCATCATTTTCGTTGAATGATATTCTGCATTCTGGACCAAAAATTCAAGATAATTTCGGTATTCTTTTGAGGTTCAGTTTGTTAAGAAAATTCTCAAAGTCGATAACCATGATCTAGAAAAGGCACTCGGACTAATTATGCAACCAATTTTTCGGACCTTTCCAAAATGGCGGTATTTTTCATCTTTTAAGATTGTTAGTTTCATTTATAAGTATATATAAAGGCACCAAAATCGAGTTGAATAGTTTTTCGATGCGAGTGGAAAAGCTTGAAATGCCAGCGTATACCGGTCATTTTACTTTATGTTCCGGATATAGCTCTCACTTAAACTGTTACAATTGCCAGACTGAAACTGCTGGCTGCCAAATTGCTTGCTGATTTGGTTTGTCGACTATAGAGCGAGGTTTTGAAAGACGATTTCTTAATCTGTGAGAGCTGGTTAAAAGGGATCCCCATAGTTGGAACACATTTGATGCTCATCGTTTGTCCGAAATTCAACAAATAACTAAAATTGTGTTTTGACTCCACATCCTGTGGTTGTATGCGGCTATATGCTGAGTGAGCTTTCTAATTCTAGTATATGGCTCAACGGCCTTGAGTATTCTGTACTAAAATGAGGAAATTTGGCGCCCTCCGCGACAGTCAGTTGAAAATGAGAAGGAGCAATGTAGCTAGAATGTGCCATATTTGAAACTTCCATTTAAGATATCATCGACTAAATGAGCTTCTCCAGCAACTTCAGGGGTAAACGATGAACCTATGTTTTCATAATGCATTTTATTAAAGGGTTTCGCGCTCCCATGATCTAGCTCAAATAGTCGGAACATTTTACTCAGCTTTCAATTAAGAAGTTTGGCGTCGTTTATTGACGATCAGGATCGTATTCGAGTCGGAGGAAGAATCAAAATTAGTGAACTATTTTCATTGTTACAGGTCTTTGAATTCGAGCCCAGAGACCGTTCTTACGAATTTTGTCATGATACTGGATTCAAAATTAACTTGTTGCATGTCGCAGTTATCCTCGAAAGGGTGTTTGGTATTTTCGATCGTTCGGCTTCTTGGGAAGACTTGTCACTACCTTTGTATTGTTTGGTTCGACGTATTGTTAAAACAAGTTTCGACGACCAAACGTTAGGGTACATGTACAGAATTTTCACATATGTTAAAATTAGGATTTTATAGACCTTCATCTACTCGAGCCTCTTCTCTTGTACATTTGGTAAAGAAGAATGATGATGACTAGAAACCTTTGGTTGGATGTAAGTTATTTGGCTATTTTATCACGTGAGCCCGAGACCACATTAATTTTTTCTTGCTCGCACGAATGCAATTTAGCATTCAATTAAACATATGTTGAGCAAGGTAACGCTTTTACATCATCCATTGTTAGATCTTTTGTAACTTTCTCGGCTATAATTTGTCTGCAAAACTTCAACAGGCATTCATCGACCTTATATTGCAGTCACTTTACGTAAATCTGTCTTTCTTTCCTTGTATAACATTGCACATGTTGGAGCCCGAACACCTTAATTATCTATTGCTTGATATTTCTAGCCTAATATAAACAAAGATATTTCGTTTTTATCAAAAAATAATATTCGTTGCCAAAGGTCAAAAGCTCAACGTCATACTGGTCCATCTCGACTTGCGTTGATCTTTTACTCGTTGGCGTGCAGAGTATTGCATGGAAAATTGGGTAACTGCAATTATTGCTGCCACCTATGTTAGACGAAGATTTTCTCTGAGTTTATCACTCTCCACGGGTCGTATATGTATTTTGGCAACTTATGGCCAAAGAAAATACTATTAATCGGAGTTCTGAAATACCAATTATATCTCTTGGTATTAGAGCCACAGAAAAGAAAAATGTTAAGTGCTCAACAGCTGAGTAAATCTATAGAAAACTTTTAAATTGACTGATGAGTTCTTTTCCGAGGGTACCCCTTTACCACTTCCACCAATTAAAACGGTCATCGACCAACTAAAACGTACAATGAGTAACCTTATCCCTACACAAACTCGTACGACCAAACATAATATGTTTATTGTTCCCAATACACTTGAGACTTGTGATTATGTCGAGTTATGTCAAATAATTTTGCATAAATATCACACAATAATCTTTAAAATGTAATTTATAATTTCACATACCTTAATTGGTGAATTTTGTAGCCACTGTTGAAATAAATCAGATGTGACCGAGGCACGTTTCGGACTTTGTACCGTACGTGTCGATTGTGTAACAGAATGAATTCGAGCAACAGCATCAGGTGTTGCTTTTTCCCGCAACCATTTCTCAATAATATACGGCCGCTGTTCGATAATCCGTGATAATTCCTCTAACTCGTTCATTGAACGTAAATCGTTATGACTGCCATCACCCATACTGCCTTCACTGTCGTTACTGTGACGGCATGGTGATAATGTGGCTGGTGTTAAACTTAATTCGCCCGGTGATATTAAACCAGGTTCATCGTTATATTGGTGTGATGTCGATTGATATTTAACATCGATCCCGTTCGAAGTGGTAACAATAACACTGTCGACTGTATTTTTACTATAAACATTATAATTTTTTGTATTGCTTTCGTTATTATTATTACTATGATTATTATTATTATTATTATTAATTAATGTAATACTATTATCACTATTACTACTATCACTAGAATTTAATTGAAATTCAATTTTAACTTGATTCGTATCCGCCACCAAATCAACAATTCCTTTTTTACCGTCATCATCATCATTGTCATCATCATGTATCGAATACTCTTTGGTTTGCAATGGTGATGGCGTTATCACCGGGTTTGACTCCATTTTGATTATTCTTATAAATATTATTAATCTTCATTATCCATTAAAAATGCAAAAATTGTAATCAGCTGATTCGTCTATTTTATGTCAGCGAGTCGTGTACTATGTCTTTGTAATTTTTTTATATTGATTTTAATTTGCCTTCTTCGATTCGATGCTGGTGGTGGTGGTGCTTTTTTTACTTGTTTTCTTTCATGGATCTTTGAACGTACACGAAAAAAAATCTGAAAATAAAAAATTAATACTTAAGTACCATAATTATGATGGATTATAAAATATTTACGTCAATATGAATAAAAAGTTTATGCAAAGTACATTTCTTAAATCGAATGCTGTCTAATGCCTTGCCCATATATACAAATATGGTAATCATTTTTATTTTTTGATTGATTAAATTAATTGCGCGCGCCTAATTGAGTGTGCCTCATATTTTGTACACATAAAATGTAAAATTTATGTAAATTTCAACTATACGAGTGTATCGACTGTAATCGATGTAATTTAGAAATGATTGGTGAGTTTGTGAGACAATTTAACACATAAAATGAAAATGAAATTAAATGCAGGACTGGACTGGGAAATTGAGTTGAGTAATATAAGCTCTGCAATGCATAATATTAACACATTCAAGTGTCGTGTCAAAGAAACGTCGGTGAGTAGCTGAAAAAAATACCACTCGCGGATTAAAACTGTCATGAAGCATCAAAAGATGCGGCTTTAAACAGCATTTGCTTTTCATGTCGAGAAGGCTGATAAAAACCTTGGTAGTAGAAATAAAATAAGAAAACAAGAGAAAAAGAGCAATAAAAAATTACAGTACTCATAATTCCAGTACCGAAAATCAAACGACGGTTATGAGCCAGCAGTAAGAAACTTGGGTGCCGGAACAAAGTCTGCTACAAGCTCGCTAAGTTGAACTAACCAAAGATCGTTTGAACCTACGGCAAGTCGTAAGGCTCATGCGATCAACTACACATATAACCATCTATGACAGTTAAACTTCCTGACTTAAATGATCAAGTGGAAGGCACAGTAGTTGAATGTTATCAAAAGCATATAAACAACCATTTTGAACAATTATTGATGTAAAAATGGAGTTCGATGATTTCAGTAACAGAATTATGTAACCAGAGGGTACACAATCTAGTAATACGGTAACCGTGGCTAGTGAGGAACCGGTCATGAAAATTAACTCAGAACTTACTGGGCCGGGTGACAAAACATATATTTTCATCAAACCATGATATTGTCTCCTCTCTAACTGGAAAATACTTGTAACAACCAATCGCAAAATGCAGTTTTCCAAACTAGAAAATGTCCTTGTAGAAATAAAGCACATTTTTCAAGTGACTTCATTTGACGGAATGTTTCAGGGTCTGGAACCCGTGGCAAACCAAAAGTGGTTTTCTCTATACTTATTGAAAAAAAAAACTAAAATCTTGCTACCGGGGCATAGTGCCAGTGATTAGCTTTCCAAGCCAAAAAGGTCATATCGAGAGCTTTGTCGAAGCTGTATTAAAAACAATATATAGGCATCATTCGGGCTTAGGATTTCCTTACAATTGGAAGACCATTTTCTTTATCAAGACTTATGTCTTTCCTTAATTGTAATCCATCTTGCACTGTTTATCTGCAGTCAAGAGGCCGTTTACATATATATTTCGTTCTATCTCGTAGCACGCGATTGGTGTAAAATTCTTGTTTTCTTCAACTGTTTGATGTGCACTTGAAAAACCATGTAAGAGGCAAAGGTCGATATAGGCAAATGGTTCTGATGAGTGAATACGCCAATATTTTTTTTGGAATTTTGTATAATTTGAAAGTATCAATATCTGCCGGAACGTATTGGTCATTAAACGGTTAATTCAATTTATTTGTAATGTTCCATCAATTTTTTCAAAATCTAATTTATATTGATTTTAAAGTTTTGTGTCAAATAAAGTGCATATAAATTAAATTTTCGGCGATTACATGACGTATTGGTCATACAATTTAAATTGCGATAATCGTTTCAATAGTCTTTCATTTAAAGCCCATTTGGAAACTGTGAGAGAGAAGCCTGGTAAAATGAACAAGGACTTGTTAGAGTCATAGATTATTACTGAGTGGTAGAGAGAGGAGCACATAAGTAGAAATTATTATCTGTTTACTCTCCGAGTGGCTTGTTTATTTTAAACGGCGTCGGACTAGGCTATGTGTCTCAAAGTGGAAATGATGCCAGAAAGAATAGAACATTTCGGTTATTTGGTTTACAGAACTAAGATAAAAAATTCGTCGTGAATGTTTCAATTGGGTGCTAAATAGGTAAAGCTTAGATTTAACTAAACAACTTGATTGGAAAAGGTAAATATTAAGTTAAAATGTCTTATTTGAAGGGTAGGATGTTCAAATCGTAGACTAAAAATTAGTTGGCTTGCATAAAGTTAGCAAATGGGGAATTCAGTTTTTGGTTTGAGGTCTAATTATCTTCTGAATTTGCGATTTTAATTCGAAAATAGGTAATTATTATTACTAAAAAGGAGTTAAGCTAGGCCATTGACCTAACCCTAGTGCTTTTAAAAACCTTAAAATTTATTGCGAAAACCAATCCAAAAGTGCATTACCCCTACATTTGGTTTACATTTAGTCTACATATGTTACACAATGTTATTCGATTTTTCTATTCTTTACATATATATTTTCATATACTAACCATAAATCTATAACTTTTTCTGTCAAAACACATTTTACTCTATAACATGGTAAAGTTTATCAATTTGGCAACAAACGATTTCTACCAAAATCAATTGCTTTTTAAAATGTATAAATTTATCTGTTATGCACAAATTATACGTTCAGTAAGCTCAACAAAAGTTTATTCCACTTGTGCCAATATTTATAAAATGTGGGTCAACCAAAATTTTCATTCACCACAAACTGTGAATCATCGCCTTACTACGAATTGACTTAACAATTTTTTGAGACATTTTTCCCCGTAAAGTGATTATATATACAGTTATAACAGCAGGTGATAATTTATTTTGTAGATGCTAAAATGAACTGATCTTTCACCCAATTTGGAGCTGGTCATATATAAGCTTAATACGAAAAGTGATATAATATACAGTATCTCGGTTTGGTTTAAATTGTTAAAACTATAATAATTTATTGGGGCTTGCACAACAAATTGTTTAATGAGCTTATGAACTACTTCGGTGCGGACACTCAAAATAATCGACCATACCCTTAACATTTCAATTAGATTAATATTCTGCTTGAATTGTAGATGTCGCATGTTACATCCTCCAATTCTTTTTTTAAATAAGATTGATAAGTTAGAAGTTCTTGATTTTCTAGTGTTGGAATCTCAATCAAGATAATTCAATATTATAAAAAAATTTAGATTTAATTATCTAAAATCAAAAATGAACATGACAGTCATAGCCAAGTAATTTAATATAATAAAACAAAATGTCTTTAAATCTCCTTGGTATCGAAACGTACTTAAAACAATGTCAAGCTATACATCAATTGTATTTCCCCGACATCTTAGATTTATTTCCAATTTATCACATAAATTATCCTTTCGTTTGTTTTTATTATGTTTTTGACTTTTCCAAAAGTTTAAAATCGAATTTGACAACAAAAACAAATAAATACACAAGCAAACATTTGTCGTGTGACATTTTTGCTGTTTTTTATTTGTCTGCATTGCTCGTATCAGAATTTAGTTGGGGCTTTCGTTTCTTTTTATTTTCAGTTAGATTTTGTTCGACATTTGAAATACTATCTAAATCAAAAATTTTGTTTAGTTATTCGCCATAACTAGCATTAGTATTTCTTTATAACTTTTTTTTTTTAAGAAACGAATAACAACAACAATTTATTGATCTCGTTCATCCGAACACACACGAAAGACTAATAAAAAATAAATAAATCGTATTATAGACAGACAGACTCCATAAATGAAGAATAAACTAAATTCTTTTTGAAGAAATACAAATGCTTTTGTATTATTTTCCATTCGACGTGATAAAATAAAAAAATAAAAGTTAAAAAAAAAAAACCAACCCTAAAAAGCTTCTATGTAAAAGTTTATTCTGTGTATACACATATACGATTTGGAACAACATGAGAAAATAAAAAGCAACAAAAGTTTCAATTAAAGTTTCCGTTCTACAAACATTTTTCGTAAATAGCAAAACAAAAAAAAAAAACAAAAGCACTGACTGAATAGAAAATGTGTGTTGGTCAAATTGCTGGACGGTTTTTCATATTTTGTTTTGTAACTATCATTTTGAATATGATGATACTTTGACACACATGCTGACATTTTTAAGAAAAGTTTTTTAATTTGTTTTATTTGTCAAACTTTTGGCCATTGTTAGATGTGTTTTTGACAATAAAAACTAATATTGTTAATATGGCAAGTGGAGTTTAATTATTTTTTTATTATTTTTATTTGAAAATTAAACCAAGTTTTTCCTATGGAAGGATTGTTTTGAAAGCTATTTAATATTTATGATGAGTTTGTTACAAAAAAAGGTGTCTTCAAGTTTTATCACTGTCATGATATAATATCGGCTGGAGTTCATTGCTTTGAAAAAATGGAGACTATATAGTTAGTTCGTATGTTCTAACTGCGAGAGTTAATTAGTCAAACACATGTCAAACATTTAAGCTGTAAGAGCCAGTGCTAAGTACAATATTTTTCCACTTGTTTTATTGAAAACAATTGAACATTTTTAGTATTTTTAGTTTTTCTTTCGTTTTCTTGAAATTTAACAATTTTTGTAGCAAATCGGACAGATCATTAATGCGAAGTTAATGATACATAAACCAGACCTTATCAAAATTGGTTTTATTTCTTAGAATGAACTAAAGTAACTAAACAATAAAATTGATTAATTTTTCTAAAGTAGTAATATTGGTGATGACCACAAATTTGAGAAAGAGACTGGTTTCCATTACCTTTTAATCCCATATCACTTATGATTATTGATTAGAAGGAGCTGATATTAAAGTGCATATTTCTACTTTTGCATAACCACCACTAAAACTTTAAAACCTTCTTGCCAATAGCCTTAATTACCCAAGGTTTTGTTCGGGATAAAAATTGAACTCTGATGGCTAAATAATGAGAAAAAAATCATGGTTTTAATATCTGTTACATACCTAGTTATTTAGATTTTATACAGTTATGCAGTTCATAATGTAAACTAATATTGATTGTTCTGCCTCGATCAAGTTCTGCATAATGATTGTTAAAGGGAGTGCAGCAAACTTTGAAATGCGAGCCACCACGTGGTATGAACAAAGCTCGCTGATGGCCTAAATTAGTTTACTACTTAAAAAATTTCAAATTAGCTTTCCATGTAGAACTGGTCTGTTACATGACATTTATGTGTTTTTTTTCATTCAGAAGTTCTATAGAGGTTTTAAAAGACAAATTATTTCTGACGTTTTCCCAATTTTCTTTTTTTTTTGCTTATCTTGAACAATTTGTTGACAACAGTTCTTTTGTTTATTAGATGTATAAACGAATTTATTTTTGTGGAGGACGGCCAACAAAGTTTTAAAGGCCTAATATAAGCCTCATTGTTCCATTCATTATAGTGACTATACATTTATTTTGGCTGGATGAGTCGAATTCTGAATAAAACAATAATCTCACACAGCTGTTTTGTAAATTACATAAACAATTTAAATGGGATTTTAGTATAAATTTAAATAGGTTATGTCTTTAAAGTTTTAGCAAAAATACTATATTAAAATCGTGTATAAAAAACTTTCCTTTATTTTTTAAAAAAAAAACAATAGGTTTTCAAAGTTTACTAAGTTTTTACAATAGTAAAATTTTGACGAAACAAGTATCCAACTATTATTTCGAGCATGTTAATTTTAAATAATTTTAATAAATATTAATTTAAGTCACACGGGGCGTGAAGGACGCCACAAACACCCCCTCCCAGAGACATCGGGTTCCGCCAAAAAGTCGAAGCGAACTTATTTGCGAACTTTCGGCTCCATGGAAGGTAATTTAAGTTCGTTAACTGAAATAGAAAGTTCTGGTTCATGAGTCGGTAAAATTAATCCAGATTGCATAGTCTGTGTGTCCGGTTGGTAGTCCGAATAGCAAGATTTAGGACAACCAATGGAAATGTTGGCGTGTGAAAAATTTTGGAGTACGGTCGATAACCAAATACGGTCCAGTATAAGATGATTTCAATAATTTGCGTACTACATCAGTCCGTAAAAAATCATGCGAGCAAGTATGAAGATCTGTAATAATAACAAGTTCATAACGGAACGAGAAGCAGGTAGAAGGCGAATTTTAACATGATGCCATCGCTATAAAACCGCGAAAGTTAGCTAGTTCGTTAAAAAGTTGTGATTCTAATTGCATGCCTTGATATGTGTCAATGCACATCAAAGTGAGCTATGCAATGTGAGAAGACAGGAAAAGCGATGGTAACTTCAGTTATTTCAGACCAGCGAGTGTCCGGTTAGGAGCCAATAATATAAAAAGTCGATTACAGGCATATATTTTGCACTTTTGGTTCTATTATCAAGTTTTTAAAATTTTCTAATGGCGGCATAATTTTTGCAGTCAATGAAACTTCTCTTTGTGAAAACGACTATACAGTAATGATGGACCAATACGTTATTTGGATATAGGAAATTTGTGGCGTAATTTTTTTTTATAAATGAGCTTACGTCGTAGTTTTGCTGGATTTTAAAAAATTTAAAATTATGGCATAAAATTTGCAGTTGTAACTGACTAAATATCATGGTTTTGTTTAAATTTTGGGAAGTTTTAGATTTGTCGCAAAAATTTCGGTTTTAATAGGCGAACCATCACATACTTGTAGGTCAGTGGAAACTTCTATTTGTAGCATACATTCGGTGGTTTAGATGAGGTTTGATTTTTGCATTTCGTTATTGTAACTGAGCAATAATAAGGATTTTTATCAACTACTGGAAGCTGGTAGCCTACGCTGGTAGCCTACGTGAATTTTCACAGATCACCTTGTTTTGTATACCTGTACCCTTTATACACTGCTAAAGTCCAAATACATAGTAAATGACCCATTGTCATGTATGGTTGTGAGAGTTCGAACGTGACAGATGAGTTTGTATCAACATTGGAGAGAAAAGTTGAGCGCATGATGTATAGTCCCTAACGACACTTATTAAGTTCTCTTCAACCTTGAGATCAGGAATTTAATGATCATTCCTGATCTTGTCATGAAATAACCTGACAAGGAGTATTCTGACCTGGTCCCACTCTGCGAATCCATTTTTAACGGATGGTGATGCAGTTTCTGAAAGAAAAGCCATGATTTGGAAACCGCTGAGGTCAGTGATAATTATTTCGATGATGGTCTTTTGACTAAAACTTCCAGAATGATTGAGCTCTATTCTGAATATTTTGCCATTTTATGAGTCAACTGGAACTTATGTCACTTAAATTTGGTTAAGATATGCTGGATAATGGTTCCCCAATTAGGAAGTGTGCAGTGGTTTCGATTTTAATTTAGCGAAATTTGGCTTCCATTGTCGCAGTGTAATTGACTTGGTAATCTACGTCATGAAATGAATCGTTTTAGAATTGCGATGAATACTTCTATCATCATGTCACTCAGTATCTCTGTGTGGATGACTAACCGATCAAAAAAATAATGGAATTCAGTATATTTTTAGTAACGGTGATAATTTAATAAATATTTGTTGCCAAGGATGCGAACCTCACTTATAAGTGTGGTAGTTTTTTATGCATTTTTTTCAAGTAGTTTAAGTTTAGATTTTCGAACGAGATACTGGATGACAAATTAGCCAGTACGTTTTCTTTTGAATGCCAATTAGGTCCATTCCAGCAAAATTGATTTAAACCTAGTGATTGTAGCATTAGACTTCTTTAAGCGAAATCCGCAGTCCGATCTACTACTTTATGTTTACCTGCATGACTATATTATGTTTAGTAAAATGCTGAGAGATAGCCAACCAAGAAAATCAAAATGCGGGATGCTTCTGACAGTAGTGCCTACTTTATGAAAATTCTTTGGAAATTCTGAATTGTCTGACAGATTTAAATTGTCTGATATGGCGGTACCTTTTCTCAATGTCGGCTGATACAGAAATTTTATGGGTTCAAAAGCATAAAAGAATGTTCATGATTTAGCATCTTGTACCTAGTAAAATGTCTATATTTTCAGGTATAGCATACAAAGGATCCGCGTAATTAAGTTTCTGTATAATAGGCCATTGGAAGCATTGTATGGTATTAGTTGGTAGTTTTGTGGTTAAAGAACCAAGTAATAATGCCGATTTTGAAAAGTATCTGGAAACTATGTGTAGTTCTACTTTACCTCTAGCAGTCCCAGTCTTTTGTGATCCCAAATCACAATCCATTTACTTTGATGTAACTTGTTTCTATGAAGATCTTCTATGAATTCGTTTCACACAATAATCACTGATAAGTGCTTAAATATTTTATAATGTCGTACGTCGATAGTTAGTATTTTTTTGGTGGTGTAGGGAAAGGAAAGATGAGTTAGTAATGACAAAATTTGTCCGGTTTCCCGGTGACCAATGTTTAACTAATATTAGCATAATGCAATCACAATTTTACTGAACTGCTCTGCATTCTGACGTCTCTTATCAGCAACTCCAGTGTGTCACCATTTAACTGTAATCTATAAGGGCTCATCACTAAGAACAAACTCTATTAATTAACTAATTTCTCAAAGCCATTAGCTGTAACAGATGGCAATAGTTTTCACCTGTAAATTACAAATTTATTATTTCACCTTTATGCTGCTAAAATTTGTTAAGTGTAATATTGTTAATTTTAACAATAAATCATTCTTTGTCACAAAACTATAAAATTAATACAAATTAGATTTAAATAAATTGATTTAAAGTTATAAATCTATTGAATTAACCGTTTTTTGACCAATACGTCATTTAATCACCGAAAATCTAATTTATATACACTTTATTTGACACAAAACTTTAAATTTAATATAAATTAAATTTTATAAAAATTTATTAAACATTTAAAAACAATTTAATTAACCGTTCTATGACAAATACGGTTTTTGTTGACGATTATCACAGCTTTTCCTGTTTTTTTTTGTAATCAATTGGCCGAAAAGTGTTTTACCCCATTACAAGATAACTACAGATAAACAAGTTCAATATAAAGGAAATCATTCTCATGCTACGAACTCCACAGCCCATAGTGTGTAATATTTGTTCATAGGCCAGTTCACATCGACTCGATTATTAGATAAACATTCAACCTTTTATCAAATCATATACAACAACATATTTCATTTTAAGATCTATGTACATTTTTTATCACGCATTAAAATCAAATAAAATTTCAGTCCCAAATTTTATGTTTCCCTCCTTTTTACAGTTTCCTTTTGAAACTTAATTAACTCAACAAAAAAAATTGCCATTTTATAATCTAATTAAATTCAAAAAATTGCGTTTCCGCAGAAATATTTTTATTTTCAGTCCCATCAAAAACATAATGAACTTAGACATTTTTCATATATACCTTCGAAAAATGTCATTCAACTAATGGACTTGACTCGCATCATTAATGTTAGGCTTTAAAGTACGTTAAGGGGTAGATTCACGTCACTTTTATTAAAAGTTGTTTACTAATAAAAAATTATTACATTCCCAAAATAATTGATTCACTTTGGTAATTTAGCTTTGTATGCAAATGTACTGTACACCGTCGTTACCATAAAAAATTTTTTTTTTATTATTTCCTTGGATGGAAATTGACTGAAGTCCCAAGTGAGATTTTTTTTAAGGTTTACATTTTTATCATCTTCTTGTTTTTATTTTGGCATAATGGTTCGTTAACTTTGATGTGAGATTTTGTTTCTTTTTTTTGTTTTTTTATTTTTTTTTATTGCATTTACGTTTTTGTGTTTTGCGATGGGGGCATTTGGTTTTACCCTGGGAATGCATAAATCGTTTTATTAATTTTGGGAAAAATATGATTTATTATGTAAATTGGGAAGCGTCACAACATGGTTTCGTAATCAACGTTTTATTGTGAAAACTATAAGTCTTATGGAAAAAAAGAAAGGTTTACGTAACACAGTTGTTTTTGCTCAAGGGTATTTGTACTGTTAAACGACCCACGATGGTTTCAAAACTGTTAAATAATAGAAATTTTAATAATGAAGTTATTTTATAAGAGTTGCTGCATCATTATTTGATAGTCGAGGTAATATATCCATCAGGTTATTTTGTTAGTTTATGTCACAGTGACATTTTACAAGCTTCATCTTCTGCTAAAACGTTGAACTAAATGGGATAAAATTTGGTTTCTGAATTTAATGTTAATTTATGTCAATTAAATTTAATTTATGTTGAATTTAATGAAAGAATTTAGATTTAAATTGATTAATTGGCATGATTAGTTCATTCGATATTATTAGGAACAAATTAAAAAAAAGCTCAGTTTCGACTAAAAAATCTTTTTTTTTCTACCTTTTAATACAATATCCTGGAAAAACCATAATTTAAAAAAAAAAAATAAGTTGAAATATTTTGAGGAAAAACAATTGTTGTGGTGTAATAATATGTGGTCAAATCCTTAAAAAGATCAACTGACCACAATACAATGACAGTGGTGAAAATGTTTAAAACATAAGGCAGCTTACACTCAAAACTACCAGTTCATCTAAACAGGCGACTATCACGATACAGGAGGTCGAAAACGATTAATCAAAATTTTTTCCTGTTGAAACTACTAAAGAGTTGGCAAAATGTGCCAACTATAAGGCCACAATACTGATGCAATATAAATCCCATACATCAATGTGCTGAAAACAAAAATCCAAGAAATAGGTTTATCTAACAAAAAACGGCAAAACGTATGGTGATCTTAATCCAGTAAGCTACTAAGTTTGTATTGTTTGTATGGGAGGGGTATGACCGATGTTCTGTACCCTCCATAAAACTACTCCCTAAGTGAATTGTCTATCCTCTAAGTGATACTATATTTTTAAAGGACTTATCATTGACAAATAAAAATTCATGTTATAGGAAGGGCTTAAATAAGAGATAAGTAAAAAATTGTGAATTCCCAGGGGCATATCTATTAAGTATAAAAAATCATAAACGGATACGACCCATAATAACAAATTTATCATCTGATAAGAAGCAATAAGAAAAAGGAAACCTTCGTTCAACACCTAAAATCTATCTTGCAACTAACTGAAGCGCAAGAATGGGTACAAACATATGAAATAGAGCAAGGAAGCGAACAAGAATTTTTTTGACGTTCTAAAGTCACTCGAAAAAGGTATTTGAAAAAAAGCACTCAAAAATAATTATGTCAAATATTTTTGCATAGAAGTTCATTAAATCTCGACCACAAAAGATAAACAACAGGATCTCACAGTTGTTAATCAAGTTAAAACAGCAAATTATGCTAGGCAAAAAATTGATGACACTTGTTGGAAAAAACGATATGTGGATTTTGAAAGCGGTTGTCTTCAGCCACAAAATAAATTAATGAGTACCCAGTTAAACTTAAGAAAAATTGCTAAGTACTGTTAACGAAAGATAAAAAGCCTACCACGCCATGGAAACTATCGTGTTTTGCCGAGTAAGTGAAATAACTAATAAAGGATCGAGGTTTGCCTTATAAAGGATGAAGGATGTAGAACTATCATTTCAAAAGCATCACTTTATTTCTTTTGTGGGAACTTTCCGATATTTAAGTACAACGTGTTACCCAGTTGATTTTGAGTTTCTGTATTCCTGTGTCATGGAGAGAGTGTTCTTTCTTCAGTTCTGTAATATTCGCGAATTGCGGATACACTTTACAGCCGTGGAACACTATAAACCTTCCACAAAACCTGCAGTTCTTTTTCTCACCAAGACCATCGGCTTATTTATCATAGAGGGCTGGCCATGTATATCCGCAACAATATACCTTTTCCATTCCCGAGTTTTTTAGGTTAAAGTCAAATAATGATTTCAGTTTCATTTGGGTTTTTCCATACCTTGAAACATCCTTTTTTCTTATGTGGTCGTTATCGAAGGCCAAATACCGCAAACAGTGCCACTCATTTTGGATTTGATTCTCTGTCAGACTCCATTGAGCGCATCCTTCAGAAATCACGAAATGCTGAAATCGGTGTGACAGATTATTTCACGGTTCACAATGACAAGTGACTTCTTTATTCTAAGGCCGTTACACCGGTTGCTGACGTGGCTGGAATAAGCCAAAAAAAACAGGCGATTCTTGGCATAATTACCCGTCAAATTAACTGAATATGATTAACTGAAACCAAGCAACGGGAACGTTGTTGCAAACTAAAAAGAAATTACGAAAAGAAGATTCTAAAAGAATTGCGTCAGGTTCTAAAGCGAGGCTATAACAATCGAAATGTTTGGTCCTTTTCTTGCAACGTTGAGGAAAACTTCTTTAGTAGTAGGAAATCATTAAGATCACCTAAGAGATGAAGCCAATATTTTTCTACTGCCCAAAAAAAGCTAATCTTTTCGCCTGAAAATTTGCTGTAAACTCTAATTTAGCTGATTTTAACGTAACACCCCTGAATAACTCTCTAGCCAGCTCGTTAATGAGCTGCATTAGATTCAGGTCTAGAGTTGTCGTTGAAATCTTGCAAACATTAACATAAACCAGTCACCCGGTTCGGATAGTTTTCCCCCAAAAATTCTCAAATGTTATTGTAAATTCCTGACAAAGCCACTATCATGTTTGTTCCACCGATCTATGTCTTTAGGCATTTTCACTTCCATTTGGAAAACTACTAACATACATCCTATGTTAAATAAAATAGGGCAGTACATCGGATCCTTATCATTCAATTTATATCGTCTCGATACTTTCCGGTCTCAAGTGCTTGAGACCATAATCAATTTCCAGCTGACGAAATATTTT
The DNA here is from genome assembly GCA_963556175.1 of Tipula confusa. Classification (NCBI taxonomy): domain Eukaryota; kingdom Metazoa; phylum Arthropoda; class Insecta; order Diptera; family Tipulidae; genus Tipula; species Tipula confusa. The sequence continues at coordinate 211,290,841 of OY744475.1, read as the reverse complement.
GAACATAACCTTCTAATTTCCGATAGTCCGTATAGTTTTCGTGGAGTGTGTTTAGCAGGTTACTTAGTTAATGTTGTGACTAAAAAATGGAACACTCGAGATATAAATTGAAGGCAGTTGGTCCTCACGGTTCGTTATTTTTATGAATTAAGAATTTTTTTCTCAGGGATCCGTCCTTTCTCCGGCCCTCTTTCTAATTTTCATTAATAATCTACTAACGGCAACTCTCAATCCAATATACTCTTACGCCGATGACAGCTCACTTTCCACCTCTTACTGTTTACCTTTTTAATCGTGAAACGATGTTCTCACAATAAGAATGGCTATGAAGGATTGCCTTATAAGAGATCTCATTCCTATTCTTCAATAGGGTGAAGCCGACAAGGTTGAATTTAATCACAACAAATGTGAATCCAGCTTAGCTACGTCTGATATATATTTGAGATTTTCAGCTTAATTCTCATCAAAGATAATATCTTGGGCTGAAAAATAAACAAAACAGCAATTGGTTCAGTCAGATGCCTTGGATTTTTACGACAATTTAAGTTTTAATTTACTTTGACTGCACTCGATCAGGTTCAAAACCGAGCATCTCGAATGATTGAGGGCATACAATTATTATCTAATCTTGATTCTCTTTCCCATAGGCGTAATGTGGGAGCCTTGTGCGTGTTTTACGAGTACTTGGGCATTTTTAATCGGAAGTTTATGGATTTATACCTTGTTTGTCAAGACCCGCGCGTAATTTAGGACACACTGTGCATCGATACAATCTGGAAATAAAATTCGCCAGGACCAATAAATTTAAAATCTCATTATTTGTTAGGAGTACGCAAATGTAGAATTAACTTAAGGATGAGAAGTTCCTCTTGGTATATAATTTACAGAAATTCAAACTTAATATTAAAGTGAAAAACCAGAAGTTTGAAAACCTTTATTATTCCTTTTATTCCTCTCTTGCCTTATTCTCTCCTTACTTTATCTTTTACAGTAGTGCTGTGTATTTGTGGTTAGAACATTCATATTAAAGATAAATATTTTTCCTAATCGCCATGCCATTTATAAAAAAGTAAAAAAAAATACAAAAAAAAAACGTTATTTTTTAATTCGCGATCCAATCATTGAGTCGCCTCATTCGACTAACAATGAACACTGTGATATTATGCTAAGGACGTCTTGCTGGTTTTTAAAATATTTACGAAACATTTTGAGTCTCCCGTTCAAAAGTCACTTAAAATCTTGAGTATAATGCTAAAAGGTAAACCATTCCCATACCAAGACAAACAGCATTTAAAAGTCCACGCGTATACTACTTGAGCATATAAAAAAAGCTAAGGCGGTCTCATAACCAAACAAAAAGTTGTATATAAATTTTATAAGAAATGTTCACATACACAAAAATCTATAAAATAGCAATGTTCTAGTTCGGAAAATTGTATTCGAATGAAATATACCATTATATAGCAATCCGAAGAACAAAAAACATTTTTATTTTTTGAAAAGAATACAAATGAAAATTATACAAACAAATAGGAAAATAAATAAAAACTGTAAAGGAAAATAGCCAACCAACAAAACATAAAAATAACATAAAATCAAAAATCAATAATATTAAATATTCAATCAGAAATACAAACAAAATTATCATGTTTCGTACTTCACGGCGGAAACTTTTCTCTTCGTAATTATTTTTTATTGTTTTCCAATGTCTTTCCCAATTTTTGAATTATTTCCCACATTGTTATTCGGACATTTTTATTAATGTAAATTTTACCATTTCCACCACCATCTAATAATATGTCCACTTTAATCAACAATTTTTGTCAATAAAGTACAATTTTGTGCTTGGTGTATTTCGGCAAGTCGAGAAAATGTTGATGTGTTTGTTGTTTTAAAACTGATTTTGAAGGTTATGTCCGTAGGCATCAACCTGTTTTGATTTATTCTTTTAATTTATATTTTAAATTATAACTAATTTTAAATCAATTAAAAATGAATTTTTCTTATAGAAAGATTCATATTTCAGTAAACTCAGAATTATTGCGGGAATTATTGTGGTTAAACGGTAACAGTGTTTAAAGTACAAATTGTTGTGTATTTTGTATTTATATATGAAGTGTTGTGTACTTATTCGAAGAAAGAAAATATTTGTACGATTAACTCACAATCGATTGATAAGAACTAGGAATAGCCAAAAATGTAACAATTGGTGACAGCGGTGGGATTGTGAATAATAAAAAATAATGACTCTATACGAATTGAAAGTCGTAGGATTAAGAAAGAAGTTGGAGCGATGAAATTAGAATCTAGAAATTTTGGTTTATTTCAGTTATTGGCTAGAATGGAACTACTGATACAGCAGCAACTATAGAAATGAAACTGTTCAAACGACAGTCTATAACTCAAAGAGTCCCATATTTGCTTGTGTTGGAAGGGTTCCATCAGTAGATAAGCTATCACAAAATTGAAACAGGTTTTGTCAGTATTTGCTCGCTTGAATATTATTAATGCCTCAAGTTGCTTAAAACACAATTCTAGAAGTTTCAATCCAAAATTGCGGTATCGGGTGGTAGTTTTCTTTACAGAATGTTTTGTATCTTCATTGTTGTCAGTTATCTTTAATTATTTATGAAACGATATGGTTATAAGTAAACGAAAAAAAAAAATGGTCGCGATCTCATAGATATCCAGTATTAGGATAACTCTAATTTGGCTTATTGCGGTATGTGACGTATTCAGAGTAGAAGAATGAATCTGAAGAAAAGTGTTGCATTTTACTTATCATGTATTAGTCATCAACATAACGACGTCTAGGCTGGCCTAAACTTTACAAAAAATCTGCACCAATTGTTAGTTTAGTGACTGAAGGCACAACAGAACTATGTTCGATATCTTGACCGAATATATACCGCGATTATTTGCTATATCGATGGGTTACACGGTGAACTTCTTCGCCAACATCCAGACCTTACTCGTGAGCCTCATTTCGATCTTCCCTTGATCTCAAAATTGAACACCTTATCAATACGGAAGGGTTTTTTTCTTGTCCAAGATCTCTTTATTCAAAATTGTTCAATGAATTTACAAGGCTGCATCATATTTACAAAAGTACACTTGTACGCGCTTACCACTATCAGACATTACTACGCCATTACTACGCCGTTCAATATGAGTTCATTTGAATGCCATATGGAATGGGGACATTTAAAATATTTATATGCGCGTATATCCGAATAAGTTATTCTTCACTTAGCCGAAAATTAAGCTTAATACATGACCATCTTAGTAAGCCAGGCAAAGTAAGTAAAAAAAAAATATTTTTATGGCTACCTGAGTGCCAAGCGACTTTAAATACCACTAAAGTTGTTCTTGCTCAGGCTACTCTTCTATAGCATCCTATGATACAAGAATCACTACATATTACCAGAGATGCTTAAAGTATTGCTGAGGATGCTGTATTGGAGCAGCAATACGGTTGAATTTGGAAACCATTTAGTTTATTTTTCAAAAAGCTTTACACTACCGAACATAAGTCTTTCGATTGAGTTCTACTGTATATATATAGCGCTTTAAGGCATTTCCAATGTTTCGACAAGAGTAGAATGTGTTTCATCAATAACAACCATAAACCATTTACGACAACAATCGCGTCAAAATCGAAACGTAAAGTCTTCAGCAGGATCGTTAGCTTTATTGCATCTCACAATTAATATCAGACAAAAGTATGTTAACAGATAAAGTAGCGTTGTAGCTGATACTCTGTTTCGACCAATTGATCCTTAAATGGCTATTCAGAAGTTCGCGCAACACGAAAAATAATCGCTTCCAGATATTTTTGGCCATTTTACTGATCAGTTTAATGTTTTTGTAGACTAGTACGTTTCAAGAATCCAGACATTTCAGTCGAAAATGCGACTATCCAAGGCAGTAAATTTGAATTCACTCTATTTGCAAAACTTACAAAATAAAAACGTCGTAGATCAAAACTGATCTTAGATACACTATTCGGCCAACCTTGTTTGCGGACGGCTGCTGAAATTTACAGAAGAACTAGTAATGTATCCTAATTTCGTGCAATCGATAAATCCTATTTTACTGATAGATCAATTACGCCAGTCGATGCGTAACTTCCACTTTAAAATTGAAGTTTTTTTACTGTCCGATGCGCGTCTACCATATTTTTCGTTCCTTCCTCGTTTTTCTAAATAATTTCCTGACTGTCTTCTGAGAGACATTTAGATTCCTACAAAATTTAGTGTGATTAATAAGTAAACTTGACCATGCTGCACGTTGAATAGTACTGTTTAATACCTTGAGTTCGTCTTCTCACTGTATCGGTGTTTTAATTGGTATTTACATGTTTATTTGGTCATTGAATATTTCCTGGATTAACCCAGTTTGTTTTACTTTTTGTAAGCTAAGGCCCATTTTTTTATTAATTATCATTGCACTGAGAGCAGCGATAGTGGTAGTGGTGATAAAACGGTTAATGCAATTGTTTTGTATTTTTTTTAGAATCTAATTTGTATTAATTTTAAAGTTTTGTGTCGAATGAAGTGTATATAAATTAGGTTTTCGGTGATTACATGACGTATTTGTCAAAAAACGGTTAATTCAATTGATTTGTAACGTTTTATCAATTTGTTTAAAATCTAACTTACATTGATTTTAAAGTTTTGCGTCTAGTTTTGAGTTTATTTTACTTTGTGTTTAAATAGAGCTTCAAGAACACGTGCTTGCTTTGCTTGCCTTGCATGTATATGACTTCTACGACAATTCTTCAACATATTCCTTTTAAATGGTTTTTTTTGACACATTACATGATTGCTGTAAAATTAGTGAGTTACATCTTCTCTCTTATATTTGATGGTTAAAATTAATGGTTTTGGCCCCATTTGCTCACTGATGAAGTGATTAATAAAAATAAAAGTGTCGATCGACTACTATGCATCGCATCCCCATATTTAACACTTTGTGTGTGCAATAAATGAATTTATTGCATTCAATAAAATATGCCAATATATATTCTAATAATAAAAAATTAATGGCTAAATAAATTGCCCACACAACGCTGATAAATAATTCGACAAAATATTCATAAATAAGCCAACAACATTCGATATTCAAATAAAATATGGATATAATCAAAAAATTTTTGTAATGCTGATTACGTTTCATGAATATTTTATTAATTGCTCGGTATCTACATAAGAGAACAAGTATTACTGTCACACTATATGATTATGGTTGGATATGTAAACAAAAAAACTAGCGTACGCGCGGAGTAAAATATTAAAATATTTAATTAGGTTTTAATATTAGTTTTATATTTTTTTTTGTTGTTGTTGTTGTCATTTTTGATTTCAAATTCAATTAACAACTAATGAACGTAACAAAAACATTAGCCGTAAGGTTAAATGGGACCACACATAAATATAAAGATAAAATTTGGATTGATTTGTGTTGAACTTTATACCGTGGTAACTACAATATGAACAAAATGTAAAATGATTTGATGGAACGAGGATACTAAAGAAAGGGTTTTCACTGTGCTGGCAACCTATTTACCTTAAACACAATTCTTTAGAATTCCCTGTTTAGGAAACACCTGACAGGCTTTTGTGCAGTTATCATTAAGGATAATTATGTTTGCTTTTCCTGCTGAAAGGCGAAATTTGTGTGTCACCCTGTACAATCGATACAATCGATCATTTAATTGATGATTTAAATAATTTGAATGATAAAATAGCACAATATCTTTTTTTCTTTACAATTAAAAAAATTTAAATTTGTTTTACCAAAAAACTCAAAAATACATCCAGCAGTCAACAATGGGATTAATAGTTCCCTCTAATTTGTAATTGACCAATCTATAGTTTTTTTTAAAACCACAAAACTTATTTGTTGATTAGAACCAAGTTTTTCTGGCATCTACTGTCAACTCTATAATATCCGTCGTCAAATCATTGATGTTAGGTAATTTCAATTTCGCTTCCATGAACATAGATAACACGAACATAGTTCGTGTTATCTATGTTCATGGAAGCGAAACTGCTACCAAATCGCGTATTAACGGTTTAAATATAGGTCATATTAATGCTCAGAGTATTATGAGAAAAGGCGAACTCGATGTTCCATTTGACGTTATTTGTGTATCGGAAACTTGACTGCAACCGTTACATACTGACTATACTTATTGTGTTTACATTAATCCGAAATAACCAAACTGTTAACAGTCATGGTGATGTATGTATTTACGAACGTAAAGAGCTTCTGTTTTCGGTCGTATACTGAATCTCCTTTCCTTCAGGTTTCTAGGTGAATCTAAATTTCTAATAGAAAGAAATTAGGCTCTAGGCTTTTTTAGATTCTTATCGGTGATTTTAATATTAACGTTTTAAAAAAATTCTATTAGTAATAACTTTAAGAATTTCCTGGGACCAACTAATTTGTTTATATCTAATGTTGAGCCAACTCATTTTACTGATACTAGTGCGACCCAAATTGATCTCATTATTTCTAGCCAACCCCATTTATATTTGACCCATGTTCCCCTAAAAAACTTTAGATCAACTGGTAATAATTATCCGGTATCCTCCTTAGTCCTCCTAGTTCGTCACAAAAAACAATTTGGAAAAAAGTATCTGTTCTAGGAGTGGCTGATCGCACATAAATGAGCAATTTACATTAGCACAATCTGTTGACTCCAACATAGTTCTTTCTGATCCAGTGTCTCATTACAATCACAAAAGGCTAAAGTGATTCTTATTCCTAAGAAAAATAAATTTGAAACAGTTGATGATCACAAACGAATTAGCATTCTTCCATTTTTGTCTAAGGCTTTTGAAAAATTGATTCAACTACTAATATCTAAATTAATAGAAGCAAATAAGTTGCTTAATCCACACCAATCTGGCTTCCGTCAATTTCACTCAACTAGTACAGCACTGTTAAAAGTTTACTCAGATTTATTAAAACAGTTAGACAACAGAACAGCAAATTGATCACACAAATTGAGACCTAACTTCAAATTTTCTGACTTAGCAGTTAAGTTAATATCATCATACTTGCAAAATAAATCTCAGGTTGTTTTTGCAATAATTTATTCTCCGAATTTCGTGTTTTGAGTGATGGAGTCCCCAAGGCTCGATACTCGGACCACTTTTATTCTCTCTGTTTGCAGATTTCATCTGCAGATGTCAGAACCTGGTTGGACCGATGGTACAAGATGTTATCATGAGATGATTCTTTTTTACGAAAGATAAATTATAACATGAGTTTAAAGCGGATCGAAGACGGAGCATCTCCTTGTACTTAACTTTGACACAACATTGTTTTTGCATTACTGTCATATTAATTGAATGCACATATATGTCAGGTATTCCCAGATATTGTAAAGCAAACCATAAGCTATCCATAATTATATCATAACCACAATTTCTTCCGCTAGGGGCGTGATTCTCTCAACAATATTCTGTAAAACAGTAATTTGTTTGATGAGCTATTTTACGATAGTTTTCGCATTTTGAGCGATCTCTTGTTTTATCGACAACGTGGCCACTTTCCATTCATCAGGCATAACTTTGTTTCGCCATACTAATCGAACAAGGTTTAAAAGATAATTCCACAAAGTATCCCTTCCGAATATCAACAGCTCAGATTTCATGCAATTAACCCAAGGACAACGGTTTATATTTAGTATCTTCATAGCCAAAGTGAATTTCTTGTAGGAGGAGTCCTCTATTCACCTCTCAGCCTGTATTTGACAACTTTCAAATACAGCATTTGACACTTGTTGCACAATAAGTAAATTAGAGACATGATTCTTCCACTGCATCGATGTTAACACGGAGGATCATATTCTGATCCCGAATGGCGATAGACCTAGGTTTACAGGTATATGGTGTCTGGTACCTCCTTTAAAGAAGTTACGAGAACTGTGATCATTGCTGAATTGTTGTACTCTTAAGACTTCAGTCTTCCACAATTTACGCCTTTTTCGCGTTTAGCAGTACCTTTGACAGTTTTATCCACGTTAATAAGTCTCCCAGTGATCGCACTAAATCCCAATCTTTAAAACTGCTGCTTGTAGGAGTCGCTGCTAACGCCATATCAGCAATTGAATTGTCCAATGAGAATTACATTGTCGCCCGAGATATTCTCAAAGACCGATTTGATAAAACAAATTTCAACTGTAAACAACATATGCATCAATTGTTTACCTTTAAATCAATCGATCGACCAGAACCTCGAAACCTGTTAAATCTTTATGAACATTTTCGGGCGCATATTCGATCACTTAGAGGCATTAAAGAGACACGTGTAACAATGAGATGACCTGATAGTTTATTTTATGGTATCAAAGTTGAATCCAGAAACGAGAGTCAAATGGAATGAAGCAGCTCCATCTTCTCATTTACCAACGATAGACGATCTATGTCATTTTCTGTCTGCTAGAGCACATAGATTAGAAAGTCATCCGAATTCCACCCCGGTTATGCCTCTAGCAAAGCTATCATCGAAGGGAAATAATCGATCAAATCGCACACCTGCCATGTTAAACTCGGGTTCAACGCAAATGATTCTGTCATGAAGTTAAACTTCATGACAGAATCATTTGCGTTGCGGTTGAATCTACATCGTTGCCATTTCACCATCAAGATTCATGGAATTAGCTCCAACGTCGTAACTTCCAGCACTATCATCACATTGATTTCCAGCACTATCATCACATTGAGCTCAGATACCACTAACTTTTGTACTAAGTTGGAAGTACAAGTTCTACCGAAAATTACGAGCTATCAGACAATGAAATCACAGTCGTGGGCCATTCCATCAAACATCCAACATGCGGATCCTGATTTTTTTAAATCGCAAGACATCGATCGATTGGTAGGAGCCGAGATTTATTATCAACTACTTTCTGTCGGACAAATAGAATTAGCAAACCATTTACTTATTCTTCAGAATACCGTCCTAGGTTGGATTATTTCTGGAAAATGTTCTACGCCCATCAATACCAACTCAGTTTATAATTTAGCTATCATTATGTCCAAATTGAGAGATTCTGGACCATCGAAAATCTGCCTCACTTTCTTAAACAGAGGTCGACCGAGTAATCCGAATGTGAAGGACACTTTAAAAGGTTCACCAAACGTGAAGAAAGATTTGTGGTAACATTACCATTCTCATTTAATCCATCGATACTAGGGTATTCAAAAAATATTACTACGCGCCACTACTTTTACAGTTTGGAAAAACGTTTATATAAATCACCTGAATTGTTCTCCACCTATGCAAAATTTAGGGACGAGTAGAGATGGCAAATCATATGGAAGCTGTAGAACCAAATTCTATTGCTGCGACATGCTTTTACCTTCCACATCATTGCATACTATAATCGCAAAGCTCATCAACCAAACTACGAGTGGTCTTCGACTGCTCCGCCAAAACATCTTATGGCAGGTCACTAAATTCAATTCTGATGGTTGGTTCAGTACCAATTCATTTCAATTCAATTCAGTTGCTGCTGCAAAGACATAAAAGAGCAAGTTTCATACCTTCTGCAGATCACTGGCATGGAACTATGATCGCTGGAATCTACGATCCACTTAGATTATTGGCTCCTGTGATTGACGTAGGGAAACTATTTAGCCAATTGTTATGGCAATTGAAATTAGATTGGGATCAATAACATCCTAAGGATATGCACACGTATTAGCAAACATTTCAAAAGAGAGCCTTATGTTGCTCAATAAATTTATTATCGAACGTTATCTTTACAGGACAGCCGAACCTTACATAATCAAAATATATGGATTAGCGAACGTGCATATGGTGCGGTTTTATACGTTCTAATAAGTTCGTAGTATTACAATCACAACCAAAAGTGATTACAATTACTTATCAAGGTCCAAAACCGGCCTCACAACCATATCCACGCACTGACTAGCTATATAGCTGGAGAGCGCATGGACTATTCTATGTAATTGTTCAAGACTCAGGTTTCCGCCGGAGTCTTGTTCTTTTTCTACCGAATATGGGAGACTGGAACAAACAAATTTCTAACATATTAAGCTGGACAAATTTTTACTAAGCACCATTCTCCGAATGAAGTGCCTGCGGTTGAAAATAGGTTTAAATATTAATCTGGAAGCAAAGTAACCCATATCTTTAAGGTGGTACAATATTTGATTCCGTACCAGCAAAAGCTAATGAACTGACCATATTTATATTCTTAAAAGTCTGGTCAACTTTTTTCTGGGTTGCCCCAGTAAATACTATCTGCCGGTATAACTTAATCGCATTAGAATTATATTGCTATATAAGAATGAATCAACTCGATACGTAAATCGAACACAAAAGCATCAGCTTGGCTGTACCATACAAAATTGATTGAATTATATAATAGCATTACTCGGTCAATTACCTTCATATACGACAGTATTTGGTTCATTTAGATTACACATTCACTCCACACAAACACACACACACGCAAACAAAACAAAATGTTAACAATAAATATTATAAAAAAGCACGAAAATATTTTCAACTCCATCAAAATATGTCACACACGAGAACGTGATATTGAATAGTGTGGTACAGTGTGGCGCATATATTTATAGTAAGTGTGACAGATTATATCTATATAACCTATTCACCATACTATTTCGTTATAAAATGTATGTTGAAAAAGCTTCAATCCAGTTCCACCCAAAGTCACAATCATATCAATTTTTCTTTTTTTCTTTCTATTATTTATTACTACTATCATAATATTTTTTGTGTTGTTATTAAAAAGAAAAAAGGAAAATACCATTTTCCTAGACAGTATCATTCTAGAAAAAAAAAATTACATTTTTTCCTATAATCATAAATAATATCCAACAACAACGAAATTGTTTTATTATAAATGGGGTACATTTTATATCCATCTACTGTCTGTAATTCACGCTATTTGCGTACATATAGAGGCTGCGATTTATTCTTTTTTTCCATACTTTTGGGCCATTAAAAAGGTGAAATTTTCATTTATTTAAAAGTAATAAATTACCAGCGTCAGTTAAACAACGGATGCTCTTAACAAATCTACACAAAATAAAAATATTATAGTACAGGACTGTCAGAAATGTGGGTTAATAATAGGAATAACATTTTTTTTTTAAATCTTGCCAATGGAGAAACTAATAACTAAAACACTACTTGAAGCGGTTTATGAATTTTTATGTAACGTCAGAATGACAGTGTCACCAGATAGAAAGTACTTCAGCATAACTATTGCGAAAATATAGGAGGATCTCTTTAATTTTGAAGTTTGATTGCATTTTCATTTCTATGCACTTGCTCATGTTAGTTTTGTAACACAAATTAATGGTCTGGTATAATTTGCCTTTTTTCTAATACTGATTTCAGTTTTGTTGAAAACATCTCTTCAAACCGCTTTGATTTCGTTGGAAGCATGTTTGGACGGTAAGAAGGAACTTATATTTCATTTTTTCCAGTTTATGGATTCAAAATTGCTTCTTGCCCAGTTTCCAGTTGGTAGCCTTATCGGCGGTTTCGGGTTTCTTAGTATTATTACTAACGCAATGCAAACCTTATAGGATCGTAATAGCTCGGTTTAGTTTCCTTTTCAAAAGCGTTGATGTAGTTTCTTACCATTACCTCCGAATACGCCTCTTTAATTTTTAATTTTTTCTAAAGTGTTTATAGCACGTGTAACCTTTTTAGTTGATAATTTTAGTATAATTGTTAGATTTAAGCTTGATTGTAAGTTATGATCCCTAATGGGTATGTTGACCATTGTAATGACCCCCAGTAAGAATTTAATTGCCCAGCTGACTAAAATATTCCATGAACTGTTGTTTTTTTAATGCATGTTTTAGAAGGCAGTATACTGCTGCTGTTACACAGTTTCCAGACCAATCCTGTAAGCAGATGCTCATTTATTGAATATGTTCTTTCTCAATTTTAGGAAGTTCCTGTGCCAAAATGTGTTTTGTCATCCGGATGGTTGGTGCCATAAATAGAGTAACCATTAATTTTGAATTAGTTATTATGCATAAAGCAGCGTGTTTCAAATATTATAATTATTCCAATATTGTGCTCGATGAGGAATACTTGGCATTTATGCCATGAATTTTGGAGTCATATCAGTTAACTTATTTAAATACGCTGAGATTTTTCCTTCTTCACTAGGTTGCACTTTAGAAAAAGTACTCTTAAGAATACTTGCATATGAAACCCCTTGATGTGTACTGGTATTTACGGTTTAGAACCGGTTTCCATTTTGAACGTTAGTATAAATAAATTATGGCACACTTCCGGTTTACCCGATTAATGTAGTTTCAGGAATAAAATGGGGTTTCATTTCTATTACTGTTGTTTTGGTTCCTAGAACACAAGTCAAACTGAGTAAGCTTACCAGTTATATTTTAGTGTTGCCTCTGTACTTGGATCGATTCAGCAGGCTTTTGGCAACACCCAAGGTTATATTCGGCCGGCTTAAAGGTGTTTTTTTCATGGTGGGTATGTTTAACTCACAAACTACTTTACTGCGTTCAGTTCTATTGGCTATTAATTCTTACCGGCCACTAATAAAATTTGGACATCATTTTTTTTATATTACAATCTTAGGACATCATGATCAATAAAATGTTTCAAACCATGACAGAATGTGATAGTCAAACTACTGATGTAATCCAAAAGTAACAAATCACAATACGAGTTGAGCATTGGTTGTTAACTAGGTGAACAACGCCGTCAAAGAATTTGACTGATAAGATGTAGCGCCAACCAAAAAGTTTCAAATTGAAAAACGAACCTTTACCTTGATGACAATTTTGGACCTTTACATGGAGAAGTTGCTTAACAAAAAACTTAACAAGTAGATGTGGTAAACATAAATATTAAGCCATTTTTAATTTGGATATAAGGAATCATTTAAATACATATCAAAAGGATTTTGTGTTTTTTGATTACATTACGTATTTTGTCATAAAACGGTTAGTTCCATTTATTTGTAATTTTAAATCAATTTTTTTTAAATCTAATTTATATTAACTTAAAAGTTTTGTGTTAAATAAAGTTTGTATAAATTAGATTTTCGATGAGTATATAACGTATTGGTCATAAAACGGTTAATTCAATGATTTGTAATTTTAAATCAATTTTTTTAAAATCTAATTGGTTGAATTTTAAAGTTTTGTGTCAAATATAGCTTAATAAATTGTAGCAGCATGAAGGTGAAATAATAAATTTGTAAATTACAGGTGAAAATTAATGCCATATGTTAGAGCCTACGGCTTGGAGAGATTAGTTCCTTAATAGATTTTCTTCTTTGGAAACCTTTAAAGATTACAGTTGAAGGTGGCGCACTGTAGTAACTGATAAAAATCTTCACAATGTTTTAGAAACTTAAGTTCCTTTTATCCCTTCGGTTTTGTGATATGTAACACAGGGTTAAGGTGGCTATTGGGCAACATGTTACCGCTGAAGATGAAAAAGGTGGTTTACCAACCAGAATCAATTAAAATTTAGCAACTTTTTTAAAGCGTTTGTGTCTCTGAGAAACAGTAGAGTCATTGATTTATATCAATCAGTTGGGTGATTTTTGCCTATATTACCAAACGATTTTTATCAGTCTACCTTAAACAAGCTTTTGGTCAATTAAATTTGACCATTAAATACGATTAAGAATTCAAGGCAACCCATAATTTTTATACAATTTTCAAATTCCCAGATTTAAACAACTTTTTTTTTGAGTACATTTAAAGTATAAAAACCTATATCCACAGGCTTAATGCTGTACCCACAAATTTTGTTAACAAGATTGCAATTTATTTTTGATCAAAATACATTTCAAAAAAAAAAACTTATTTGTAAACGTATAAAACGACCACCTATGGATATATCCCCAATTTGCATATTTTTATTTTTAACATCATATACATAAATCTCAGATATAGTTAAATTGTATTATGATGTCGTTAGCAGATCAAAACACAAATTTAAATTGGGGACATACAACATAATTGTATAATGACGGTACCAAGTTGTTTATAAAATCATCTGATGTTTGACAGTTTGTAATTCGTTTAATGATACTTTGTTTACATAAAACTATTAAAGTCCTTCATTAACTAACATTACACAGAAAAAGAGCAACATTGGTTTAACTAGTTCTATTTGGAACAGGAAGATAGTAATAACTGAAATATTTGTGACACAAAACGTACAAACTTCCATACCTCAATTTTGAAATACTAACCATAGCAGTCGAACGAATCAATCGTGTAGCTCAAAAAATGTATAGAATCCTTAAGTTTAAAATGATGCAAAACACCAGATAAAAATGTTTTTTATTAGTACTGATTATTCATTAAATGATACACAGTAGTTCCAGATAACAAGGACTACCGTAGAACCACTAATACCGATTTTTAATTTTTGAGCTAATAATTTGATGTTTAAGTAGCTCAATAAAATTAATAAAAACCACAATTTTATTATACTGCATTGAACAATTAAGAGATACAAAAAGTATTTACAAATAACTAAAACTCTCAATATTGAGCTACTTTTACTAATGTTTCATTTTATGGTCATAAATATTACTTATTATGTAGCTCAATTAAATTATAAAAATTATAATTTTATTTTAGTGGATATAATAATAAAAGTAATTTTAATGGGATTTGGCCCCGTGTCAACAGATTAATTTTCTGGTCATGAATATTACTCGCTTAGTAGCTCAAAAAAGAAACAAATTCAATTTGGTTTAAAAAAGAATAGAAAAAAATATCGATATGTCACCGCAGATGTTTTTTTGGCTCAGTATTAACAGATAAAAAAGACTACTTGTCGTTACATATTTTGCCGTTCAACTCTAATTTCTGAGCTACTTTCAAAAGCATAATTAAGTTAAAAACTGAAGCAGATGCGAAAGGTATTAAATCTAATGGTTCTCTAAAACTGGCCTAAAAATATTTTGAGAGATAAATATTAAAGCAGCCATTAAAGAGTGCAGTCTCGTATTTAAAATTGTTAAACATGGAAATTTTATCCCGTTAATTTGTTAAAGACATTATACAATACTTTGGAAGATATTTGGATCACATATATACATAACTATTACAAGTTTTAGAAAAACATTTTCGTAATATGGTGTACGAGTTAACTGCTACTTGTGCGTGCGTATAACATCCTTCTCACATTTATGATGTCATTTCCATCTATTTTTGATATGATTTCATTTTTATCAACAGTCTAATTACACATGTAGTCTGGATGGGGTGATAAAAAAAAACATAACAACAAAATGTACAGAAGCTCAACTAGCCCATTTTTATACTAATAATATGCTATTTGTGTTCGTGTTATCTAACACCTATGTTCCCACCACCATTGATACGATATTAAATTTTGTGCTGACGTTTTATGTTTTGCCATAAATTAGGATATGTATGTCACACCTGTAAGAGCGGTGATTTGGTAAAGTATTTTTTTTATTTTTGTTTTTGTGCAGAATGTAGGATTCAAGGCGCATAAAGTGAATATTGTTATGAGTATTTGTCAATGTTAAACTTAGAGTTTAATGCTAGATGTGGGTTGACTTTTATTTATAACATATTATCTTTACCATAGATTAGACATTTTTTATTTATAAACTCGGGATTATGATCGAGTTTGTGAAAGTTATTGAAATTAAGACGGTGATTTCATCAATATTGGCCAAACTTCAATTCGTATATGTCTCAGTAGCAAGTTTGAACAGGTATCTTTACATAAAACCCCACACAAAAACTTTTTTTAACGTTATAAAGCTCTATAGCAAGAGAAGCTCTATAGCAAAGAGAAATTAAAGAGAAACACGAAGACAGAGTCCCTCAGATACTTTCTCCTTCATGGTAACAATAGAAAACTAGCATTTTTTTGGATTACATTGAAGTAAATGTAGGTTGTGGTGGTTGCAGATATAACCGACTAATGTACGTTACCCAAAAAATCGAATCAGCACTTCTTGGGACTATCCCTAAAGATGGATACCAACACTGGGCATGAATAAACTGCTGACGATTTCCTTTAATGCAATAATCGGAATAGTTCAAATTGGAATATAGATGGCAAAAATTGTAACTCCCCTTTTGCTGAATTTTATAAATTTCAGTCATTAGAAGTTGTTTTGGAAGGCGAGGCAGCCGGTTTAACACGCTATATTCCCATTACTGAATTAAACTATCGGGAAGCTTGAGAGAAATTACAGGTTCGATACGACAAAAGAAAATATAACGTCAGCTCATCAATTAAGAAGTTCCTGGCGCAAAAACCGAGTTATCAGTTTAACTATAAGATTTTTGAAAATTTTTCTATGCATCTGATGGGATATTAAGGGAGCTGAAAATCCCTTTACAAATTCTTTCGATCCAAAGATTTAATCTTATTGGAACTCTAGATAATAAAACAGCTTGTCAACCAATATATCGCCAAATTATCGTTTAAATCAAACAAGCTTGGAGACTCACTTACAACAGCTCGAAGACTTTTTGCTATGGAAAGGCGTTTTGACAAAATATCCAGCATTAAAGGTTGACTGCATAAAATTCATGACATATCAGGTGATATTAACCATTTACATTGCAATATGTATTATTTCCTTCATCATGCCATAACGAAAGAAACCAGCTCAAGATGTTTTCAATGTTAATACAATTTCGCAAGCACAAAATTGGATTGGCCGCTGACGAGGAAATGATGTTTAAGCAGGTAAAAATGCATTCAGCGGATCGTGATTATGTATGTGATTTGGCGGAAATAGCCCAACTCCACCATTCTACATTATAAAATGAATACGATTACTTATGGTACAACTTGTGTAGCATTCCTTGCCACAAGAACGCTACACGTTAAATATTAGATGATCTACCGCCTGAATCCCAAGTAGTCGGGTTACAAAAACAAATAGTTAAGTGTCTTAAAACAGGAGGTTTTTTACATAGAAAATGGGTTTCCAATAGGCAAATCTTACCCAATAACATCCCAAAAGAATAGCAGTAAACATTAATTAAATTTGACAATAGAGATTTAGGTCTAAAACCTTTGAGACGTATTTGGATAACACTTCCATACCACCTCACATTCAAGGTCAATTTAAATGGTGAACAAAATAATTACACAAAAAGAAAATTTGGGCTAGGGTTTACAATCCACTCTAGCTCCTTGCACGAGATTAGCTTAAATTAAGGTTAAGCATATTTAGCTAAACTAATTGGATTGGGACGATCCATTGCCGCCAAAGTTAGCTGTGACATGGCAAAAATTATACTCAAATTTGATTATGTTTGAGCAAATTAAAATACCACAATTACGTTTGAAGACTGTTTGCTCTGATGTGTGCAACAGAAGATGCCATTTATGAGACGTCAAGACCAGGCCAATTTTTAATAGGTTGTTCGCAACTTATGTTGCCTGAAGTACTCAGTGTCCCAATTTCATATAATAACCGCTGGTAAATACAGCTATTACAAAACATTATGAATGTTTTTGGAAGACTTTCCAGGATAATGACCTTGTGCTTGTTATGGAAGCAAACGTATTAGAGGGTTATAGGCCTATGGAATGGATTAAAACTACTCATCTCGGAAAATATAACTTAGTCCGAGTGGTGACTGATCAAACAGCACAAGGAACTTATTAAAAATCAATTATACAATTAGGTTCCCTCATAAATATTTAAGGTGTTGATCCCTAATGGCGGCAACATGTGAAAGTAGCAAAGTAGAAGAATAGCTCTAATTTACAAATGGAACTATTTCAACCAATTCAAACACTTCCAAAATTATACGAAAATGTAACACAAATTTTGACCTTACTGACTTCTCAAATCAAACTTAGTATTTCTGATGATGATATGTCCGACCATCAGATTAATCATTATCAAAATTTAGAACATATTTCCAGTGCATGTTATGATCTATTAGAATTTCGTGCCAAAGCATCCAAAACAGAACGTTTAACGGGGCGAAGCGGGCAAAAGCAAAGGAAAGGGAAGAAAAAGCTCCCAAATCTGAAATAGAAATCTTTAATAATACATTTTTAAGATTGCTTCTGAATTTCCATATTTGGCGGCTAATCTTCTTTTTTGAATCGTCCATCAAATAATTTCTTTAAAATGAAACAGACAAATTTTGCAAAATATTGGAGGGAAAACATTTTGACAGACAAAATAATAACCTTTCCAGAAAACTTTTGTATACATTTAAGGAATATTTTCCTCAATTGAAAAAATAGTTTATAATATTACTTATAAAGTACTGAATTTGTTGCTCAATATACAAAAAACCAGTGGTACCCTCTATAATGTTTCCACGTATAAAAAACAATTGTTGCATTATGAAAGAAACAGCATCAAAATTGCCAGTTTCATTCCAACATTCTGCAAGAAGCGTTAAAAACGACTTAACTGAAAATAAATATTTCTCTCTCTCAATACTCGTCGAGGACGAAGAGCTTACACAAAGCATATTTTCAGTAAAATTGAAGTGATTTGAAGTGATTTGAGTAAAAGTGATTATTTTTTCAGTTATTGGCAAGTCAGCTGGTAATAAGTATAATGCAAGTCTCACTACACCACTTGCGGTACTCCTGCCTTTATTTCGGTTAAATCAGTAGTAAATGTATTTTGTTTAACGTGGAACATCCTTTGGCCTACATAATTTTCAAGAATTGCATGAAATTTTTTAGGCAGAATAGTTTTAATTTTGTTATTCGATCCTTCATACAATACTTTGTCGAAAGCTTGCGCAATATCCAAGAAAACTGCCGAGCAATATTTCTTTTCTTCTAAGGCCGTGCTGCTCTCTAAATCCAAAATGGTGATCTGGTATAATGCGACTTTCAGATAATATAGGTATTAGTTCTTATAGTAGTATATTTTCAAAAAGCTTTGAAATTATCGGAAGTAGACTTATTGGCCTGTACGATGAGACTTAGATTTCGTTTTTATCTGGCATTGGAAGCTTTTTCTAAGTCATTTTTAGCCCAGTGGCCACCTAGTTTCCTTATCGGTAGGTCAGGTAGGTGGGCAGGTAGATCTGGTCTTTTTAAATTTCTTGTTGCCTTCCATAGTGAGTAATTGTTTTTCTCTGTTGCCGTGAGCTCTCTTAGGTAATTCTGTATTCTTAAATTTTGTTCTTCCCGTAGCAATTTTTTCAGAGCTTTAGTTGCTCTATTTAATTTCTTTTTATATAAAGGATAATGGTGTTGATGCTTGAATGTTACTTGAAAGCTTATTATTTTTTTCTGACTTTTTGTTCTACGGAGTAGCTTTTTTTGCTGCCATTTTCATTGCAGCATCAATATCTTCTGGTGGGTGAAATGAGACATCCAAATGACAATTTACATCTACTACCTATCTATAGAGAACCCATTTCGTGAGTATGTTTGTTAAACGTTAAGGTGGTTCAGTTTTTAATGCTTGGATACTTAGTGTTACTATTATTGGTAAGTAATGTGGTCAAAATCATAACAGTCTTCGATTTGAGCGTTAGTGCGTGCTATTCCTTGTATTACGTAGAAATTCATTAAATCTGGAATTTCCTTCCTAGCTGTTTCTTCCAATCCGTAATATGTATTGTAATTTTTGGTATCAAATATGCAGTTTAATCAAAGAGCCATGCCTTTGTTTAAACTGCATATTGAGCATTCGTTACTTAGCTCTCATTTCAGGGTTTATTTTTCGTTTTAAACGAAACGAACCCCTGTAATTTGCAGTGTGATTTTCACCAGTAAATTACTTCAGTGGTTCACAGATGGGTCATTACGAGATTATCACAATTTTTGGAGTCATGAAGTTCACCACAAATAACACAAATTTCATTTAAGGTGCAGTATGCTTTTGTGTGTCCGCATACTTGGCACTTTATGCATTGGACTGGTCTGGACCTCTTCTTAGATTCTTCAATTACTATATTTTGCGATGGAGCAAATATTTTAGATTGGAGATCTTGTGAACTCTTTTTGACTATTCTTCCTCTGGTTCTAGTTTTAAATGGAATATTGGTTGATTTGGCATGCAAATCTTCCGCAGCAAGTCCTTTTAGCTCAAAAGTCAGACATTTTTAATATTTTAGCTGGTATCATATCTTTTTCCAACTTCTAAGTTGGAATCTTTGTTTCGTTTATATGACCTCTGTTGAGCGGAGCAATAAAGAATTTAGAATCTGTCAATGTTGCAATTATGTTAACCGCTTCATTATTCGACGCTTCCATTAAATAAATTAGAGGCAGTTTCTAAGTTTTCAATTTCGGCATTGAATTGGAATCATTGACCTCTAAACTAGAAAATCGGTTGTCAAGGGGCATTTGGTTAATACATAGTTCAATTCATGTCACTTTGTTCTTGCTAGCAAACTGGGCAAATCTCGGACTTTTTTAATTGTTTAATCCCGTTTGCACTAGTTTCTTTTCACACTGAGAATGGTCACTTGAGTTCGTCGCACTGAGTTCATTCGCTGTTTTGATATTAAAAGGCGGTATAATTAATTCTGTCGAAAATGCTTTTTTATTCACTGGCATAAACATTATAACAAAATTAAAAGTACTAACACTGCACTTTTCGTATCTTTTATTTTACGTTGGGACCTTAACGACAGTGAAATTGAAACTTCAAAATTGAAAACTGAACCTTTGCAATGGGATAAAATTAAAAAATTGACACTTCCAGTAGACTTTAGAATATATATACTTTCCAATAGATTTAGTTATCAAACATCAATCATTGGGAGAACCTCAAAGTTGGATGAATTTAGTTAAATGTTAAAAATGTGGTCTACCTCACATATTCTAATTACCAAATATAGGCTGCAACAAATTAACCGCTTCTATATCAAATCCATCAAATTCAGGCAAATATTCCCACAAGAGCTGCAATATCTGGTAGTTTTTAAGATTCCAGTTGTATATACAACGTATACAATGTAATCAACGTAACGGAATTTCAGCATATATTATGGTATTTTTCTATACTATGTACTTTAGGTACTTTTTATACTAGGTACTTTACTAGGTACTAGGTATCTTGTCTCCCGTAGAACGAACCAAATTCAACCAAGTGGCTAGGTTGTTAAAGTTAACAAATCTGACTGCAAATGTAGAAAAAAGTCTGTCCGTTCTGCGGGCGACAAGGTACCTGGATTACGTGATTGCTAAGAGATGGCTCAGAGTGGATCCGGAAAAGGTTCAGGCCATAAGATGAGTATACCGTTCCGAAAAATGTTAAACAAATCCGTAGATTTCTTGGGATGACTAGCTGGTATCGTAGGTTCGTCCCAAGTTATTCAACATTGGCCGCACCAATCACAGATCTTAAAAATGGAAAAAGCAATCTATGGAATATTGACGCACGGGATGCTTTCAATAAGTTAAAACACGCACTGTTAATGGCTCTGGTTCTAGTAAGTCCTGATTTTTCAAAGCACTTTTATATACAGCGCGACACATCTACAACGGGAATAGGGAGTGTCTATTCGATTGAATTTATAGTGTCTATGAGATGGTCAATAAAGTTACAAGCTTTTGACTTTACAATTGAGTACTGTAAATAGTCATTAAATGTCGCTCCGGGCAGTTTGTTCAGAGTGAATATTGATGCATTGGATCCAAGCTCTGATGAAAGTATGCGTATAGATTTAGACTTAGTAGCATTTCAAGATGAGGAGTATGTTTCCCGAATCAACGCCTTAGAACAAAATTCTGATGCTTCCATTATTTTTAAAGTTCAGGACTGTAAGACATATATTGCACGCACTTTGGAAATATTAAGTCGATATTATTTCTGGCCTGGTATGGCATTGCAAGTACGTAATTTTGTACTTGCATGTGAAATATGTAAGTGTACAAAACCAGCTAATACTCCACCAGACCAGAGATTGGGAACACTTTTGAGATATTGCGGCCGATGCAGCGACTTTATTTGTGCTTCCATGGCCCATTTCCAAGGACAAAAAATGGGTTCACAGACATTTTTATTCTTTTGGGTCAATACACTCCGTTCACCATCTGCAGCTAAAATTATTGAATTATTAGAAAATAAGGTATTCCTTTTATTTGGAGTTCCTGAAAGTATTTTAAGTTTAAACCCGGTATAATTTTGAGAATTGTTGGGAATATATCGTACAAAGTAGCAGATGAGGGGGAAAGATAATGGGTACATATCATGCTAAGGATATTCGATAATAGGGCGTTTGAATTGAGTTAACCAAATAAATTAATTTTGAAATAGTGTTTAGGCCTGGCTTTTGAGACTATCTCCTGGGTGTGAGTCGTCCCTAATAATTTTGTAATAAAACGAAACCAGTATTAACTAGCTCTTATGTGTTTGGTAACAATATCCACTCCCATCCCACTGTCACCTAGTCGGCAATGTGCTGCTCTACCAAACATAAAAATAAACCATAAGAGTATGTTAACGAACACTCCAGTGAATCGTTACTCAGTTTTGTAAGTCCGTTTCGTAACTGTATCTGTGAATAAAGTGAATACTCTTGTTTGTGTTTTGTTTGGCTGCAATCTGTCCCAATTGTTAATTTTATTGCTGATTTTACCGTCTTTATTAACAAAATTAGAGGGAAGAATGTTATTATTTTAGGAGATATTAATATTGATATTTTGCATATGATGCCATCTTACGACTATTATATATTCATAATGGTCTACATTCGTTGACCAACGAACCTACTAGAATTACAAATCAATCCACAACTTGCATTGATCATTGTTTTGCTCGTTTCCATAATTCTTGCCAGATAGTTGCATCAACGCTTAATTTACAAATAACCGATCATCGTTTAATTTATGTATTATTACGAATAAATTATATTAGTAATATAACTATTATCAAAACTAACAAAAATGCTAGTGTACTCGTGAATTCGACAACATAAATGTTTCTACTAAAATTTCCTCGCATGATTTCTCACCTCTAACTCTTGTTTTTCGTAAAAAACCATGCATTATTCTTTCAAAATTTATTTCAGAATTTAGTTGCTTATCCGACTCATGCTTCCAAATTATTCAACAGAGTGCAAAAGTTAAATTGAAACCATGGATTTCCGATCATTTAATAAATTTAATGTCGAGAAAACGATACATTCATAAAAAATGTTTAAAACATCGTAGCAATCTTAGACTTCAAAATGTTTTAGTAAACTATGTAAAACAGTTGATGCATAGGTTAAGTATGTTTACATTTTACATATAAAAAATTGTGTCACTGCTGCAAAAAAAACTGATTTTTTGTTAATCAAATTTTAAATAGTAAAAATTGCGAACATTTGGATAAAATTATGGATGAAATTTGTGTCTGAATTAAGAGCAAGTCATATATTTGTTAAATCCCCCAGCGGTGTACCGCTCAAATGGTTAAAGTTGGTAGTAATTACAGTTCATGTTTTAAGGTTGAGTTTGGGGTACCACAGGGCTGTTCTGTGTCCACATTTTTTTTAAATATATATTAAATCAATATTTAATTTAAACTTAAAAGGAAAAATTATTTCATTCGCCGACGATATGGGTTTAAGTTATTACGACTCTAGTTGCCTGGAAGTTTCTTCTCGAATTAATTCTGACATAAAAATGTTTTGTTCATGGTTTTAAGTGAAAAGACCAAGGCAATGATTTTTTGGTTAATTGGTGATCGAGGTTCGAATAATATTCCTGAAATAGTTTACCACGTTCCTAATTGAAACTTACTAAATTGCAGATGCTTGAGAATTGAGCAGGTTAATAGCTTTAAGTATTTAGAATTGCGTCTTGATAATATTTTAAACTAGAAAATCCACTACCAAAAAAACAAAAGAACAATTAAATGGTACTTTACGTGTTATATATTTAATACGCCCATTATGTCCTAATACTGTTTTACTGCAATTTTATTTTGCATGTGTAGACTCTAAACTAATCTATGGTTTACCTTGTTGGGGTGGTGTTAACTGGAATATTTTGAGGCCTTTGTGCGTATTGCAAAAATATATAATTCAAAACTGTAACATTCGACGCTCAAAAATGGCAACAAAACAATGACTAAGTGTCAACCCCACAAGTCCATCCCAGAAATTATGAAATAATTTTTGCAATAACAAACCTCCCAGAGCCACTTTAATTGTCAATGTTTTCTCAAGTTTTTATGACAACAAGAAAAACCATCATTGGCTAAGTGAAAAAGTTATTTTCAGGACTATCTTCGTATTTTTGCTTCTCAAAATTCAATGCTCCTAACCTCTGCAACGGAACTAGATTAGTTGTTAAAAAATATACGATATCATCGAGGCACCTATATTCATTGAACAATTTAAAATGAAGCACGTTCCAGCGGTATTACTACCAATGGTATGGACAGATGCTTCGATTCAATTTAAACATTTGCAACTCGTTTGGCTCGTTTCTTGCCATGATGATCAAGAAATTACCAAATTGTATATGTGGCATCCTCACGGACAAACTCTGGCTCTATATTTTAGAATATCCAAAATATATATATATATATATATATATATATATATATATATATATATAATATATATATATATATATATATATATATATATATATATATATATATATATATATATATATATATATATATATGCTGTTTTCTAGCCATTGCCTCTACTCAAGCAGTCATTCATTCAGAGTTACTAAAATATTGAAAAACAACATTATGACCCACTAACGATTATTTTCACGTGACTGTATCCACGTGACTGCAAGTACATGGAATGGTAAAAGACTGCAAATTTAGAAACGTTATAACTTACAACATAATATAACCATTTTAATACTAAACTTTCAATTTTATTTAATTTTAAACAAATATAAACTAAGTTGACCTTAAACCTATATTTTAACACCATTCCGATCTAAACATCATTCCAACCAAATCATGATATTGCAAAAATAGAAATTATTTGATTGCTAACACTGTTTAGCATTCGGTACAATCCTCTATATACATAAACCGCATTCACTTTTAAAATTAGAAACGCGTATCTAAATTAAAAATATTTTTCGAGGAACATACCATCGTTAAAATTTTGAGCAAAAACTGTATATACCTTCTAATGAGATTCCTTGTATTCTGTCAATAGAATTTTGCTTGAATGAAAAACGAAAGCTAATTAGATTTTAAACACAAAATCATTAATATCTGTCTCAATCACTCATTTTCAATAATTATCGTATCGTTTGAAAAGATTTTTGTAGAATAATATAATCCACATGTTTTGCTACCCCACTTGATGGGTTTTATTGTTGGTAAAAGTTGGTGGTACGTTAATAACTTTAAAATATTACACTATGTGATAACGGTCTTTTTAAAATTGTTCAACAAAATTAATACAGTTTACATTTTACTCATAACCTTCTTCAAACTCTCAAATAAGCATTTTCTTGTATCACAAATTCAAGCAGCATTCACTAAGAGAGTTTCCAGAACGTAGAAGAAACAAAATCGAAATATTGGAGTGCTTTGTAATTCTATAAAACTGTTCAACTCAAGGTCGAATACTTCAAAAGTGTTATTCTATTCGCAAAATTCTACAAAAGTAAAGCTAATCCAGTTTATGATAACTTGCACGTGCAACAAAAGTTTGCAACATTTTTTCTCAAAGAAACGAAAGACTTCTTTGCCTCCAAAAAATGATAGCTTATACTTGAGCAGTTTTTTATTGTTTTAAATATTAAACCATCATTTGTAGATATTGTGGTGGACTTAAATTCCAAAGGGTATTCTTCAAAGGGTATTGTAAATATACCTTTATACCCAATGGGAAAACTATTAGTCATATTATTATAAAATATCTTCAAAATATAATTTTAATAAATGAGTCCAAGGTTCCAAACTAGTCTCAATCTGTAAAACTCGGCGACATGGAAAATAAAAATGGCAAAGTTAATTTAAACAACTTTGATTTCTAATACAACAAGAAAAAAAAACACAAAATTTAAATATTAGATTTCCTCAAATATATCCACCCTATAGAATAGCCTCAATAATGGAAATTTATTTTCTTATTTCGGGTGGCTAATTCATTTTTATTCTACCACATTGATTGTCACCAAACGTAATAAAATCAGAAATGTTTATTTTCAATTACATTCCATTTTATTGTACAGTGCGATTATAACAATAAAAAAATTTGAAAAACTTTTTTGCCCTCCGATTTCAAAATATCAAAATATTATTTAATAAATTGGAAAAATTTATTTAAAATTATATTTTTGCTTATTAAATTTATAAAAAAAAAAAAAACTTTAATTTAAAAATAAAAAGTTTCGATGTACAGTATGGTCCATAGAACTTAACAAGCATTTTTTATATGATAGAACTGAAAAATGCAGACCTTTTTTGTAATAACTTCTTAACCTTAAGATTGATTTAAAAATTGTTTGCACTGGTTTCTTAATTGATTGATTACCGTTAGTTTAAGGGGTCACAACCTATATATAATACTTTTAAGTTGAAATGTACCTTTTACTATTATTCACTTATCTTTTCAAAATTCCTTGCACAGTTTTCAATTTTTTTATTTTTATTTTTACATGATTAGTAACAGTCGATAGAAAATTTTTCAAAATTGGCCATAAATATTACAAATGTTATGTTATCTGCTATTATCGGGGTCACGTAAATGTATGCTACTATAGTTGAAAATAACATTTTAGCAAAGTATCAGAATATAAATGGCACTGACGGTTCTGATATGTTTAGAGACCTGTTCAACGGTAAAAAATTTGCTCGTCTGTAAAGCGCTCTTTATTTTAGTAAACACCAATGATCAGCCGATTTAAGCTACTCATTTAATAAGATCTACATTACCATAATGTAGATGAATAGAAAGCCGAATCACTACAAGATTAGAAGAATAATGTGGGGAAACGCTCCAAAACGCCATGAATATGGAACCAGCAAGTACTTATACATTAAGGATTCAATGATAATGTTTGGGTCGATAAAAATAAATTCCAGCAAATACAACCCTTTTTGGCATGATCAAAAGCAGAAATCCAGTCTTGTCAGATAGTATAAGTCAAAAATGACTAAACAATTTTGGAAAATATCGTACAGGAATATTTAACCAGTCTACAGAAAAGGCCCAAGTGGACAGTACCTTAAGCAACCTACATATTGGACAGGTAGAAATAATCAAAGATAAGCAACTCACACCTACAAATTGGGAATTAGAAAGGAAAACATATAATCACCAAGGATCAAATGGTTTAACCAGAGTCGTATTGATAAGGGCTGCTAAAAATATCAATTTTAAGAGACCCTCCACAAATATATGTCTTTTTTTAAATGATCACAATAAAGATTTAAAAGAGAAACTAAATGAAGATGACCTAATGGGAGAAGACCGAGGGTTTGCAAGCAAAAAGTCAAGGTCACACGATGTTACTCATTTAAGTAAAATGAGTGTGTGAGTCCTCACTCCGAGCGATTGGAGCAGTGGTTAGAGCTGGGGTGCTTGAAGTGGGGGGTACCGAGTTCAAATCTCAATAGAAGCAGAATTCATAAAGGGAATTTTTCCCACGATTACAATCAGTGATATTACTGAACACAACTTTGACCCGCTATTGGTGATATTGCAAAATTTTAAAGTGAACCAAGGATATTTATTTTGAATCAATTGGAGAGCTTAAACTCTCAAATAACCACTGGAATGTGGAAGTATTTATATTATAATATAACCAACAAATATGCAAAATTTATAGGTTATAAAAGCCTCAAAATAACTAAATTTGATACGTATTTAAGCACTCTTTGAGTAACCATTACAAGACATGGAGCACATAAAAAAGGGAATCTCATAATGAACATCAAACACTTCATGGTATAATTGAAGAATCAAGCATCAAAAAAGACAAGAAGATATAGACAATCATAGGTTGATATTTAAGGATCAGTTAGAAAAAGCACTAAGAAGAGAATAATACTGGAAACAGCCGTACTTTTACCTTTACCATGTTGTTGATTGTTTAATTAATATTTTTACATATTGTAAGGCCACAGATGGAATTTATTTTGTCAGATTTGCGTTTTACATAGTTATATCTATCAAAGAAATTGGTTTTAACAAAAAGCTTAATAGTTCCTTAATCTCAAGTTAAATTTAAAAAATATAGGACGTGGATCGTTAATCGTTTAATTACCTAAAGTTTGAGGGGTCACAACCTATATTTTGTAGTTTTTGCAAAATATCTGTACCATTTTATTTTTTCTTTCTTTGGAGAGAGTCACTTGCATAAAAACATGGCCGAATAAATACATCTCATCGCTAGGTTCAGGTAGATATTTTTAGTTAAGTGTTTTATGGAATATACTGTGTTTTGTTGTTGTTTTGTTAAAACTTTTACCCTACATACACAAAACTTTCGTGCCAGGTATATATATACGAGTATATACAAAAAGTTGGTAATGAATTTATACTTGTATATATGGTATGTTACGTTATTATTTATTCAGCCGAAAGTCAGGCGAACTTTTTTTTGACAACTTTACTTATTAACTTTTTCATAATTTGTGCGTGTGGAAAATTTTGAATAACAGTTCAAACTTTTCGTGTGGCTTGCAATTTAAATTAAATCATTTAATTTTTGCTTCACGTACAGCAATTTTTTATATTTCTATAAATGACTATGTAGAGAGTATATAATCGTAAAATTTTCTATTTTCTTACTTTAAATAATTTTTCACGCACTTTCTTTATGACAACAACAAATCAACTTGTTTTTATTACACTTATAACTTTTTTTTGGTTAAGTCCATCAAAATATGTATCTTTAATTCGATTAATTACAATTTTTTTTACACAATATTCAATAATTAAATTTTCTTTCGAAAATAACAAAAATTTTCACCTTTTTCATATACAATCACAAAACAACAACAACACTCAAACCAAAAAAAAAAACACTTAGCTATATAATTTTTCACACACCAAACTTAAGATTTTTTTTTCTACTTAATTTCTAGTCCGGAAAATTATTTATATCTAAATAATGTATATTTTTTTTTTATTGTGTTTACGGAATTTTCTTTTTTATTTGGAAATTCGAAAAAATATGTTTTCCGTCTTTATACGTACCGAACGCACTTACTATTTACAAAATTTGGGAAATTTATTTGAATACTGGTGAAAAACGATAAAAAAAAAAACTTTTCCCACCGAACACGACACACACAAAGAAACAATAAAAAAATCTTTTATGGAAAAATAATTTTCATTTTATTTTCCATAAACAATTTTCACTGTACTACACTGTGTATGTATTTTGTGAACAAGTTCTTTATACTCCGACGATGTAAACGAAACTGAATGGTTAAAAGCACATAGAGGAAAAATTTTCCAACACAAAAAGTGATTGTGTATTAGTCGATAAGCTCTCACAAATACATCGTAATGGAAAATGGTAGGGGATGTTGTTCTCTTATGTTTTTTTATAAGTAAAATTTTTGGGTGGTGAATTTATACGTTCCCTCGTTGTATTGGTATGACATCCAAATACGGATTGTTGTTATTACGAGTATTGAACACACTGTTATATTATTCGAGAGACATAACATTTTGTTAAAAAAACAAAAATTTTTATTACGAGTATTACTATTACCATCCATCTACTCAATGTGAATATTAATCGTTTAATTATTGCCCAATTTAGTGGTGGTATCCCACTAAATTTAAAAAAAAAAATCGCAAATCTATTGCACCTTTTCGCGATTAATTACAAAATAAAATTTTGCGATCGTATATTAGACAATAGGTAATTTTGACGATGATATGCAATTTAATGATGGTTTTGAAAAGAATTGTGGATTTGCTGATGTGTTCACATTATGTAGATGGAGAGAATTGCGAATTTCGCAACCATATGATCGGAAGTGAAAGTATGTTAAAAGTAGACAAAATGTTTTATTAGTTTGTTATTATACAGGGTTAGCCTTTCATGAGCAAAAATTAATATTCGTCAAAGCAAAATAATTTTCTAAACCATAACTGACCGAGGCCAGTCAACGACCGATAACCGGGCCGTATTATACCAGCAAAAATTTGGAAATATTTAAAGATTATTTTTTCATAGCTAGATATGATCTTCAAAAGGATGTTTAAAGCTGGTTTATATTCCCAGGGAACGAATGGAGAATTCTTTATTCTAAAATTAGGAAAAAGGCTCGCAATGCTTTCCAAAGAACCTTAGATCTCTAATACTGTGTTCCTTTCTTTGAAGACCTTGTAAATACTGAAAGTTGTAAATATTCGAAAAAAAAATAAACCCAGTGTTTGGACAGTGCATCAACCTGCGTACTGTAAAAATAAATTTGTACACACTGCTCTGGTATATACCTACGCCCTGGTATATACCTACGAAAGATCATCTCACTCGCAAGATCACTAATTGGTATAGTCTTTACTGATGGAGTAACCTGGAGAGATAAAACCTAGACGGAACTGGTACTTTAAACCTAATCCACTAAATGATGCTGGTAGTTAGGAGTACCTCTGTGAAACATGGTGACCAATGAATCACTTCTGGAACTAAAGGAGAAGGAATAGAAGTGGTGACGTACGCTGATGATCCCAGTCGCGATCCCAGTCTCTGGAAATCATTTATAACCAAAAGTTGTATTACAAAGTGAGCCAGAAGGTGTGGACTGGCAAACAACCCATCTTAGTTAAATATGGTACTCTTTACTAAAAAATGCAAAATTCTGGTAGTGGCCTAAATCCTCCGGGGCGACATTTTAAACAGTAAGTTTAACTGGAGGCCTAGCATCATAGCATCATAGAAAGAGTAAATAAAGCAACTACAGCATACGTACGGAAAAGGAAGATCTGTGGACACGGCTCTGCATTCCCGGGTGTGAACAATTGAGAAATCAATCCACTCGAAAGAGTACTGTATGGTAGCCTTCCTCTATATAGAGGGCGCCTTTAGCAATGTCAGGTCGAAAGCAGTACAAGAAGGACTGTCTTTCTTAGATGTAGACTACCCCTTAAGAAGGTTGATAAATCAGATGCTAGAATGCAGGATTGTTAACGTGGAGATAGAGGGATCTACCATTAGGAGGCGAGCAGTTAAAGGAACTCCGCAAGGTGATGTCCTATCACCTCTTCTCTGGAACATAATAATCAATGGACTACTTTTGGAACTGGAGAGGAAGGGAATAGGAATGATAGCGTATGCAGATGACGTAGCAATCATGATCTCGGGTAGGTACCTAAGCACGATTAGGGAAATCATGCAACACGCGCTCTTAATCATTACAAAGTGGACTAGCAAATGTAGGCTGGTTATAAATCCATCCAAAACAGAGCTTGTACTCTTCACCAAGAAATATAAAATTCCGATTGTCGCCCCTCCTACTTTAAAAGGCACGGCACTGGTCTTTACTGATAAGGTCTACCATGGCTCTGTACTCATGTAGGAACGCCACCAGTAGGATGGGGTTTAGATCCAGTTCTGGTACACAAGTTCTTCACCGCTGTAGTCAGACTGATTCTGATGTATGGCGTGAGTGTGTGGTGGCCAGCACTAGACAAGAAAACTTATAAAAATATGATAGAGAAGGTACAAAGAACGGCCTGTTTGCTTATAAGCGGGGTACTGAGGACAACCCTTACACGTGCTATAGAGGCTATGCTCTACCTTGTTCCTGTTGACATCTTTGGTAAGCAGAGAGCTGGAACTACGGCTGCACGATTCTGCCGTGTTTGAGTAGAAATGTCTACAGACGGGCCACTCGACGATTGGCAGTTCGCTAAAGGAGGACTTGGCGAATAGTGACTACACAATACCGATTGTATGCTTTAAAAAAGGCTTCCGGACCCTTATCCGCCCAAGGGAATCCTGGCAGAACAGGTCAACAGCGGAAACTGAGAGTATACAATTCTAAACTGACGGCTCCAAACTAGACGGCAAAGTCGGAGCTGGAGTCTATTGTGACAAATTAAATGTGAATATATCCGTTTATACTCGGACGTTCTGGGAAAGTGTAGGGCTAACAAACTGGCAATGGAAGGTACAACTCTCCATTTGAAACCGGAAAAGGCAAATCTGGGGAGGCCTTTAATAGCACTTTTTATGGCGCTTAAAAAAGAGGCGATAGCCTCGGCACGGAAGAGGTGGAATAACACCATAACATTCAATGTAGCGCGGCAAGTCTGGCCGAAACTGGACTTGAAGCGCTCCAAAACACTACTATTCCTACTTAGACCTGACTTAGTATAGTCGTGGGGGTGCTCACAGGATACTGCCTCATTGAAGAGCATGCGAGCAGGCTTGTGTCAATGGCAAATAACTTCTGTAGAAGCTGTATGGATGAGGAAGACGAAGAGACTGTGAGCCACTTCCTCTGTTCATGCTCAAATACCCATTTTGTAGAAAGCGCAAAACAAAACATCCCACAAATGAATGAGTTATGATATAAACAAATAAAAATGCATTAACTTTTGAAGAGCTGTCACGTAATCACGAACCGATTCATGGAGTTCTTGAGTCCGTTTATAAAATTTAAATCTCTCCGAAATCTCTATTTATTCGGGTGCGTAATGATTTTGAAGCACCGTAATTACCTCTTGGTAACTTTTCTCCGTTATTTTTAAGGGCCTAATAACACTTATAAGAGCGCATGGCGTGTGTCTCTTATTACAATTAACCAGGGTAGTTTTTTTATCAATTTTCATCTCTTTAAGTGAAAAAAACTTTTCCGGTCTCTCAATACAAGTCATCAAATGTTAGTCTGGATTGAATAGTTTTAAAATGGTTATTGCTGAGGCAGACATTTTATTAAGATACGTCACTCTTCTTACAAATTTATATATATATATATATATATATATATATATATATATATATATATATATATATATATATATATATATAACTATATATATATATATATATATATATATATATATATATATATATATATATATATATATATATATATATATATATATTTATTATTTTTATCTTCGTCGCCAAATGAACTTTTTGTTGGAATAAATTTGGCGATTATTGCCATTAGCATAGCTTGAATTCAATCGGCCTTACCTTAAAAAACGGATTAAAATTTCGAGAAAGCTCCGAAAACAGCAGTGGCAATAGAATTAAAGGAGTCGGAGTTAAGAATTATTTAACCACAAAGTACATTGGTGTCTACAATTAAGTCGTGCCAAAGCAGGAGATCATCGAAGCAACAACAATCAAGTAATGAAGGAAACAAAAAATGTTTTCGTTGTGGAAGGTACCATAATCCTCAATATTGTTCGGCTCGTTATTGGAAGTGTTACGGGTGTGATATTAAGGGTCAAACGGTCTAAATGTGTAGAAACCAAAATTGCGAAAAAGTTAGTAATATTAAGACACAAGAAGATGATAAAAGGACAGCGACAATGATGATATGGGTAATGATTATAGAGTAATGTTGGTAAGGTCAATAAGATAGTCAAACGAAACAAATGATCTTGTAAAATTGGCAAGAAGGAGAAGGTTACAAATGACACCGAGGTTGAATTAATAAATCAAAGGCAGGAAGTAGAATTCTGCAAATTTCCTAAATCAAACAATGGATTTATTAAAGAGGAATTCCAGTGAGTGGAAAATGTCAACACAGTCAGTAACTGAAGCCATCAGCATTGGATTATATATTAGTAACAATTAGTATTAATAATAAAT
Source organism: Tipula confusa (assembly GCA_963556175.1). Lineage (NCBI taxonomy): Eukaryota > Metazoa > Arthropoda > Insecta > Diptera > Tipulidae > Tipula > Tipula confusa. The sequence continues at coordinate 211,257,109 of OY744475.1, read as the reverse complement.
TAATTAAATTAGAAATTGACACAGCTTTCACCATTTTAACATATAAATTTTTTAAATTTCATTTTTCAGGTGTATCGTTTAGTCTTTTAAAGGTAAGGTTGAAGTTAGTGAACGGTAAATTACTGGAAGTTAGTGAACGGTCATTACTGGATGTGTATACAATTTAAGTACCACAATCGTCAACACGGATCACTAATATACACCTTTGCTTGGAAGAGATTGGATGGAACTGCTAGTGAGTTGATTTTAAAACTAGATAATTCGAAATTACTTATTCAAAATTTTCAAAACGCGAATGTTTTGGTAAATCCAATTGAGTCGTTTCTTATCAGTCAGTCAAAATCTGAATTAATTAAATTTTCTCGAAATAAGTTTAGAAATGTATTACATTCGGAAGATAATAGTTCCATAAAAGAGTTGGTCGCAGAGATTAAAATAATAAAAAAATGCAATGGTCACTGTTAACAAGGTATTGGATACAAATCAAGATCCCTTGCCAAAAATGGAAAACTCACCGAGTGTGAAATATTTTGTGTATTAGATCTCACTGGCGCATACCTCTGGCCCATATAATGTATAATAAAGAGAGGCCAGTGTGTTTTGCCTCCTCAACAATATCACCAACAGAAAAAATGTATGCACAAATTCAACTTGAAGCATTAGCAACTGTCTTTGCTATTAAACATTTCCACAAGTATTTATATGGAAATGAATTTATTCTGGTCACAGATCATCAGCCGTTGAAAATGTTGTTTAATCCTGGAAGAAGTCTCTTCATTCTTGCAGGTCACCGAATTCAAAGTAGGGCAATTTTTCTTTAGGATTATACATGTAATAGGATTATAAATGTTAGATAGGATTTGGTAAAGGACATTCAATTGAAACCATATTTCTTGTTACGAAATAAAATCGTGATAGAAGGTGGTTTTTTAATGCCTGGCTGTAGGATAGTCGTGCCGCAAGATTTGCAACATAAACTACCGTCTCTTCTACATGAGAGTCGCTCTGGAATTGTAAGAACAAAAATTAGGCTGAATGGTCGCTTGGAGCAGTTTTTCTGGCGGTAAATATGGCATTGGGTTGGCATTCTTTTCTTAACAATAAAACGAGTGCGCAATTCAACATCCTTTGGTATTGACAATTATGACAGATGTGACAGATGTAAGAGTAGAAGACAAGTGTAGCCAAGCCTGAGCGCTTCAAGATTCTATAACCTCTCTACGAAGAAGAGAGAACACTGTCTTTCGGTAGACATGAGAGAAGGCTGAGTCTAGATAAATGCTGCATACAAGTGGTTTTTTAATTCATTCGGAATATTCCGGATAATCTTTTATGACGTAATTTTTAAAACCATTCTATGCATTCTTTTTTTCTATTCTGTATTTTTTAATTAGAAAAGAATTCGGAACGCATACTAATAATTGTGATAAGGTTATAACAGATAACAAATAAAGAGACGTCTTAACCTTTATATAAAAAACATCCAACATTTATTTCCGGGTTCTAATCTTTCAATCGTTGTTGCGGGCCAAAACCATATATATTACAAGCCATATTGTTTGCATACTCACGCTATACATGAAATACTGTCTAGAGTAAGTATGTATACGTATCATTGTATTTTATATAATTGTTTATATCATCCGCAACGACGATTGGAACCCGTCAATTTTGGATGTCTCTTTATATTATTTGGTTTCTGGTTATAATTATTTGTTAAATTATACAAAAATTTATTATTATATTGTAAACTAATGAGGTGAAACATTTATGATGCACTTCCAACTGTAACTGGTAACGGTATAGATTGAATTATTATCAGACAATGTAAGCACTGGAACGAAAATTATAAGAGTTGCTGAAAAAATCACCCTCTTTGGAGATCGGTTCAAAGGATTCTTGATTGGGTCAACTTTTATGACACTCCATTTTCAAAATGTACGAAAACACAAGAAAGCTTTAAGTTAAGCTATAAAAAAGGTCAATCAGTAATCTTTTTATTTGTATATATTTTTTTTTTTTTTATGTTTTTAGGGTTTTCAAATCCTAGTCTTGGTGGGCTGATACTCCTTGCTGTGTAATCCATTTAGAAAGCCTCGTCACAGTAAATAAATGCATCAGTGAATGGACAACTTAAATGACTATCGATGTCCGGATTATTCGCGAATAGATTATTTGGTTCCAAATCGATAAACTTAATATACTTAATATAATTGTGTTTGTGTAGCGAAGTCACAACAGTACTTCTCTGCGAGTGATTGTCTTTCTTATTCTGATTGAAAGTAATACCGTAAGAATATGAAGTGCTTTTGTGAAGCTTAACTACTCTTGGTGAAAGCTATCGCGATTTCGTAGATACCCAGTGTTAGGGGAGAATTCTAGATTGGGTTGTTGCGGTATGTGACGCACCCATGTCGAGTTAAGAGAGAAGAAAAATAAATCAGAAGAATTTTTGCGTTTTCAAATCACGTCGAGGTCACCATTATAACGGCGGCGGATGTTGTGTCGTTATTTTTTAATTATTCAGATGTAGGTGGTGTGCAAAGCAAAACTCATTTCGATCTGATGAGGAATCGTAATAATTTTCTTAAAAATTATTTGTCATCTCATCAGGCCATGGCGACCGAGTGCTATGTGTAATTGCTATTTTACGCTCTATATATATTTATGTACAGTGTACATGTTGCGTTAGCGAATTATATGGATTTGCACGAAATATCTGAATAATTGTTTTTTTTGTGTGTTTATGTAAGTCGCTGCAGTCCATTCAACAAAATATCCCATTGCACCTCTCATTCGGCCACAGTCTTTGCACGGATCATGCTAAGATTTTTTTTGTTGTTCCCATCCCTACGGCGGGAAAACAAAGTTCGTTTTAGGTGGTTAACTCAACGAACGACTTTACACAAAATTAGTTTCGACGATGTATTAAGCAAATACCACAACCATCACTATACGACCGGCAGTCGGATATTATCAATAGATTCTTTTAATTTGAATGATCCACTAGAATTTTCCAATAATGCATTTTTTTAGAAAGTTTCCGATTACTCTACCCACTTTGAAGCTTATTACACCTATATATTTTGTTTCGCAAGATATACAGATTGACAGAGTCCCAAACGTTTTTACTAGGTCCAACAATTCGACAAAAAATTAAAATCTTATAAAATTTAGGGAAGCCTACAGTAAATCTAATAACCATGGATAAATTGAATCATAACTTCAAAATTTATGGTCTTAAATGAAATGTTTTAGACTCTTAATCAAATAATTGATTATAAACCCGAAAAGGAAAACTTATTAGTTTTTTTGCTGCCGCGTTATTTGTCCTAATCCTCCCGTTCCAATCCCTACCAGTATGTAGTATACTGTTACACCTTCAATGTCTAAAATGTAGTTTCGATCTTAAGGTATTTCTAAAGTTCTTAAAACTCTTAACCCAAATAAAGCAATTAGGCTTGATAGAGTTCCATCGATTATCATATAAAAACTATTATTCACCTCTAACCTTTTAGCAAGTTGTTTCATATGTCAATAAAGTCTGAAATTTTCTTTATAGGTTTGGAAATCTGCCATTATATGGCATTTCATCTGACTTGCATGAGATCAACGCTAATGTATCGCATGCCTCGTCGCTTACTTAATTGGATCATAATTGGCATCATGTGATATCCACTTTTTTGCTGGTGATACAACAGTGACTGCTTATATCGAGATACACAGCCAGAAGATTAATTAACAGAAGATTAAATTTCATATAATATTAAAATCCATTACTGATAAAGATTATAGAATCAAATTTTGATTTAAAGGATTCAAGCAGTACGCTTAAAAATATGTTTAAGTATCCTTTAAAACCTGGATTAAAAATCAGCATTGAATAAAGTAAGGATCTGAGAAATAAAATACAGCATCAAGATGTACAAAACAACTTCTATCAGATTGTAAAATTTAACTGACATTTTCGGGTAAAATTTCAAAATTAATACCCTTCAAAAATACTTTGCAAACTAAAGATGAAACGCACATAAAAGCATTTGCTGTTGGTTTGACAATCTAAGCAATTGGCAACAATGTAGAAGCAGCAACTAGCAAAATTGCAAAGAGCTTTTAACAAAAATAATAGCAATGATAGCAATTTTGTCATCAAAATTAAAATATCAGGCTCTAAAGGGTAAACCCATAAAAATATCAACAAAAAGTCAATACACAAAATAGTGGGGACTATACAGGTTCAGATTCACAGATCAATAGTAAAAAATATAACTGGTCCCTATGCAACTTGAATCAATGCATTACGTTTTTGTATGATTTGTGTAATATTCAACAGCAGAGGTCAAGTACGACAGAAAAGTACCAGACCTAAGATGAAATAGGTTTAAGTTAACATGTTGACACATTACAGTGACAGAAATATGGTAAGTATTATTCGGTATGAAAAATTTGTAATATTCCAGTAGCTTCAAAAATAATTAGCTTAATTTTTCAGGAAACTGGATTAAAGTTGTAACTTCGTTGCGCCTCACATCACATAATACAAAATTTGGGTGATTCTTGGATATCAAAAATGTAGAACTTCACCGCGAATTATTTGAATTTCAATTAATTTAACATTACATTTAGTGAATAGCTTAAAAATGTAAGCTTAAAATTTATATATCTTGGAGACCTATTGTGAACCGCTTTCAAACCAACATCAAGCTCATGAGGGTGTGTAACTCTAAATTAGAAGGATCCTAATGCATAATTAAAAGAGACCTACTTAAAACAGTAAGTTATTTAATTTTTTTCTGTATCTGGAGATGAGACAAGAATAAAATTTAGGAGCCAGTAATAATACTAGGCAAAATGTAAAAGCTTCTGTGTAACCAAAAAATTATTAAGTTAATACTATTAACTTTGTCAATGCAGCTTTTATCTAATAACAAGCTCCAAATTTTGGCTAAAGGCTAAATTTATTTTAAATTCATGATATTACACCAACCAAACATTATTTTGTTATTTGTTTGTGGATTTTCTTTATTTTCTTGCACTCCCATATAGTAATGCCCCGAAACCTTAATAAAAAATAAACAAAAATCAAGTATCACACACACACACCAAATAATTTTTGATAAGCCGAAATTATGATAAAAACAAAATGATGAAAATTTCACCGACATCAACATTTTGGCACGCAACATTAAAGAACAAAGCACTGAAAAATCCGTATTTTATCCCTTTCCTTGCGGGAACTGTTTTCTTGCTAATGTATATGTGTGCCTGAACACTATGTAGATGTCTGAGTAGGTGCTTAAACAAGATAATGTGTAAAATCCACTAACGAGCACAACAGACATATCGGTTACTAATAGGTTAACAAGGAATATACGGTACCATAAAATCAAATCACTAACTGTTTAAAATATAAAGAAAAAAAAAACTGGGAAACTGGAAATTTTATTTTCATATACACTATGTGTACACACACAACTATATATCGACTCGATTAAGCTCTCTCCCGAATTTTGTTGTTTGTAATGTAAATAAAACGTTATTGTCGCTTTTGTTGTGTTACATTTTTCTATTATAGGTTTGAGAATGTTAAAAAAATTCAAAACATTTCGTTTTCCACAGCATATTTTCACTGTGTAATGAATGTACAGTGGTGGGGAAAAAAGTATACCGACTAAAATGAGAAAATATAACAGAATGCGTATGTATGGATATACCCCGTTGTTTCAACTCTACGCCATACCCTAAATAGAGAATACAATCTGGTTTCATTGTATTGGTTTTTCTCTTCGAGCTATAAACTGGTAAAAATACCCGTGACATTCGAATGTGTAAAACAACAACAAAAAGAAAACAAATGTGAATCTTATAAATGTATGTGCATGTTTAGGTGCTGTCTTAGATCATAGTATTAGTAGTAGTAGATACGAGCTTTTGGTTAGAGTAAAAGAAATTTTTACGACTACATTCTCGAAAAATATCATCTATGTATTTAGATGGGAAAATCAAAAAGGTTCCATAGTTAGTTAATATTAAATTCTAGTGAAACAAACACCATTGTTCGATGGCAGTATGGTGCAAGCTTTTGCCTCATAAACCATTAAGGAGCATTGAAACCGGTTTTAAAAGCTTTTAAATTTCAAAAAATGCAAATGTAAAAATTTGTTTAAAAAATCATTTTTATCTCTTCAGCCTGTGTATTGACGATGGGTCCGGATGTACATTAACCAAAAGCTCTGGTCCTCAGGATAAATAAAGCTATTAAATATACATACATTTCAATAAAAAAAAATTGCACAAAATCAGCAAAAGGGTTAGCCTTTGCAAATTTACGAATTTGATTTTATATTCAATACAACACGTAATAGTGACCCGATTGTGATAAATGATACCTTAATCAAAAGCTCTGGTCTTCAGCATAAAAAATGCTATTAAATATACATACATTTCAACAAATTTTATTTTGGCCAAAAAATCATCAAAGGGATTAGCCTTTGCAAATTTACGAATTTGATTTTATATTCAATACAACACGTAACAGTGACCCGATTGTGATGAATGATACCTTAATCAAAAGCTCTAGTCTTCAGCATGAAAACAGCTATTAAATATACATACATTTCAGTAAATTTTTGTTAAGTTTTAGTGACTCACTAAATATGTTGTTTGAGTGCCTAAGATTATGTGGGAGTGAGGTGGTTCTTTAGTGAATAACTTCACACCTGCAGATCAAGGGTAATGAAAGAGACGATATGCTTGTAAAAAGGGGTTGTTTGAATAAGAATGTAAAAGAATATGAATATAGGGATGCAAGAGATGTACTTCGTTTGTTTCAAGTGAATCTGTGGAGTAAATGGGAGAATGAATTTATGCAAAAATCTCAAGTGAAAGGAAAGAAGTACTTCCTTCGAAAACAGCCTTTTTTAAGGAAATCAAGGGAGACACTAAAATGGTACGAATTATAGAACGAGTGAGGTTGAAAGGACATCGAACATCTACTCTTAACATGCTCTGAATATAGGCACAATAGAGTAGATTTCGATACACTCAGGAATGGAAGATCTCTAATAGAGTTACTGCAAATGGATAATTGTGTATATAAGGATATTTATGAATGAAATATAGGTGAATGTAAATTAAATTAAAAAATAAAAATAATAATTATTATAATTAAAAATTTAATTAAAAATTAAAAAATTTTAAATGTAATTTAAAAAAAAAATGTTAAATTAATGAATCAGGCCAGATGGCTCCTTCCAGACCCAAGGAAACTTAAAATAAACTTATATAAAAAAAATTAGTGACTCAAAGAGTCGGAAAGTAACCCAATCCTCCTTCTCCCGATTAAAAAATAAAGAAAACAAAAGTATTACAAACCGTCGCATTGTGTTTTTAATTTTGTTGACTGCGAGGTTTAGTTGATGTGAATAACAAGGTAAGTACTTGCTCATTTTTACTAATATTTTTCATTTAATAATGGGTGTGGTCAAAGTATTAAAAACCCATTTTAAAATGATATTATCATTAAGAAAAATTCAAAAAAAAAAAAAAATACTTTGCCCAATAAAAGCATCAAACCATTGAACTTACCTTCATAATATTATATATTTCGTCTATGTACAAATTCAAATGTCTGCCCATTTTTCAATAGATAAGTGAAATTTTGGAGCATACTCAATGTCTGGTTGAGTATGCTCCAAAATTTCACTTCGAAAACAATTTGTTGCAAAATATGATGGAAAAATCAACTTTTGGCACGTATTGACACGTATCTAGAAGTTTTTTGGTTCGAATCGCGTTCAAATCCAGTTAATTATAAAAAAAAAAGTATTTTTTTTAGGTAATTTAATTTTAAATGACGTATTTGATGGACAACACAGAAAAAAAATTTAAAAAAATATCGCATGGTGGCAGCATCGAAATATAATAAGCAAAATATAATAAAGACAACATTAATAATAAAATAGTCTTAGCACACAGAAAACGTTGGTGGCTGAGAGGTAAAGTTGGTGTACGATTAACACATTAGCCGGAATTTCTTTGGTTCGAATCACGAACAAAGTCGTCTTTTAAACTTTTGAAAGAATCGAAAATACGGTTTTTTTAGGACTGTCAGTTAAAATGGCGTATCGTACGTTCCAAATCAACAAAAAAAAACATTACCCATGGCTAGAATCGAACCGCCGACCTTAAGCTTAAAATTATCTCATTATTTACGCACAAATATTTCCATCAAACAATGGGCGTAGCTAAAGTATAAAAATTCCAATTTAAAATGACGTAGCCAATTGAAAAAAACAAAAAAAAAATCATTGGCCCGATCTAGCGTCGAACCATTGAACTAACGAGGAAATAAATAACATTTAGGGGCATATATAAATCTCTAGCGAATTATATTGTTAAAATATAAAATTATTTTAATATTTATGCTTCTCACAATCCTGCTCACCTGATAAAAATTTCACAAAAAGTTGAAAAATTGTCAAAAAAAGTATGTTAAGCAACATCGATGAAACATGAGAAATGACGCAGTAATGTTTTTTGCATCTCATGCTGCCATATGACAAAATATTGAAAAATGATCGAGAACATTTCAACATTTTTTTGAATTTTTTTACCAGGCGAGCAGGATTGTGAGAAGCATAAATATTAAAATAATTTTATATTTTAACGATATAATTCGCTAGAGTTTTATATATGCCCCTAAATGTTATTTATTTCCTCGTTAGTTCAATGGTTCGACGCTAGATCGGGCCAATGTTTTTTTTGTTTTTTTCAATTGGCTACGTCATTTTAAATTGGAATATTAAGCTTGAATTCGGTGGTTCGATGCTGGCCATGGGTAATTTTTTTTTCCTTTTTTTGTGGTTTTGGAATGTCCAGTACGTTATTTTAATTGAAATTCTAAAAAATATTTGAACTTTTGTTCATTTTGTTTATTTTAAAATGTACTCCGCCCGCGATTCGAACCAAACAATTTATGGCTGATGTATTACGCACACACCAACTTTACTTCTCTGCCACCAACGTTACGTAAAATGATAGACTAATTTCAAATTTATGCTGCCTTTTTTTCCAAAAATTAATTTTTCGACGTAGTTCGTATCCATGAGGTATATCATAAATTTTTTGAACAGCTAATTTGCTTCATGTTTTAACCAAAAATATTTGGTACATCATGAATTTATAAATGTCATATTTTAGTGTTGTTACTTCTAGTTCCCTGGCGTCCTCATACATATGTATTTTGTTGGTTTAGATAAGTAACGAAAATGGTTTTCCCCAGAAACGTATATCTTGATTTTTCATCTTTCTTAACCATGACGCATTGATGCTCTTGTAAGATTTGTCCATAAGACCAAATGCGTATTATAAAACTAAAAACAAAAATGCTGATAATCTTTGTACAATTTACGTCCCAAAAGTAACCTAAAAGCTTTTATGTTATCTTGCAATTTTTTTAACTTCACCCGCTAATAATAAAAAAAAACTACAAGAACTTGTTATCGTTTGAATGGATATAAGAAAATCAACAAATTTATTTTTCATTTTTTTTGGTTTGGTTTGTTGCCAATTAGGTTAGTAGATTATTTTCAACAATTATATGATATGTACATAAATAGTTTTACATGCTTTGCGGAATGTAATCAAGATTTTTATTCATTCAATTCGCCTTATCACAAATATACAAATGTAAACTTCTTAAATCCTAAAATCAACCGAAATAGTATGAATCAAGTAAGATGTATAGCCGCAAATTATTTATAAAACTAAGGTCGCTGTAATTTACAGTCGTATACCCGGGCATAGCTTTCGGTATACAAAAGTGTACATAGCGCTGCATTATTATCGTAATTCATTTCGGCTACTTTATAATCTGGATTCACTGATATTTTCATTGTATACAGTCCCGTATCTAATTCGCTGATGTCGACCCATTGACAATCGATATTGTAGCGATAAATGTCAGAGCAATTAACCGATATACCTTGGTCACCAAAATTCGCACATGCATATTTTGGTTTTAGACCTTGCATACATTGATTATCTTCCAAACAAAATGAAGCTTTATGTCCTTCGGCCACTTTTGTTCCGTTGCTGTCGAAAATGTCAAATGTAGCAAATACCTCCATGCTATGGTAGTGCCTAAAAATACATAAATAAGTAATGTGGCCAAATAAAATATTTACTTTATACTAACATGTGACACATATGCCATTCCCATAAATGTTTAGGAATATTCGGCCGAAAATCTGCATTCCCATAATTATGTGATGTTGCCGTAAATTTTAATAACCTTCTCGTTTCCAAATGCCATGACGGATTTTCTTTTTGTATTTCGTAGGCACGCGATGCCAAACAATTTTCCTCCATTGCACATTGCAAAAAGAACATTTGCTTGTCCTCTAAATGAGCAGTAGTTTCTAATTCTCGAAAATCAAATACTAAATCGGGCAATGTTCGAGTACACATAACGGATGCAACATAATTTTTACGTCCCGGACAATATGTATGGCCTAGTAAATGATGATTACATTGTGCTATTGATGATTCATTGCCATAACATTCGGTACCACTTAAAATGGTGCTTGTCGAATTGTTGGAATTAAAAAAATCGGTGTGAATGGCATTTAACGCATAGCCTAGTCCAAGTTGTTTACAAACAACGTTAGCTTCAAGCAAAGACCATCCATCACTACAAATTGTACCCCATCGACCGTTCCCGAGACGTATCTGCATGAAACAAATAAATTATAAAAAAAAGTTTTGAAATATTTCAATTACTTATCGACGTGTCTATCATCCAGCACATCATCATCGGCATGTTTGACATATTAATGATTTTAATTTTTGTAACAGCAAACCAATAAATAATAATATTGTTAGAAACATGTTAAAACCCGCCAGCTATAAAGCCACATACATATACCATACAAAATTAATAATAATTATAAAACATAAATCAAACATAGAAATATATACCTCAACTCGCCCTTCATCTGCCGATCGACCGCCCATCAATCTAACATGCATTTTAATTTTGGATGTTAGACGAACTTTTTGTTGTTGTAAAATTTTATTTATATTCGTCTCGTCCAATTCATCATGCAATACGCTATTGGTTGTCACATCGATTGGTTTACATATAACTCCAGCTGCTTCCGTCGATTCACAATCATTTTGGCCCCAACCATCGAAACGACATTGTGAAAGTTGTTTTTCATTGCCATTACAGAAAATGTTGTCCATCCAGTATTTGCCTATGGGTAAAAACAATGACTTTAATTAGATTATGCTGTTTCATAGTATTTCAGAAGGTAACATCGAAGATGTGTTCGATACTCGATTTTTGGCAATAACAAAGCAAAAAATGTCTAATCAGGCTAATAAGTCTCTGGGGGTATTAGATTCATTTTAGGCGTCAATCAAAGTTGGAGAAACGTCGAATTTCCAAAATTTGAAAATAAACTGGTGAAGATTCCAACTGAAAAATCCGTGGTAGTCAGCCTTATCGAAGAAGATCAACTCCATTTCTGAAATCATCGAAACATTTAATAAGCCATCGAGATGGGTTTCTCCAATGTTCCAATTTTTAAAGAAAATGGAGATTTGCATATTTTCGTGGATATGAGGAAAAAGAATTTGCCATCATAATTCATAAATTTAAGCCACAAATCGAAAATTTCCAAAAATTGTGAAAATGCATGTTTGGTAGCCCATCATAATTAAGAAGTTTATTCCACAGATTGAAAATTACCAAAACCGGAAAAATACTTGATGGGCTAACCATCATAATTAAGAAATGTATGCCATATATTGAAAATTTTCAAAATCATGAAAATGCATGATGTTTAGCTTACCATAATTCAGAAATTTATGTCACAAATCTAAAATTTCCAAAACCGGAAAAATTTATGATGGTTAGCTCATCATAATTCAGAAATTACTTCCGCAGACCGAAAATTTCCAAAATTGTGAAAATTCATGATGGCTAATGCCCATCAAAATTCAGAAATTTATTCCACATACCGAAAATTTCCAAAACTAGAAAAGTGCATGATTCTGGGCCCATCATAATTCAGAAATTACTTCCACAGACCGAAAATTTCCAAAATTGTGAAAATTCATGATGGCTAATGCCCATCAAAATTCAGAAATTTATTCCACATACCGAAAATTTCCAAAACTGGAAAAGTGCATGATGTTGGGCCCAGCATAATTCAGAAATTACTTCCACAGACCGAAAATTTCCAAAATTGTAAAAATTCATGATGGCTAACGCCCATCAAAATTCAGAAATTTATTCCACATACCGAAAATTTCCAAAAATTGTGAAAATTCATGATGGCTAACGCCCATCAAAATTCAGAAATTTATTCCACATACTGAAAATTTTCAAAACTGGAAAAGTGCATGATTCTGGGCCCATCATAATTCAGAAATTACTTCCACAGACCGAAAATTTCCAAAATTGTGAAAATTCGTTATGGTTAGCTCATCAAAATTTAGAAATTTAAGCAAATCGAAAATTTCCATAACCATAACAATGCCTGATGGTTAGTCCACCAAAATTCAGAAATTTATTCCACATACTGAAAATTTTCAAAACTGGAAAAGTGCATGATTCTGGGCCCATCATAATTCAGAAATTACTTCCACAGACCGAAAATTTCCAAAATTGTGAAAATTCGTTATGGTTAGCTCATCAAAATTTAGAAATTTAAGCAAATCGAAAATTTCCATAACCATAACAATGCCTGATGGTTAGTCCACCAAAATTCAGAAATTTATTCCACAGACCGAAAATTTCCAAAACAGGAAAAATGCATGATGCTTGGCCCATCATAATTCAGAAATTACTTCCACAGACCGAACATTTCCAAAATTGTGAAAATTCATGATGGCTAACGCCCATCAAAATTCAGAAATTTATTCCACATACCGAAAATTTCCAAAACTGGAAAAGAGCATGATTCTGGGCCCATCATAATTCAGAAATTACTTTCACAGACCGAAAATTTCCAAAATTGTGAAAATTCATGATGGCTAATGCCCATCAAAATTCAGAAATTTATTCCACATACCGGAAATTTCCAAAACTGGAAAAGTGCATGATGTTGGGCCCAGCATAATTCAGAAATTACTTCCACAGACCGAAAATTTCCAAAATTGTGAAAATTCATGATGGCTAACGCCCATCAAAATTCAGAAATTTATTCCACATACCGAAAATTTCCAAAAATTGTGAAAATTCATGATGGCTAACGCCCATCAAAATTCAGAAATTTATTCCACATACTGAAAATTTTCAAAACTGGAAAAGTGCATGATTCTGGGCCCATCATAATTCAGAAATTACTTCCACAGACCGAAAATTTCCAAAATTGTGAAAATTCGTTATGGTTAGCTCATCAAAATTTAGAAATTTAAGCAAATCGAAAATTTCCATAACCATAACAATGCCTGATGGTTAGTCCACCAAAATTCAGAAATTTATTCCACAGACCGAAAATTTTCAAAACAGGAAAAATGCATGATGCTTGGCCCATCATAATTCAGAAATTACTTCCACAGACCGAACATTTCCAAAATTGTGAAAATTCATGATGGCTAACGCCCATCAAAATTCAGAAATTTATTCCACATACCGAAAATTTCCAAAACTGGAAAAGAGCATGATTCTGGGCCCATCATAATTCAGAAATTACTTCCACAGACCGAAAATTTCCAAAATTGTGAAAATTCATGATGGCTAATGCCCATCAAAATTCAGAAATTTATTCCACATACCGAAAATTTCCAAAACTGGAAAAGTGCATGATGTTGGGCCCAGCATAATTCAGAAATTACTTCCACAGACCGAAAATTTCCAAAACTGGGAAAATACGTAGCCCATCAAAATTCAGAAATTTAAGCAAATCGAAAATTTCCATAACCATAACAATGCCTGATGATTGACCCATCATAATTCAGAAATTTATGTCACAATTCGAACATTTACAGAATCGGGTAAAAATACCTGGTGGTTAGCCCATCATATTCCAGAAATTTACGCCAAAAATCGAAAATTTTCCAAACCGTAACAATGCATGATAGCTCATCATAATTCCGAATTTTATTCCACAAATCGAAAATTTCCAAAACCGGGAAAATAAATAATGGTTAGTCTGGTAATGTTTGGCCGACATTCTAAATCAATCAATCAATTAGTGCAGGAAAACTTTCTCAACAATAGAATGTCGATTTTTATCTGCAGGTATAAGAAAATATTCTGGATTTTATTGGTCAGCAGAAATTACGAGTCGAAATTATTAGGATTGTCCGATCACATAGAAAATGTGGTGCAAAACGATGGAGCTCATGTTGAGGCTTCCGTAATTTTACTGTCATCGGTTGTAGGGTAGGTTTGACGCTAAATTCGAAAAAGTATTGCAACTGGGCGATTTAGTGATCAGAGTTTTTAAATTAAAACTCAAATCATTGAAGCAAGATCCCCTGTGCATTAAATCTTAGGACAATCAATGGTTTGAGACATTTAGACCATTTCGAATCAAAAGTGCTTTTCAGCTTTTAATTCGTTCGAACCATTGATGACGTTGTCATACTTTTAAGGAAGCAGGCTTTCATCGTAGTTTGCTAGATCCGGTTGAAGAATGCCAACAAATACCCTTAAATTTTGGGAAAAGTATTGTCGCGATATGTCGCTTAATTACTTACGACCTCAGAATGATAGTTCCGCAAATAACTTGGCTCTTTTCGACATCAATGCCGACCTCAAGCACCATGGTTGGTTATGTGTATAAATTGGACTTTCAGTAATTGAAAATCTGGTCGAAGCACTGCTACAAGAAGAGCAAGACGTTGAATTGATCTACTAAGATATATTGAATCTACTTAGATGGTTCAGGTAGTTTGGGTAAAACTTATCAGTACTCTACGCTGGTATCATTTGTTTGCAAAAAAAGTTTAATCTCACTTCTCTTGGCACCCAATGGTATTGTAGCTACATTGCTAAAAGGTGGACGAACTGTGCTTTGTGGATTTAAGTTTCCAGTTTCCATTCTGGATATATCGACTTCATTGATACCACCCGGTATATTGATTCAAATAACAATCTTCTTCCACTTATATTTCTTATAGCTCCATATAGTCATGTCTATATATTATTAGGTAATATTTGAACACAAGTACATATAGTACATAGTTTATGTGAATATTGATTGGTGTATATTATTATTTTGAATTTAATTCAATAAAAAATATTCAGGGAAATAATATTTTTGTTAGGAGAAAAACATTGCAAAAAATCATTCTGCTGAAAGCATCAATATTCGTGTAGTATTATAAAATCAATCAGACACAAAATTGAATGAAAATAGAATCAAAAAATACATATAGCACAACATAATATGAGTGTTTTGCTCATGTACACATGGTAGGTATGGATTTTGTTTATCTTTTTTACTCAATTATAAGGAAATAGGCCTAGTGGCAACAATAAAATTTGTAAACAACTTAATTATGATAACAAATAATATTATAGTTTAGGTACTTACGTTTAGCTGATCCAAAATATCCACTATGAGTAAATTTTTCTACACCCGGAAATCCAAGCTGTCGACATACAACTTCTGCATCAGTTTTATCCCATTCATCATCACATATGGCACCCCATCTGCCACCATGTAATATTTCAACATTTCCTGTAACATTTAAGAAAAAAAAACACAATATTAATAAAGTTATTGTCATTCAACTTGAAGATACAAAATAAATGCAATCAATCTTGATCGATTCGATACAACGGTATATTGTTGTTAGATATCGATATGTTCTGTGTAGCTTCCATGTACATACATAATGGAAAATGCAGAACTCTGCCAAACGATTTTTTCAATGTTTAATTATGACAGGATCATTAAGTTTTTATCTATATATAAAGTTACAGTTAGAAGGTATTTTGAGGGCGAACAATTATTTTTGTTGAAAGGTCGCTTCCAAATTCCACATAAATTAAAACCACTTTCATCACCGAAGCACATTACTATCCAATGAGTTGCAAATAAAACGGCTAATTTGGAAAATGTAGCTCATCTCAACTTTTATGTAAAATATTAATTGGCAACAAGACACTAATCTGTCTCGGAAAAGGTGAAAATAAATTCTACCTTACCAACTATTAATAATTGCATCATTTAGTTCAAGAATGACTGTGGATTGAACTAGACTTTTCTACAGGAAAAAGTTCAACAATGTCAAATCACCCAATGTTGTCTAGTTGATGTCACCATTTATTGAAATATCTCAACTTTTAAATTTATTTTCAATAATTCAAAAGTGGGGCGTCATCCTGTTGAAAATTGGAGCGTCATCCTTGTCGTTCAGTTCAATATTATTCAAACTCAGGTTATAAAAAATCACTCACCATCTCACGTAATCGATTACTATTCGCACCGTTACAGCTTCAATATAGTAGCATTTTCAAATAAATTCGGAACATACCATAATGCATAAAATACACTAAACAGTAATCCATTTTGAATTAAGTGTTCTTTTTATAGATTTCTTCGGGAATTTTCCTCACCCTCAAATTTTTTTTGAGAAAAATCAGCTAAATAATTTTTTTAAGCAATTGCTTAAATTCTTGTATTATTTGAACCTTATATGCATACAAAACTTAAGGCCCATTGCACATTTCAGCTAAGCTAAGCGATTCAAATATTTCAGCTCGCTTAGTATAATAAGTTCCACATTTAAACTATAACATCGTTCACACATACATGGATGTAATTGATGCACATTCAATATTAAAAACAAAATTAGATTGTATTTCAACATAGGAGGTTTTGATTTTATAAAAAAAAAAAACTTTCATAGAAAATTTTTTCAGAATTTTTCAGTAATATTTCTTCGGCAAAACATGACGGAATTAAATATTGTTTATCTTGTTTTAGTAGTTTTTTAGTTATAATATAGTATACACTTTCGGAATTTACTAAAAAAGATAAACAATATTTAATTCCGTCATGTTTTGCCGAAGAAATATTACTGAAAACTTCTGCAAAATTTTTCTATGAAAGCGGCTTCACCCATTAAAATTCATCCTGACTTATTATCAATACAGTTACAGGCAGATGAAATCAAACGAAAAAGGATTTTTTTTCTTCAAAATTTATAAAATTTCGGGACTGTTAAAATTTTGATTTTTTTACAAAAAACAAATATTAACATTGAAAATGTTTTACCTATGAAAAAGGGTTAAAAAATATATCACAAAAATGCGTTACGCTTCTTATGTTAGAAAAGGAGACGTTAAGAAAGTGAAGGATAAAAGATAATAAATAAATTATTTGTTTGAAGAATTAAACGTGCGCTTAGATTAAAAGATACAGCTCATATACAAGAAAATTTTGATTTAAAAATCTCGTGGACATCCATTATTAAGCACAGTGCTTCGATTACAGCCCTTAACCAAAAGTTGAAGGTTAAACGGGTCGAACTTCCTCTAGTAGGAAGTGCTGCTGTAACGATTGATAAATCTCAAGAGGCAACATACAATAAAATCGTATACCAGTATCATCGCAGTCATGAGCATCAATTAGTTTATGTAGCACCTTCAAGGGTTGCAGACGTAAGTGGATTATTTATGACTAACGTGGAAAATGATTTTAAATTTTATCAAAAATTCAGTTTGGCGAGGCAATCTGAAAACTCAGGCGCCAAAATTCAGATTAGAGACGACATCATTGGATACTGTAACAAAGTGAAGTGCACCACTTATGTTATAAGATGATATGATGGTTGGACTGGGTGGATTCTAATGTAAGAGTTCTCGGAAAATTAAACAAGTTCGAGCCCCTCTATCGATAGATAGACCTATTCATCATTTAGGTGATCGTATACTAGGTAGTAGCCAGTATACACCTATACTAAAATTATACAGTAATTTCAACTATACTTTAAATTAGAGACATTTGTGCTGTGGAGGCAATTATTAATGGTCAAATATGCATAATGGTTTCTGTATATTTAAATCCAAATATTTCTATGGCCGACATTTGGGCATTTTTGGTTCTGAATTTAGCAGCATATACAAGAAAATTTGCAGAAACGTTCAACAAAACACATTTAAAGGATTTACCGATGATTGTGGCTGGTGATTTTAACATAGATATTGTAAAGCCTGAAAATGAAGAGTTTGTACAATATATGAAAAATACGCTAAAAATTGACCTTTGCTATAGAATGCCGGTAACTACGACAAAGGGTAGGCAGTACGTGTATTGATTTTATGTTTTCAAAAAATTGTAATAACATTTTTAAAAGAAATATGTTAGTAACTTCAGTTACCATGATCCCATGATGGTTCTGGAGCACCTTAAAACTCACCCTGACCCATTATCACTACAGTTACAGGCAGTTGGAATCAGAAAAAAGAGATTTTTTTGCTTCAAAATTTATAAATATATCCTTCAACTATAAGATATAGCCTTCAACTATAAGACTGTCAAAATTTAGATTTTTTTACAAAAAACAAATATTTTTAAACGGACGATTGGTCTTCTAGAATCGTTTGAGCTATTCTCAAGCCCCTTAAAACTCATCCTGGCCCAATATTAATAAAGGTACAGGCAGTTGAAAATAGACAAATTAGGATTTTTACTTCAAAATTTATAAAATCTTGAAAAATGACAAAATTATAAAGAAAAAAATCCTTTTTGGTCTGATTCCAACTTCCTGTAATTGCATTGACATTTTATAGTGGGACAGGATGAGTTTTAAGGAGCTCGAGAGTAGCGTAGACAATTCTTGACGGCTTAAATCAATATGTACTTATATAATTGGAATATAATTGTGTATTACTTTCCTTGTGATCAAAGGACACAATTTACTTGGATGTGAAGGGTAAAGATTGTAATAGAAATAAAGGTATAAAAAGGATTTTTACTACTTCACTACGATCATAGATGGCAATGAAGACAGTTAAGTACAAATACATCAAGAATGGACCTATAAATTGATTAGATGATGAATGATATTTATCTTCCATTTTGCCTTTTACTAACTCTTTCTTTCAATTTAATCTGTTTATCAATCGGAACATAATTCAAATCTGGTCTGACAATGTAGGCAGTAAAATGGGACTGTCGGTAAGGTAAAATATAATAACTCTTCGTAATGAAGTCATAAATGTTCATCATATAGACAGTCTCAGTAAGCCAAGTGGTACATCGGTCATCGTTACTCACCTAGAATGTGAGCCTGTCTTGTGGAGCCATCAAAATATTTATATATATATATATATATATATATATATATATATATATATATATATATATATATATATAGGGTGGCTGAGACCAAATGTTACTGACTTCACTCTGCTGTCATTTGTGTAGTTGTCATTTTCGCGCGTCAATTTTTTGACAGATTGAAGTTTGGTTAAGTGTTTACATGTGGTCAACAAAAAATTGTTCTAAATTAATATCTTAATAAAAAAATCGTAATGGAATTCAAACATAATAGTGTAATTGCACTGTATTTGGGTGGAAATCCACAAACAGAAATAGTTCGTCAGCTACAGCATTTGAATGTGAATAAAATGTTTGTGTATCGAACCATAACTCGATACAACGAAACTGGTAGCATCGCTAAACGCAACAGAGGCGGTGCTAAAAAGACAGCAACATCAAAAGAAATGATACGAAAGGTGAAGAAACGAATCCAACGGAATCCTCGTCAAAGTGCCAATCAATTAGCCGTACGTCTACATGTTTTACGATACAGCATTCAAACCATATTGAAAAATGAACTACACTTGAAGCCCTACAAGATACAAAAAGTTCAAGATCTTACGGAGGCACAAAAAAAAGTTAGGCTTGAAAGAACACGAGCATTGAAGGCCTTGGCCGAACGTGATGAGATTCTAAAAATTGTCTTTTCTGATGAGAAAATTTTCACCATTCAACAGTATGTGAATAAACAAAATGATCGTGTTTGGTTAGAGTACAAGTCCAACGATAATTTGGACACAAGAGTTGCCATGCGCAAGCAATCACCAGCTTATGTTATGGTTTGGCCTGCAGTTACTGCAGATGGACGCACTCCTCTGGTTTTCATCGAACATGGAGTCAAGGTAAACCAAGAGCTGTACCGCCAAAAGATCCTAAACGATGCTTTGCTACCTTGGGCACGTAAACACTTTGGTACGAACCATTGGCATTCCAACAGGACTCGGCACCGTCACACAAAGCTCGAGCGACACAGCAATTTTTACAAAATTGCGTTCCGCGGCTGATTTCGTCGAAAGAATGGCCACTATATTCACCATACTTGAATCTCATGGTTTTCTCCATATGGTAAATTTAGCGACTGACATCGTAAATCACAATTCTTTTCTAAAAATTAATTTCCAGAAAAATAAAAAGTTTAATTTTGCAAAATTATAAATAATTTAATAATTAAATTTTTCTTTTAGGATTCCAATTGGTTCATCCCAATTCGACATCCTGTTAGAGCGCAAGATCGATAGACCATCTTGCATACCAGTGCAGCACGACTGGGAAGTTAGATGTATGCTTCGGTTCAAAACACACAAAAATTGAACACAACCAAAAATACGAAAAAAACGCAACTTCAAAAATTTGTCAAAGTTATTATACACCAAATACACCACTGGAATGCTTAAAAAAAATGGTGCTAGATAATTTTAAGATTCGTTTCCTGCTTGTGCTAGCATTAAATAAATTTTTAGGTTCAAATTGTAAAAAGTACAAATTTTTCAGCAAAAAGCATATTTTATACATTGACATTGAAATAACCTTGAAAATAACCTTAGATTGATATATTATTGGCAACATTTCCGTCTTATTAAGTTGCAATATAATGAGAATTTGGGTCATGGAAAAAAATCTTAGCACGTCTTAAAGATTCCGAAGTATTATGGTATCCTTAATGAAATCAGGAATCACTGGAATTATTGCGAATGCAGATATTGCATTAGAGTCGTATAATACGCCACTGAACTGGGAAAAAATCTAAAGATGTTTGAAACTTCATTATGCCTATAAATAAGATAAAGGCAAATTGGAATATCAAATGACCACCATAGTACAAAGAACCAATTCGATACCAGCATTTTACTAACCAGTTTATTATCATTTGTCACTCATTATGAATAAGCTCTTAAAAAATTACGCGATGGATGAAATGGTACAAACATACCGAGGCAAGACAATGGATACTCATATTCGATGTCCCAAAAGAGACCTCCCAAGATTAATGAATGTGAAAGGACCATTAGACTTGCCTGAGGCACTACATTTATGCCTAAACTTAGAAATGTTCAATACTAAGTGCAACATACCCTTGACAAAATGTACACGCCAAGATGGCAGTTCAACTCCCCTCCTCCAATTCCACCTAAGAAAACTATTCAATTCCCAAAACGTAATTCAATACAACCACATAATTATTACCCAGAGTTAGTACATAACTCACAAATAGCAGTGCATTTCACGAAATATTTCCCAAATTTCCCCCAATTCGGTTTTAGAAACCAGTATTCTAAACAATTCCTACCTCAATACTATCAGCAATTTCCTAGATCTCCTAACGGCAATCAGTAATCTAAACCCGAGTCAATAGACCCAACTAAGTACTCAAATTGCTAGGTACTAGAAAGATTCCAACAAACTCGGAATACGGCCAAACTCTAATAGAATATAGTAACTCACAAGTATCGAATTCAACGTTTTATGCCAAATACTTCCACGTCCTAAATGCCTTTCTATGTAGGAAAATTAGAACAAGTATGTAGTTGAAAAATAGTTGAGCTTTCGAAATGATAATCTCAAGCCCAAGTATTATCAATAAACTTGATATATTGATACACCTGCTAAGTAACTGTAAACTACTTCATCTTATGATTGAAAAATATTTTTGTGAAATACGATCATAAACTGATAACATTGCAAATTGATTGGCCTACATAACTATACTAACATACTTTGCTTTTCTTTTAACGACAATAGTCTAGTCCTTCTAGATAGTCGAAAAAACTAGAAGTCATTTTATGCCACTAAAAGCTTACTTTGTTCTTTAAACCGTACTAAGTGATATATATATATATATATATATATATATATATATATATATATATATATATATATATATATATATATATATATATATATATATATATATATATATATATATATATATATATATATATATATATATATATATCGTCAGTCAAACATTGGCTGGTCATACTACTCACGTTATTTTAGTACAGTCACAATTTTAATTTTTTTTTTTTTTTTTGGTCAATTTGTGATGCTATACTGACTTGCTGGTTCAATATCTCGATAGAAACTCGCCTATTTATGAATATATTGCTAAAAAAACTCTAAATTTGAAACTATCGATAGTAAAATAGAAGAGTCCCACAAATATACATAACCCACCATAATTAAGGGTAGGTATACATCATGACATACTTATCATCATGTCGACAAAAATACATATTCCCGGAATTACAGATTATATAAATACATATTTAAATTAAAATTTTGTAAATTTTAATAACCCGCAGCGAATTTTCAATTTCCGGAATTAATCTATTACAACATAACGATAAATCGATATTAATTAAACATATGTTCCCATTAATTTGATTAATTTATGGAGATAATATTTTGTAGAGCATATTTTAATTTAACATTGACATTGGAATAAGTTTACGAGATAACATCTTTTAATTTTTTAAATATTTTTACATTACACAATGAGTCGGATTGTTTTAAGTAATTTATCTGCGGCATTTTCCTATTTTATTAAAACGCCAACTCGTCATTTTATTTTTATGTGTGACTATAATCGCTAATTTATGTTTGATTTGTGCTGCTGCAATTACTATATATTATGTGCGGTGACTCAATTCGTGAATATTTTTAGATGTGGCTAACATAACAAATTTCGTTTAATTGGTACTGTGTACTTACAGGTTAATAATTCAAGTAAAAATGAAGACAATCATTTTCTTAAGTGTTCATATTACTTGGTCAGCTCGGTTATGTCTACAATTGGCCTTTAACCATATTCATTAAGTTTATAGAGGGTTATAGATATAGCAAACCTGTTAGTATTATTGACCGGGCGAATTTCTAAAAAAATCTAATTAAGTTATTTCATACAACGATCATTTTCTGACATTGTCTGTTTTAAAACCGCTTAACGATTGCATAAAAATTATCTCAACGAGATCTACTGTCAATAGCAAATTCATATTTTACTTACGATTTTGTATTTGATTATACCGACAACATGCTAATACAAACTAACCCAAGGTTCTTATTTTTGTGTCTGTAAAATTAATCAAAGGTCAATGGTTTGAGTTTCATGGTCAGTGTTAATGCAATACCGATGCTATAAAGATTATTTTTCAGAAAAATCTTTAATTTGGCAGAACTCCTACCTTATTGCAAAGTAGGACCATACGATCGACAACATATAAATAAAAAAACTCAGAACTTTCCAAGTTCCAACAACCAAGATATCGACAATTATCAGTTTGATATTAATGATCCTTCGTATTTTTTAAACACGCTCGTTTATCCTAACCCCAATATATGCAAAATAATTTTTTGGCAATTATATAAATTTAATACATAAATTATTTTACCACATATAAGCCTCACATAAATACATATGATATGTATAAGTGAAATTCAAATACGAGCCCATACAAAGCTTAAAATTAATACTTTAAAAAAAGTACATTAATAGCTTGGAAAGTACAGCGAAAACAGCTAGAAGGATGGATAATCAACAAAAACCACTCAACATTTTAATTGAAAATCACACACAAAAAAAAGAAAATGAAAACAATAAATAAAATACAGTGAAAACAAAACGAAACGAAAAAAAGCTTAAGGAAACCCATAACCGGGAAGAAAACATAAAGCTTTTTAAATTTTTTATTAATTTATTTTGGCTGTGTTGTGAATTTTTTTTTTTTTTACTTTAAAAGACGAAACGATAATAATAATATCCATCCGCGAGCAGCAAAAATGTTTTTATTTTATTGCCGCGCTTTTTATTCTTTTGTTTTTCAACAACATATTTTAATACAATTTTCAAAAAACTCAATGTTAATAATATGTACAGTATGATCTATAAAACAATTTACATTTAAGGGGTTTAGATTTGTTTTATTTTATCAGAGAAATACTAAATTTAATTTGCTCCAATGAAATTAAGGAAAAAGGATAGAGTTCAAGGATAGAGTTCGTTGAAACACTCATGTCAGAATTCAGTAAAATTGAAGAAAAAATATTTACCTCCAGTCCAAAAGAAGATTCAGATTTCCAATATAAGGAGAGCTACTATAAAACTGTTATTAATTCTCAGCTCGATGAAATTTCGATAAATATAACGCTAACTAGAGGTAGATATGAACGGATATAACTGCCAAGAATGAATATTCTCACATTCACAGGACAATATACAGAATGGCCATTGTTCTATGACCTATATTTACTGTCACTAAGGCAAATTACTTGGGAAGATTGACAAAACTGATTGAGT
Source organism: Tipula confusa (assembly GCA_963556175.1). NCBI lineage: Eukaryota > Metazoa > Arthropoda > Insecta > Diptera > Tipulidae > Tipula > Tipula confusa. Next base: position 211,232,521 of record OY744475.1, on the reverse strand, counting down.
GACATAATCGTAAACGTCCAATAATCTATACTCATTTATCCAAACCTTCGTCAAGCAACCAGCAATTCATACATCAAGTGCAACAAATATTAAGAGAATCATGACCACCTCAGACGAAGTCATACGAGGCTGTAAAGCTCTTGGTGAAAGTGCAAAAACACGAGACCCATTGTTAATCGTTCTGATATTGAACAAAGGTCAAAAGTACAATGGGCAGAAACTACGGTCGTTACTGACAATCCTTTATTTACCGAATTTCTCAAGTTACTAACGTTGACACACTAGAATTTCTCACAATTCCCCAAAAACGGTCTAGTCCTAGAAAAACCGTATCCAGCCACGTTGTAATGAATAGTACAAGTTTTAATTGTGCAATGTGCAAAGGTAAACGTTTCTTGTTTCACTGTTTAGAATTTAAGAAAATGGATGGTAAGAGCAGACAAAAAAGGACCAACACAAACCCGTATTTAGATGTACTTCTCGACGCCATTGTATGCGCTTTAACTGCAAACATCATGGAAAGGATTCATTTGTTGGCTGTCCGAAAATTAGTCCATCTCGAACTATCCTGCCAACAGCAATCATTAAAATTGTTGACCAATTCGGTAAAACCAACTGGAGCAGAGCTTTTTTAGACTCAGGATCATAGGTGAATTTCATTGCCGAAGCATGCTCACAACAATTAAATCTAACAAGACGTAACGCGACGTTCTCCATCAGCGGCATAAGTGCACCACAGCTGATGCTGAGAAAATGTATTTCCAAGTGCAGATAACAACGGAAGATGCAAAGTATCAAAAAATAGTACGGCGTTCATGTCCGTCTGAACTAATTCGCCACTATTGACTGCAAACTGTGACCTACGATTTAGCATTTGCCCCATTTCTAGCAACCAGAACTTTGAATTAAATAGCCATAGAAAATCAAAGTACATCACCTATGGCATCCAAAGGACTCCAAAACAATACCTAACTTTTGGTAACATAACTTTTGGAAACATTCCCTAGCAATGAAAAAACGGATAAACCCAAGCAGTATCGTAAGTAATATCGAAGAGTCAAATCTATCAGTAAAACAACAAGGTATCATGTGGAATCTGGTGTCCAATGAGTACATGTTATGTTCCGATCTGTACAGTGAGAGGATGTTTACCAAGACAACAATATTGTCACAAGTCAGTCGAATATTTGATCTACTTGGCTGGTTAATTCCTATCATCATATTAGCAAAAATCATCATTCAACAACTGTGAGCAGTTAACATAGAACGGGATGATCCATTACTTGAACATCGAACCAAGAAATGTAAAAGGATTTATGAAGAATTGGAAAATGTCAACAAAATTCGTATTTTCCG